>OZ024912.1:29322118-29922118 GCA_964017125.1 Flabesymbios commensalis
CTGACACAACTGCTTCCAATACGTTATGCCAATAGAAGAAGATCAATGATAAAATAAGCATGGTCGCTATATATCCTCAGTTTAGATCGCACATGAAAACGGAAATTGATGCTAATAGACTCAGAGACACCGAAAACCTATATATGCCAGGTTTCAAGACATTTAACTGAAAATAAGAATACTTTTTTTAAATAGATAAAACCAAAATGGCTACTGTAGACTCGTTTTCGGTCTCACATGGAAACGGACAATGGTACCGGTGAAAAACTCGCAGCTCTTGAAAGCCTTTACAAGGTTTGAAGGAAATTCAGAAAAAAAAAAATTAATTAAAAAAAAATTTAGTCGCCATGTGGCAGCCATTTTGATTATCAGTGGAAAGCTGAAAATCTAATCAGGTGATCTCCAAACTCATGGGTAACTTCACATGAAAAATTGAGGAGATCCAATAATATTTTTCAAGTTATCGTGTTAACAAAAATTTTTTCTCAATCATTACCTTGAAATTTATCTATGACCTTGACCTTTTGTAAAAAAAATTGCCGGACGGGTTGAATGTTTACATGGATTATGAATTCAATTTGTTGGACTATGTTGGTTTAGTAGTCAAAGATAGCAAATACGTCGGGTGGCGGAGGGGTAAAAACGGAGGGGTAAAAAAATGAAGATAGATTGGAAATATGGACACAGGCTTTCTTTTTATTTCCATGACTTTTCCATGATTTTTCCAGGCCATTTGAAGAATATTAACCCGTTTGTGATGAGCCCCAGAGATCTCAGTGATTTAGGGGGACCATTCAGAAATGAGCTCCGGAGATCATTGCATGATATAACTGTGACGTCATAAAATAATTTCGTTTCAGAAACAGTGCAGTAGAATAATAATCAACACTTTAAAATTCCATGACCTTACGAGCCCTGACAAATCAACAGTGCTTATGAACTCGGCAACCAGATAAATTAAATCACTCTTATACTACTGGGCATCATGCGATAGGGTTTGTAAAGCTCTGTCTTAAAAAATGACATATATACATTACATACCTTGTGTCCAGCTTGTGCTTGGATAATGCTTGCCTGAGATCATATTTTGTCATCTTGTTCACTTTGCCATTTTTCAGTGAGATTTGTTTGTAAACTGGGTGGTCATATGTCTTCTCACCTGCTTGAACATCATCATCATCATGATCAAGTCGAGGTCTCTGCTTCTCTCTACATCCGCTACCTGACATAGTGACTGTAACAAGCAAAAAACAACATACGTTGCAAGAATAATTAATTAGAATAATCTACAGGAACATTTATACTACTACTACTGTTTATACAGAATACGGCGTTGTCTCATCGGTGTCGGCTCGATCACTGAAGTTCAGCAACGTCGCGCCCGGCTCATAATTGGATGGGTGACCGCCTGGGACAGCCAGGTGCTGTATACACTAGGACATCGTGCAGCGATGTCGTGTCGTGGGGCTCAGAGAACCACGTAAATCAGATGGCTCGTCTGACTGACTTTGAGTTGGACGTAAAAGAATCTCAATGGACGTAGGGCAGTTTCCATCTGACAAGAGCCCAGAAAATCCACAATGTGGAGTACTTGGCATGCACATAAGGCTATGAATTATATCATGAATGATAACAGGCCTTGCTAAGTTACTCCCGTGGCGGGATAGCACAATAGTGCGTACTGCCACATAATATACAGATATGGCCTACAGATACAGATACTACTACTAATAATAGTAGTTTTATAGCGCTAAAATACAAATAATGTGCCAAGTGCACTTCACAGATCTTCACAATTAAAATCATTGTATTAATTATTAACAAGAGCACACTCGATAATAGCCCGCCGCCGAATTATGATAAAGAAAGTAAAGACGAATGTCATCACGTCAATAACAACCTGAGATATAAATGGTATGTTAAACCAGCCGCTTTTCAAGTTATAGCGCCCACAAGGTCAAATTATGGACGTAAAATAAATGTGAAAAATCGCAATAAGTCGACCATTTTGATTTTTTTACCGGCCATTATTGAGCTTGTCCAAGAACTGCTTATTAGTAACATGCATAACAAACTTGAAGAGGATACTTGTGAAAATGTTGAAGTTATCGTGCCTACAAGGTCAAATTATTGACGTATAAAAGAAAAATCGCAATAAATCGGCCATTTTGAATTTTTTTTCAGCCATTATTGAACTTGTCCAAGAACTACTTATTAGTAACATGCATAACAAATTTGAAGAGGATATGTGAAAAACTTTTCAAGTTATCGCGCCCACAGGGTCAAATTATTGACGTAAAATGAGAAAAATCGCAATAAATCGGCCATTTTTTTTTTTTTTTGGCCATTATTAAACTTGTCCAAGAACTACTTATAAGTAACATACATAACAAATTTGAAGAGAATATGTGAAAAACTTTTCAAGTTATCGCGCCCACAGGGTCAAATTATTGACGTAAAATGAGAAAAATCACAATAAATCGGCCATTTTTTTTTTTTTTTCAGCCATTATTGAACTTGTCCAAGAACTACTTATAAGTAACATACATAACAAATTTGAAGAGAATATGTGAAAAACTTTTCAAGTTATCGCGCCCACAGGGTCAAATTATTGACGTAAAATGAGAAAAATCGCAATAAATCGGCCATTTTTTTTTTTTTTCGGCCATTATTAAACTTGTCCAAGAACTACTTATTAGTAACATGCATAACCAATTTGAAGAGGATATGTGAAAAACTTTTCAACTTATCGCGCCCACAAGGTCAAATTATTGACGTAAAATGTGAAAAATCGCAATAAATCGGCCATTTTTTTTTTTTTTTCGGCCATTATTGAACTTGTCCGAGAACTGGTCATTAGTAACATGCATAACAAATTTGAAAAGGATACGTGAAAAACTTTTCAAGTTATCGCGCCCACAAGGTCAAATTATTGACGTAAAAGGTGAAAAATCGCAATAAGTCGGCCATTTTGAATTTTTTTCCAGCCATTATTGAACTTGTCCGAGAAGTGGTCATTAGTAACATGCAAAACAAATTTGGGAAGGAAACATGAAAAACTTTTCAAGTTATCGCGCCCACAAGTAAATGTTAACGCCGACGCCGACGCTGACGCCGACGCCGACGCCGACGCCGACGCCGACGCCGACGACGCCGAACTTCAATTGCAATAGCCCACCTTTTTTAATTAAAATTAAAAGGCGGGCTAAAAACTAGTTAAAATAATTGTTCATAAAGGGGACAACCGATAAATAAGTATTTAAATAAAAGCAAATTTCTAAAATAATAGTTATTAATAGAGTGTGCATAAGTGTATGTATGTCTTCAAGACAATTTGTGACTCAGCTAAGTCACGCAGTATAACCATGAGCCATTCAAATACAGAGCTTTAGTAGATCAATTATATGACAGAAAACATTCATTCATGATTAGATAAATATTAGAACACCGGTGATTAATTTCATTGTGGCGTGTTCACCACAATATTCCCAAAACACATTATATTATCGCAGCAGCAGACGACAGATACAACAGCAGAATAAACATTCCTTAACGGAAATATTTCATACCAAAATTAAACGGGTTAGCCAAAATATACTTTATGATTTTTTAGTAAATTACGCAAACATGGCTATCAATTTATGATATTAAGAAAGTCCCTCAATTTATATTGTGAACTCTCTGTCGGGAGATCTGGGTGGGCGTAATAGTGGAAATGAAATTAGCCACAATCTCTGGCTGTGGCTAAAGGGAGATAATTTCACGTCTCTGATCTCTGTTTTTGGCGAAAAAGGTCCAAACAAGTTTAGCCACAAGGGAAATCTTTTAGTATTTAGCGAAGTGTCGAGTGCCTGCACCCATCCAGGGAGATGAACATCGAACAACTGAGCTCGGTCTAGGTCTAGTGCAACTTTAGCCACACTCCACAGCTAGGTACAGCCTACATACCATAAATTTAAAAATTGTCCAATAAAATTATGCTGAGCCTTTCTTCATAACTGCCGACATGCTAAAAAAAATATTTGACCACATTCCACAGTTCTCACTGAGCAAGAAAAATGCTGTGCTAGATGAAAATCTGAGCTAAATTATAGAAAAGTACAAAGATGTCACCTTAATGCTGCAAATTGTTAAAGGGATACAGAATCCAAAACATCGCCCAGAGACTTGAACATTTGAAGCAGCGGAAGAGAACTACTGAGATGATGCCGCTGTTGAGAGTTTAATTTTTTTGATACATCAGGGCACCCAACGAGTGCCCCCCAGTACAGTAACAGCAGCAAATATACCACATTTGCACATAACAATCAGAAATTTGGGCATAGTCTCCAGCCTCTGTTTTTGTTTTTTTCAAGTCCACGGGGGGGTCATGGAAGAAGAAATTTTTTTGATGGATTCTCCTCCTTATAGCCATTTTTAACCTCGGTGCACCCCGTGAGAAAGTGCAGGGTAAGCAAACAAAACTTCACCCAGGTTTTACCATGGGCAAACTAGTGCAGCCTTCCCCAGGTATTACCACATTGTTCTGTCCAAACGGTCTAAATGATGTCCTCCAGAACTTCCTCATAGGGCAGTGGACATAGTCTATTTTTATTTTTTGCAATTTTTTACAAAAATTAATAAAATGGCACCTGCGTAAAAATAATTATGATATGGCGCACCGAGGGTGAAAATTGAAGTTTCCTAGAGCTCTATAAGGATGAGAATCCATCAAAAAATTTCTTCTTCCATGACCCCCTTGTGGACTTGGAAAAAAAACACAGGTCGTAGGCTATGCCCAAATTTCTGATTTCTATGTGCATATATATGGTATATTTGCTACTGTTACTGTATTGCGGGCACTCGTTGGGTGCCCTGATGATCTAAAAACTAGAACTCTCAACAGCGGCATCATCTCAGTAGTTTCTTCAGCTGCTTTAAAAGTTCAAGTGTCAGGGTGATGTTTTTGAATTTCGTATCCCTTTACCAGTTTACAAAATTGAGGTGCCATCTTTTGGACATTTCATAATTTAGGTATTTTAGCTCAGATTTTGATCTAGCACAGCATTTTTTTTGCTCAGTGAAAAGTGTGGAATGTGGTCAAATATTTCCTTTAGCATGTCGGCAGTTATGAAAAAAGGATTAGCATAGACTTGGAGTTAGAAGTTAGGGGAGAGGAGGGCAAATGCGATCACCCTATACTTGAACAAGTTACAGGCAGCATAACATTAGACATATAAGTAGATTTGTAGTTTCAATGTGTAAACATACTATTTTTGATAATACTAATGTCGGGGCCACTCGTTTGAAACCTTAAATAAATTATATGGATAAAAATATAACAGATATAGTGAATGAGGGCAAATTCGATCACTGTGAGGGCAACTTCGATCAGTTAATGGTGGGCAATTTGGATCACCTATTAGATGTTCATTCTAAAAAATATGTCTGTTATAAGATTAATTGTGGCGAGTTGATATCTTTCTCAATTCTGTTTAGAAGGTCATGGACACAGTTGATTAAATTTATTGTAGTTATGAAGATGTGCTGGCCAAATTTCATTTGTCAGCTATTGGTATATCAACTGATCATCGACTGGCAAAATGATGGTTCCAGCAATTTCAAGCACTAGAATAACTTTGACATCACTTTTCCACTAATGTTGAAAATTTAAGACAAAGTTAAACTTTTCAATTGATAAAAATATGTTTATTGTTCATTCATCACCCAATTTAATTTATTTTAATTCTTTCATATTTTGTTATGAGCCAGTCCGAAAATGCAACAAATGTTGTATAATTGGCCGATTGAAATTGCCCTCCAAGCACCAGTGACACAGGAGGGCAATTAAAAATTTTGGATAACATAACACCCTTCGTAGTTTTAAGATTTGACACGTTTTGTAGTGACTGCTTAGGATAGAAGAAAATTAATTTTGGCTGTAGTACTTAAAATGTTAGGGGATCAAGATATCGTTCACACAAAAATCACAACTACAACATCAAAATATAAATTTCTGTGCGTGATTTTTCTCATTTGCTTAGGAAAAATATATATCCAAATGAATATAAAAAACAAAATATGTCAAATAATTCATTATTATTATTAATCAATACAATGAATATTTTCAAAAGTGATCGAATTTGCCCTCCGATCGAAATTGCCCACCTCTCCCCTAGAGTCCAATTGAAAAATATATTGAATGTATCTAGTCTTAGCATAGCCATAGGCTAGCGCAGGGCCATGGAGCCGAGCGTGCAGGGGGCCGAACATCATCATGTGCTAGTATTCCGAGTAATAACGTTAGTATTCGACAAATTTGGAGCCTCCTATCTTAAGTCTGTCCGACAGTGGAGAATGGTCCAAAATGAAAGTCAGCTTTTTGGTATCCAGTTCAAAAATATCGCATGAAACCTATCAAAAATGATATTGACCTGTTCTATGTTCCATTTGGCATTTAAATTATCCGTAAAATTAATGTTATCCAACATATTGACGCTTTAATCCTCCTTTTTAACTTTTGCCGACAGGGGTGCTTCTAATTCACCAAGCACTTGCTGACATGATTCTTGGGCGCTTCACTCTTGCGGTACAAGCTGGGCATCTATAACGTTTTTACGAGCGCCGAGGCCGATATAGTAGGCACTACCACAAAAAATCTAATTTGCTAATAATTATAATTTTATTGGCCTAAGTTTTAGTAACCAAGAAAACGTGTTTTTTTCTGCCAATTTGGCCATACAAACAAGTTAGAGGTTTTTGTGTCCATTTACATAGGGAAATTACTGTGAAATGCAGTGGCGGATCCAGCATAGGGCGTACCCGGCATACACCACCCCCCCCCCCCCCCCGCTATTGGTGAAAATATTGAATTTTCATGCATTTTTTTAAATAAAGTGAAGCTAACACCCCTTTTTTCAGCCAAAATGTGGCTTACGCCCCCTCCTCTTGCACATTCTGGATCCGTCACTGAAATGTGTTCTTTTCATACAAAACTGAATATATTAATCTCTGGCGAGAAATTTTACAATACAAACCATATATTTTTAAGTTCGTTGGACTTTTGGCTACACGCAAATTACTGTGTGTTCACAATTATGTTTACATTGACCTTAAGGTTTGAGTTCAAAGGTCACAATACCACATTAAATCACCCTTATGTCACCCTTCTCTGAAATGACAGAAATGGACCAAATGACAGGTAGTTTGACATATTTGGATATGTACCCAGTATTTTAAAAAATCCTAACCCAAGTACACATGGTGACATGGATTAGGGTTTGGCTTCATAAGGCTGTTACCCCAAGGTCATCGCAAGGTCATCTCAAGGTCACAGCAAGGTTAAATTAGCTCAAAAAGTGTACAAATAACTTATTTTTGTGTTTTTTGCTCCAATTCCGTACATTTAAAATGAGTATAATGGTCAGAACCGACCTAGACACAAACACTGAGGTACAACAAGCACAACCCAAGTGGTTATAGGGGTAATATAGGGGTTAAAGGGGGTAATACCCCATCAAATCACCCTAAATGTCACCCTTCTGTTAAATGATGGAAATGGACCAAATAACAGGTAGATTGACTTATTTGGAGATATGGCCAGCACTTGCATTAATACACGTAATGAATCCCAACCCAAGTACATATGGTGACATGGATTGGGGTTGGGCTTCATAAGGCTGTCACACCAAGGTCATTGTAAGGTCATTTCAAGGTCACAACAAGGTCATATCAGCTCAAAAGGGGTGAACATAGGTTATTTTTGTGTTTTTTGCCCCAAATCTGAACATTTAAAATGAGTATGATGGTCAGAATCAACCTGGACACCAACACTGAGGTACAACAAACACATCCCAAGTGGTTAAAGGGGTGATATAGGGGTTAAAGGGGTAATAACCCATCAAATCACCCTAAATGTCACCCTTCTTTGAAATGACGGAAATGGACCAAATAACAGGTAGATAGACTTATTTGGATCGAGATATGGCCAGCACTTGCATTAATACACCTAATGAATCCCAACCCAAGTACACATGGTAAAATGGATTGGGGTTGGGCTTCATAAGGCTGTTACACCAAGGTCATTGTAAGGTCATTTCAAGGTCACAACAAGATCATATCAACTCAAAAAGGGGTGAAAATACCTTATTTTTGTGTTTTTTGCCCCAATTCTGTACATTTAAGATGAGTATGGTGATCAGAATCAACCTAGACACCAACACTGTGGTACCGGTACAACAAACATACTGCAAGTGGTTAAAGGAGTAAACTAGGAGTTATAGGGATAATATCCCATCAAATCACCCCTATGTAACCAGGCCTTTTCTAAGATTACGGAAATGGACCAAATAACAGGTAGGCCTACATTTATGTAGATTGACTTACTTGGAGGTGTGGCCAGCACTTGCATTACACCCAATGAATCCCAACCCAAGTACACATGGTGACATGGATCTGAGTTGGGCTTCATTGTAAGGTCATTTCAAGGTCACAACAAGGTCAAATCAGCTCAAAAGGGTTGAAAATAGCCTATTTTTGTGTTTTTTCGCCAATTCTGTATATAGGATGAGTATGATGGTCAGAACAGACATACACACCAACACTAATGTACCAGGTACAGCAAACACACCCCAAGTGGTTAAGATTAATATAGGGGTTAAAGGGGTAATACCCATTCAATCACCCTTATGTCACTCTTCTCTGAAATGACGGAAATGGACCAAATAGGCCTTACAGGTAGATTGACTTATTTGGAGATGTGGCCACCACTTGCATTACACCTAATAAATCCCAACCCAAGTACACATGGTGACATGGATTGGTGTTGGGCTTTATAAGGCTGTTACCCCAAGGTCATTGTAAGGTCACCTCAAGGTGATAGCAATGTCAAATCAGCTCGAAATAGGTGAAAATAACTAATTTTTGTCTTTTTGCTCCAATTCTGATTTCAGTACTTATATAGGCCACTATGATGGTCAGAACTGATCTAGGCACAAACACTGAGGTATAACAAACAAGGGGGTAATACCCCATCAAATCACCCTTATGTCACCCTGCTGTTAAGTGACAGAAATGGACCAAATAACAGGTAGATTGACTTATTTGGAGGTGTGGCCAGCACTTGCATTACACGTAATGAATCTCAATCCAAGTACAAATGGTGACATGGATTGGGGTTGGGTTTCATGAGGCTGTTACCCCAATGTCATTGTAAGGTCATTTCAAGGTCACAACTTGGATTTGCGTTTATTGGAATATGGGTGTTTATTAGAATAAAAAGGGTTTTTGATAACCACATAACTATGTGATATGTGAAAATAATCTTAATAATACCATTGGTCCAACTAGCATGTACTTTTTATATTGGCATAATAAATTGTCTAAAAATTTTTAGAAATATTTATACTTCTTGTTGTCATGCTACAATTATGCTAGTAGGCCTACATGCTTTCTCATCGTGCATCAAATCAATACAATGTAATAGGCAGTGCATGACCTAAATGGTGTTGTGCTGGTCCAAGCTGCAAATTAGGCCAGCGGGTAACTGAAAAATGACAATTTAGACACATATTAGGCTACCATGGTTTAAATATTTCCACATTTTACTGAGATGCATTACATGTATATAATTTACATTCTCATCATGAAAATGGAAAAATAAGGTAGGCCTATTCAAACATTTTAAAAACGATTTAGTCTTAGATTTAGTCTATGCAATTAAAGCATACAGCTTTAAATAATGTACCACTTCTTATCTTTCCATATTTGACAGATATATTCCAAGTACAATAAGTTACATGTATTTAAATACAATGCAACATACACATCTAAATTTCAGAATTAATGGTTCTAAGGCGCTGATAGAGAAAGGGGGGTGGCACGCCCACCCTTTTTAAAACAAACTCTTTTTAAAAAAATCCTAAATTTGGCTGAATATGCGCAAAAACTCTCTGTGGGTGAGCCCACGAACCACCCACACCTCATCCTTTTCTTCAAATCCTGAATCAGCCCCTGTTTTCTCAAAACCGTTTTAATGTAGCAGTGACCAAAACACCATTGGCACAGGGCTCTGCCGCTCACCGCTGGTGTAGAAGCACAGATGGTGGCTGAACCTACAACCAGGTAATTTTTTTGAGAGCTTATATAGCATGCAGAAAATTGTAGAATTATTTAACATGAGAAAGGGATCATTCGAACATTTGGTATTGAATTGCTATGAGCACAAATTAGACAGACAGCAGTAATAGTTTTACTGCACAGTATTGTCAATGACCATTGTTTTCTGCCAACACATATTATTAATTTTCACCCACTTGATAAATTATTTAATTTAGCACTTCAAGGGTTAAAAATATCTGTTAGTCACGCCTATAGGCTACAGTCTTTGACAGTAGGCACAGTCTTGATCAGTCATGATCAGTGTTGATCTCCGGTCAGTACATTTGCTGTCAGCTTCCCTCGTAGTTAGACACGTTGTGTACTGTACGGGTGGGGTGTGTGATATCCAGGGAACAGCGGGCATTGACGTTACCGGCGCATACATTCACCATCATCCAGTGTTGGCGGTAGGATGACAAATGTCTTAGCCACTGTGGCTAAAACCTCTGAAAAGTTTCAGCCACATTTTCTTTCTTGTAGCCATAATGTGATCATGTACCCACTATCCAAAATATTAGTGATAATTGATACTGGTCTAGTAGGCCTATTGATTTTGCATTTACCACAGAAAGATAGTACTTAAGTTGAAACAGTTTATGATTTAGTTTTCATTTAGCGAATAACCACAAACTTTATTAAAATTTCCCAAGAACTGACGAACGTTTGCAAATTAATAGCAACTTGTTTGACTTCTTTTATTATTCAGCTGTAATCATGGTAATCAAAATGCATGACAGTTTAGGAAGGTTGCTGCATTCGAAATTATGTTTGAAATAAAAATTATCAAGCGGACAACCATGCCCTACATTTCATGTTGTCAGCCAATATTTTTGGTTTACCAACCTTTTGAATCCCTGACCCTAGATTTTGATGAAAATTTAAAAAAAATAATATAAAATGATTCTATTTGAGAACGTCCATTCACAATTTTTTTAGGAGTGTGCATTGTTGTATGTTTTTTAAAAGTGAAATTAAAAAAGTCCCCCTATACCTAACCTATTTTGGAGGACCATGTAACTAGAACCCCCCCTCTCCCCCCCAAAAAAAAAACTTGACAAAAAGATCCAGCTTGGAGAAATCAAGTAATAGTGGTAGCCAGGTAGGCAAGGATGTCATGACTGCAGCAGCAGTGTGGAGTCAGTTTTTTACACTGACCATCTCAGCCTGTGTTAAACGTTTCCTGTTCTTGACAAATAATCACTTTGCTTGATGACTTCTCATTTCTCCTTAATGGAGTATCAGGCAAAGGGAATGTGCTGAGCAGCCGACCAGACTAATCGCTTAGTTTTGTACAAAAGTGAGTTTTGTCCCAGTGTGGTGGTAAACTAGCTCTTAATGTATTAAAATGATTGCTTATTCATGAATGTTTTACCACAAGTTATTTCGTCTGTTGAGGCTAATAGGCTAGGTCACTGACACAGTGTCAGTGATGATAGGTAAAGCGATTAATCCATTCCAATGGTCATGCAGATTGTAATAAAATGTAAAACAAATTATTGAATGCAGCTACAAAATAACAGCAAAGGTTGTGATACAGTGACATGATAAACATCACATTATCAGTATTCAGTGTGTATAAAACAACATAATATTATCAAGTGGACAGATCACAGGAATAGGCCTACGCCGTCGTCATCCGCCATTTTGTTTCTTGTTGAGAATGTAAACAAACATAGTTTGTGTTCAATATAGTCTAAATTATAGGCTATTATTGCTATTTTTATAGATAGGCATAATTGAAAGATGCTAGCAAGATCGATTGAGAATTTGAAAAATCAAATAAAGCCATGCTGATGTCAGAAAAAACGATGGTAATGCAGTCGTTTTTCCCGCGATTTTTACTGTGAAAACGGCTCAAGATTCATAAGTATTGTGGAAGCATCTCGTTTTTGTCTTCGCCACTGTGGCTAAAGACATCACAAATCTTTCGCCACATGGCAAATATCTTCGCATTTGGCGACGTGGCGAACGGCCAGCGCCAACGCTGATCATCATACCTGCCGAAAATCTTGTCGAATACCATACTGTTTATGAATGAAACAGTGGGAGGGATCCAACAGCATGGAACAGCGTGTGTGAGTGTAACACACAAAGCATGCTGAAAATTCTTCATCTACTGGCGACTTGTTTCTTTGAATGATAAAAAATACCACCACCCCAGTAATTCATCCATTTTACGTAATTATGTCAAAAATACGTCTTGACGCACATAATATTAATTAGGCCAACAGTTAATTATTGGTTCATAAATTATTAGCAAGACGGGATGACACACCCTGTAGAGACTTCAGTTGTATTCGTTCTCACTCTACCCCTGAATGCGATGAGGCCTTTTCCACCTGTTTTAGCAGGTGGAGCCCCTCTCCACCCGACTCCCAACTGTCGGCCCCTCCCCTAAATTTCAAACTCTGCTCAAAATTATGAAAGTGGTACATGTAGAACAAATATAGCTTTTATTGCAATAAATATGTTACCCATACATTTCTAATTCAAGCATGTCATAGCATACATATTTTACCATAAATGTAGACACACATAACGTTCTGAATTATTTTCTTGACTTTATATGAGCACATTTATTCTCGAAATTACTTATTATTTTTCAAAATGAAACCACATATTTTGCGTACGTTTTCGTTCATAAGTAGATAATTAGGGGGATTATATCGACACAAAATCACAAGAATAAAAGTTTAGCCACCGTTTAAACTGTTTTTGATATATTAGTTGATGTAATCCCCCGTTTTAGGCTCTAATTATTCAATTTGTAATCAGAGGTGGCAATATTTGACTGTATAATCCAGTTGTACACACTCTATAATTGTGTGATAGGCTGTACAAATAACATTTCGCAAATGGCAAAGACACAGTGCTGCCTCAACGTTGGGCCATTATCATCGACGCTGTCACAACGTTGGAACAGCGTTGGCCAAGTTCTCGCATCGCTTTGCGTATACTGTCACTTGGCTTGATGTTCCCAGGCCAGACAGTGCCGTCTGATTGCCGGCACTTTGCGATTAGCTTTGATGTCTAAGCTTTGGGGGTGTCGCACAAGAGGCACGTGTGTCCTCCTGGAGTGGGATCCCAAATAGGTCGACACAGGCTCATATCTGGCAGGGTATAGTGGGAAGTACACCCTGCACGCAGGATGGGATGACGATAATGAAGAGCATGTTCTTAGCTGTTCAGCGCAGCGCCACAAACGCAGTTGTTTGCATGACGTCGTTAAATTTTCTGCGGCAGCGTGTTTTCCGAGAAAACAATGTCGATTTTGCCGATATTAGCAGATTCAAATGCCCCGGCGCTCATTCGCTCTTCACCCAATTTGCATAAAATTTTGCAATCACATACATTTATCAGTACTTTACATGTCTATATGTACAATTGTCTACAATATAATTTACAGAATATTGAAATTTTCCCTTCTTAATACACGAGGTCTCTTTCCAGACCCACCAAATCCCCAAAAATTGACCGAAACCCGCCTAAATCATAGCGCAACTTTCCACTGATCTTCCGAACACAAATGAATAAAAAATATTTTACCATCGCGAATCTCATCCCACACCAAACAAAAATATCATGCAATACGTTTAGGACACTTGGGTCGCAAAACGCAATGTTAAAAATAGGCAGAAAAAATATGTAATTTATGACGTCATGTGGTAGTGCCTAGATATAGCGCTATAAATATGGACGAAAATAAGCCACAAAAACAACCGACCATTGGGGCTAGTTGCAACTACACTCAACACCCCCGCCGGTTTTCTGAAGTGAGCTCGTCCAAATGGTGAGTGATAAAATGTGTGTAGTTAACCACTGGCGCTTATCATCCTTATGGCGTTACAGAGGCGAGATTAAAAACTTTGAAACTTTGAAATATTATCCAGCAGCAACTTTTATTTGGAGTATCAGGCTGGAGGGGGGAAAGGGCTGGTGGATTTAGTCTTGAACGCTGCCACAGTTTTTGATTCTATGGCAGCTGCCGGAAGATAATTCCAATCAGGAATAGTTTGATGCCAAAAAGAATTTTGTCCAAGTCTGGTTTTAGCTCTAAGATGTTTATAGGCCTGATTGTGCCCACCACGTGTTCTTCGGTCCGCTGGGATTAAACGGTCATAGATAGGAATTTCGACTAGCTCATTTAAAATTTTGAACATGCTTACAAGTCTAGAATTTTTACGTCTTGTTTTTAAGTCAGTCCAGCCAAGGTTCTGAATGAGAGATGTCACACTTGCTGTTTGTCTATAATTTTGGGTGACAAATCTTGCTGCTGATATTTGAATTTTTTCTAATTTATCAATATCTTTTTGTCTAAAGGGGTCCCAAACTGCTGAAGAGTATTCTAAAGATGATCTGACCAGGGAGAAATAGGCAGTCTCCCTTAGTTTAGGGGGACGTGCCTTCAGGTTCCTCCGAAGGAAGCCCAGAGTGGAATTTGCTTTACTTGTAATTTTGTTAATGTGGGCCTCCCATTCCAGGGTCTCGCTAAGGCAAACACCAAGATATGGTGTTGATGAAACGTTCGCTAGTGTTCCGCCTTTAAGGGTGTACTCAAATTCCAGGTTTTTTTATTTTGGCCTGGATACCCTCAGGACCGAGCATTTCGAGGGGTTGAAACACATCCCCCATCGATCTGCCCAGTCCTGTAACGCAGATAGGTCTCTCTGCAGCTGCTCCTGGTCTGCTCGACATTTTATCGGGCGATACAGGAGGCAGTCATCTGCAAAGAGACGAACCTGCTAAGAGACCGTGGAAGGGAGGTCATTAATATAGGTCAAAAAGAGTAGGGGACCGAGAACCCTGGGGCACACCGGACCTCACACGAGCTGATTCTGAAGAGCTGCCATCAACTAGACTACTACTTTTTGGGTTCTATTGGTCAGAAAATTTTGAATCCAATTAAGAACTTTGATCCCCGAATTCCATAGTTGTCAAGTTTGTGCAAGAGGCGTTGTTGGGGGACAACGTCAAAGGCCTTACTAAAATCCAAGACAACAACATCTGTTTGTGTCTTGTTTTCAAAATTTTGAAAAAAGTCATTATACTCGCCGTCAAATTAACCAGGATCGCATGATTTTCGGCGATTTCTCCGTCAATTCTAAACCGATTTTCTTAAAATTTTGCAAAGGCCATTTTCTATTCAAATCCTAACAGCCCTGAAAATTTCGTAAAATTATATAGCATATTTCAAAAGCTAGACCATTTGACATGTAATGAATTGAAATTACGACGTTCCTCTTTAAACCCATTAAACTAATTTTGGAATTTTATTACATGGCAAATGGTCTAACTTTTGAAATATATTAAATATGATTTTGCGAAATTTTTACCCCTGTTAGGATTTTAATAGAAAATGACCTCTGCAAAATTTCAAGGAAATCGGTTAAAAATTGACGGTAAAATCGCTGAAAATCATGCGATCCTGGTTGATCATTTTTAATTTGACGGCGAGTATAGTTGTAATTAAAAGCTGGCTTTCGCTACCCGGCTAAGCCTAGCTACTCACATTGCGTGGAGCTCGGCCGCACTGACGACTATTTTTCCACAGCTGCCCGTGTAAAAAAGACAGTGACTCCGCCTACCGATAAGACGGTAGCGGTGTTGGCCCTAGTCAGCTAGCGCGCTATGGTGATCACAGTAGAGCCAAGCCCACTAAAACATGGCTTTCAGTGTGTCAGAGCCTTGCGATGTCATCAGGCCATTCATGGCAGACTTTCGCATGAGTGTTTTGATCGAAAGCCATGCTGTACAGGTGTTAAAATTTTGTTTTCCAAAAATGGGACACAATTTGTTTAGAAATGATGTGTTCGAGTAATTTGGCACAAACACATGTGAGGGATATCCGCCTGTACTACTGTATGTCTGTACTCCCTGTAGTTTGCCGTAGACGGCGTAGTTGCGTAGAGTGCCGATCTCTTTTAAAAAAAAAAACGGCTCAATTAATTAATTAAGTGCGCGAGTATTGGCAGTTTTTTTTATAAAAATAAATGCCAAATGGGATTTTTAATACACCAATACCATTTTTGTAATATATAATGCAATATTGAGTCAATAATTATAAGGGGAAAAAAGCTAACTTTCATTTTGGACAATCCCCCACCGTCGGACAGACTCTTTAGTCTTTAGACCTAAAAAAGGCTAAATTAATCTAAGTTTAGATCGAGTTTGTTCACAACAAAAACAAATAAATACTTACAA
Organism: Flabesymbios commensalis; assembly: GCA_964017125.1. Classification (NCBI taxonomy): domain Eukaryota; kingdom Metazoa; phylum Annelida; class Polychaeta; order Terebellida; family Flabelligeridae; genus Flabesymbios; species Flabesymbios commensalis. Next base: position 29,338,457 of record OZ024912.1, read on the forward strand.
AACTATTTATTCACTTTTAAATGTCAAATATGACAGGATTAAAGCAATATATTTAGATAAATGGGGAATATTCATGCTTAAAAATATTCCGCATGTTTTTATTTCACAACTGTAGGGCCCCTCACCTCATCATCAATCTTCCTTAGTCACATCGCACACGATAAAACCACAAGCTGTTCTACTTAATCAACTTAATATACATCAATTTATAGGTGTGGTGATCTCGGCCACCTGATTTACTTAATTTTCCGGTAGCGGCTCCTACATTAAGTGTCGATTTTTAACGGTAGTTCTAAAAAATCTCTTGATTCTTCTATGATTTTCCAGCCTCCTTTTAAATGGATTTAGTGCTGGTGCCTCCACTTCCTTTGGTAGGCCTATGCTAGGGAATTCCGGGGATTTATTATTCTGCTTGGAAAGGCATTTAAAATTGTAATATTCTTTTTTTGCTCTGATTTTGAATAATTTAAAGCCATGGAATCTTACTATTTCTTAGCCTCCTGTATTTCTAGCTTTTCTTTATTAGGTCTAATTTAGGGGCTACTTCTGGATCATAGAGTTAATTTATTAACTTGTTAGTATCTGTAGCCTACCCAGCTAACACAATCATGTTTTAATGATGTTTTAGAAACATTTCGGGAAACATCACCGAAACGTTTCTAGAGTATATCACGAAAATGTTATTTTGTGGAGTTTTTAACATATTTTGAAAACATTATTATAAAATGTTTGCAAAGCGTTTTAAAAACGTCTTTGAAACATTTACACAAAACGTTTTAAAACATTTTAAAAACGTTTTAAAAATATTTCCATGGAAAAACGTTTAAAAATATTTCTATAAAACGTTTTAAAAATATTTCTATAAAATGTTTTAAAAACGTTTTTGAAACGTTTTCATAAAATGTTTTAAAAACGTATTTAACCCAGCTAATACAAAACATTTTAAAAACGTTTTAAAAACGTTAAATCCATCCAAAGTTATACTTTTGTTCAAGTTGAGTTAAACAAACAACGCATGCTAAGAATTACACAGAAAAATGCTGCAAACTCAGGCGCGGATCCAGAGGGGGGGGGCGCACGCCCACCCGTTTTTGCACCAAATTCTTTTAAAAGTCGCCAAATTTGGCCTAAATATGCCTAAAAACTCGCCCCCCCCCCGACCCACCTGCGCCCCCTCCTTTTTCACCTGGATCCGCCCCTGTAACTTTATACTTACTTATCTTGACTGAACAGTGCTTGATAGGTCTAGAGGAATTACAAAAAGGATGTCAAGCTTGGCAGCCTGGTCACTGACAATGCCATGGCCTGATGGCTGATCCAGATCGCCGGCGCCTACCTCATAGTAGGCCAGGCCTGACAGGATTTCTAAATTTCATAGCCAAGGCCAGATTTTGTGCTTTTTCGTGGTCTGAAAATCGTACAAAACTCGAATTGAATCAGAATTGTATGGATTCCATGACTTCACTACAGTCATGACAGTAGGCCTACTTTAATTACAGCGCATGCGCGCTGGCCTATACATAGCAATTTTTTTTGGGGTGGGTGGGGGCGCACCCCAACTATGAAAGTTGTCAGCTGCATACAATTCAATATTGCTGAATGTTTTTTGCATAGTCCTCAGCTCTGGATTACAATGTAGACCTAGCAAGATTTTGTTAAAAAGATATAACAATATTGGATAATTTTGTAAATTTTGTGCCCATTATTATGTTAATTTTGTGAGAGAAATATAAAACTAGGACAATCATGTCAGTATATACATGGGAAAAAAACAATTTTGTGCCCATTATAATGTTAATTTTGTGAGAGAAATATAAAACTAGGACAATCATGTCATAAGGCCTATATACATAGGAAAAAAACACTGTTGGTTTTTTTACCTTGAGCCAACGTTGGCCCAATGTCGGCAAATACACGGAGGATAGACGTCCAGCTGACGGTGGGCTGACGTTGACAAAACGACTGTTGGCTTTCTTACCTGTAGCCAACGTTGGCCCAACGTTGCATATGCCACTGCGACCATATGCCAACCATTGCCAACGTTGGCCCAACGTCAGCTTGCTAGCTGGGACGTGGTAGACATCACTGTGTTTTGTGGGAAATATTTAAATAATATCCCAGCAAGCACTCCCCTGCAAACACTGTACGTAATATAATGTTCGTTAAGGTCCCATTTTCGTCATTCATGGATGAATGTAACGAGGACGTGCTAGGGACGTAGTCATAATAACCCTAACGTGCCCAGAACGTCACAATAACGTTACATTTATGTTTTACGTTCTAAAGACGTAAATGGGAGTTCACAGAATTACGTCCTAAGTACGAATACTGTTTTACGTCATAACGTCCTCACAATGTACAGCATTTCGTACTTAGGACGTAACTCTGTGAACTCCCATTTACGTCCTTAGAACGTAAATCATAAATGTGACGTTATTGGGACGTTCTGGCGACGTTAGGGTTATTATGACTACGTCCTTAGCACGTCCTCGTTACGGTCATCCATGAATGACGAAAATGGGACCTTAACGAACGTTGTATTACGTACAGTGTTTGCAGGGTGGTCCCCATGGTCCCAGCCCTGTGTTAATGTTGGGACAGTGTCAAATATTTTTGATACATTTATAGGCCTACGAGTTTCCATTGAAATATTGTAAGTGTCATTTTATTACTCCCAAATAATTTGATTCTCAACATTTTAATTAAATAATTTGTAATAAATGATTCGGAAATGTAGACAAAATCTGCTGATTCGACGGATTTGTATTGATATATATTGTAATACCAAGGAACCATTAAAAATATCCCCATGATGTTTTTGAAATGTTTGTCCATAACATTTGGCAATAATATTTCTAAAACATTTTCAAAACATTTTCATAAAAACTTAGTGTCAAAATATTTTTAAAACATCTTTAAAACATTTTCATAAAACCTTAGTGTCAAAATATTTTTAAAACATTATAAAACCTTAAAACATTATATAATATTATAAAACATTTTCATAAAACTTAGTGTCAAAATATTTTTAAAACATTTTCATAAAACCTTTTTGTCAAAATATTTTTAAAACATTTTTAAAACATTTTTAAAACATTTTCATAAAACTTAGTGTCAAAATATTACAAAAACATTTTTGAAACATTTTTAACATTTCAGTGAAATGTTTTAATAACGTTTTAAACATGTTTTTGCAAAATGTTATGAGTAAAACCTTTTTGAACCCTTTTCAGCATTTCAGTAAAATATTTTAATAACGTTTAAACATGTTTTTGCAAAACGTTATGGCTAAAACCTTTTTGAAACCTTTTTAAAATGTTTCAAAACGTTTTGTGTTAGCTGGGTATCTGTATCTGTATGCTACGTGGCAGTACGCACTATTCTGCTAGGTATTAGGTGAGTTCGCCATACGGTAAGCTCACCACAAGTTAGTTCACCACAACTATGGTGACTTCACCACAACTTTGATGAGTTCACCACAAAGGGTATTGGTGAGCTCACCACAGTTAGTTTATCTGATGCATTTACATTATTTGAAGTGTTTATTTATTTTACTACTTAAAATATGAACCATGTTTATATCGTGTGTAGATCTGTAGGCCTATTATAACAAATTGTAAAATAAACAGTATAGACCTATATGTTATCCATAATCTATACTATAATAACTACTGGTAGCTAGTGTAAACACAACATGTATACAGGTATAGGTGACTGTCTATTATAAATTTAAACAAACTTTTATATCATATGGCAATTTTTTGGGGGGAGATGACAAAATCCAGGGTAATCCGGTAGACTACCCCAGCTTAGTGAAGTGTATGACACCCATAGGTCCGCTAGAAAAACTATACTGAATGTGACAACGCATACAACAACTGTAGGTCTACAACTTACAAGCAGATAAATGTAACACTTAACGATATTCACACATATAAGAACAATTTCGCAAAGAAACTCTACCTTGAACTTGTGAAAACACGTCAGCCTTTTGATCATCAGAGCACCCTTGTATACCTACTCTGCCAAAATATTATGGACTATATAATAAAAAATATATTAGACTATTAATACATTACTAATTAATTCTTCCAGGACACCACGTTTTAGTCAGGTTGCAAGGCTACTATAAGATGACTGAACCTTGCAATCGCTAAAGTATGATGTTTTTGTTTTGATATGTCTAGATTGTAAAACGATCAGGGGCAATTTTTGCACCCTTGAGCATTTTTTATAGGCCAAATTTGGCCGCCATTACTGAAAATGTTGTTTTCGCTCATAATTCGGTGATCGTTTTTTATAGCACCACGAATATGGTGTCTAAACCCATGTTTTCATGGTAAAACATTACAGTGCTAATGTTCACAATGCCATAAGATAAATATTTTTGTCGGAAATGAAAAAAATATGATATTTGGATATTTTTATGCATTATAAAATGTAATAGTCTAGAGGCAGAATAGCATAAATTAGCCCAACATTGCAGGAAATGGCCCCAATGAGGTTTTGGTTGATTTTGGTTCCTCAGATGGTATACTTTGAGAAACAGATCAGTACCCGTGAAGTAACGCTGGACAAAACCCAGTATTCAAGATGGCGTTCAAAATGGCCGCCATAAATGGGGTAGTTTGCTACTTAGTTAAATGGGGCACAAATTGTCATATAATACCGCTTTTTTATGGTTTTGGGATATAAGGAATCCAAATATTATGTTATTTTGACATCTCAGTGTAAATATAAAATTTTACTCTCAAGGTCAAGGTCATTTATCAATTGGGCAATTGGGACAGTTTGCTAACTTGGTTAATAAGCTGATAAGTGACACAAATTGTTATATAATACCGCTTTTTTTTATAGTTTTGGGATATAAGGAATCCAAATATGATGTTATTTTGACAATACAAGGCAAATATAAAATTTTACTATCACGGTCATATTTATTTTTCATTGAATCATGCTCATTCATATACATCATATACAACTATGTCCTTTGTCTGTGATGATCATGAATTTAGCTGTCGTATCAACGACGAAGCTTCAATTTGCACAGCAGAGCTATTAGCTATTGAAGCTGCCATCGAATGTATCTGGGAGAGTAGTGACGAGGAATTCATAGTCATCACAGACTCGTTATCTTCATTGCAGGCTCTTAAGAGTCAAAAACTCAACAACCCAATTGTTTCCAATATTTTACATATGTGTCACTACTTCTTTGGGCCCAAGGACATTTTTTTTTGCTGGGTAACTGCAGTCATATTGGGATACAGGACAATGACAGACAGACAGACAGACAGACAGACAGATATTTTATTGACAGAAAAGAAAAGTCATTACAGACTTATTTGTCATAGAAATGAAAGAGATATATGTACATGTATATACAAGATTGTTAGTTTGTTAAAATCATATGATAATATACATGGTATGACATACACAGCTAAAATCATGTTAAGTGGCATTGCCAAAATAAAAACTGATTATATAAAAACTAATTATATATAGTAGCAAAAAAGACACTCTGGAAAGCGTAGAAACCTAAAATATATACAAGTGCATGATTATGCTACAGTAACTGGAGTATGCAATAAGCCAATGGTAAAAATTATATGGTATTTTTTTAAATTAAATATAATATCATGCAAGTACAATAAATATGGCATAAACAGGTAGCTCCGTGTCATGTGACCATGCAAGCACAGTCGCTATGAGCGCGGAGATTCCCTGAGATTGACTAGTGGTGCAAACTTAACGACGTAATAACAGTAGTAATGGCGGTTAAAAATTATTTGTGCAATTCACACAGGACATGACCCTCGCACAAAAACATTAAGCCTTTTTATAATTCACTATATTGTTTAATTCATACTGTTTCAATCACGACCTAGTTAGAACCACATACTCGGAGTTACAATCGAAGAAAAACATTCCCGACCTCATGGAGAAAATCAGTTGACTTAGCAACTCTGAAATCCTCCATAAGGCCCCACCTCGTCTGATAACAAAGGCGACGGAAACGTCCCTAACCGGCCCCAAAAAGCCAAATAATAAGATCCGAGAGCAACAACCGTCTTGATATGTGGTAATACCCAAGTCAGATCATGAGGGCATGATAATATGAATAATATAGCGACAGGTGACAGATTTATTATACTCAGTAGTTTTAGCCCTTAATTTGTTTAAAGCAACCATAAATAAATTACGCTAGTGACTTCACCACTGTTATGTCTCTAGATGTCATAATTCCTAGAAACATTTCATTTGTCGGTTGTATATTGATAATTGCGGCTACAGAATCATACAAGATTTCGCGTTCATTCTTCATAGCGCAACAGTGGAGAAGAAGATGTATTTCATCGTCAATTTCGTTTAATTGACACCTTGTGCATATTCGCTGATTTTTTGGAGTGATTGGATTATTGAATCGTCCTCGTTCTATATTTAGATCATGTGAGCTCATTCGATATCTCGCCATTGCTGTTGTGAGGTGGTTCCCCCTTATGTGCAAGATATACGGTTCAACACAGAAATATTTTTTTACTAATGCATATGTGCGCAGCTTACTCGAGCTCTCAATATCTTTTCTCCACTGCTGTGTAAATATTCTAACTATTGATTCTTTAAATGAAAGCATGAATTTATTTGTATCCCCAATATTCTGTGATTCCCAAGTTTGATCAAGCCCGGTTCGTTCGAGGACAAAGCGAATACGGGAACACCAGTTCGTGAAGCCAATGGCATCTAGCTCAAGTAGCATATTGTAGGCATTTCTGACTGGATGGCTCCGAGATAATTTTAGAATTCTACACCAATATTTTACAGCTTTTATGTGTTGCCGGATGATCAGTGGAAATCGACCCGTGTCCCCATATATTGCAGGAGTAGGTGTTTGCTTTCTAACGCCAAGTGTGGATTTAATAAATTTTAGATGGATTTTTTCCAGATCGTTAACATCATCGCCTGTATACCATATATCACTTCCATATTTTAGTATGGGCAATATTTGGCAATCAAATACCTTGAACGCAATATTGGGTGACAATTTACTGACCACAGGACGGGACTGTTTACGTAGAGCAAAGATTGCTTTCCCAGCTTGGGAAGAAAGATGAGAAAAAGTTTCTTTTAACACGTTATTAGCGGACTTGGTGCTATACACTACACCAAGGTATTTATATTGTTCAGCCTTTTCTATAATGTTATCACTATAGTGGAAGCTTCCGCATACTGTTGTGTAACGTTCATTAAAGATAAGAACTTTTGTTTTAGGAATGCTAACTATGATATGCCATAAGGAAGCATATGAATACACGGCAGTTAGCTGTTTTTGTAATCCCTCGGCAGATTCTGAAAAAAGGACAAGGTCATCTGCAAATAACAGATATACCATTAGTAAGGTGTCCACAGCGATACCTTGATCTTGGTCAAATGATGCGGATATGTCTTGTAAAAATTCCGTGAATAGTTTGGGACTGAGCATACCGCCTTGTAGAACCCCAAATTCGCTTTTTAATATGTCACTGATACGCGAGTCCCATTTTACACGGCACTCTGCTTTAGAAAACATGCTTTTTATTCTGTTTAGCAAATTGCCGTCTATTCCCCTGTTCAATAATTTGTAGTATAATACTGTTCTATCAATATAGTCAAATGCTTTTGTGAAATCGACAAAGCATGTATACAGGGGTTTAGAAAGACACCTTTGTTTATCTATGATGGCACATAGTATGTATATATTGTCCGTAGTTCGCGAATTGGTTTTAAAACCAGCTTGATAGGGATCATTATCATTACATACTTCGTTTTTAAATGAGAGTCTGTTATTAAGTATAGATTCAAATAGTTTCCCAATACACGGCATGACTGTGATTTTTCTGTAATTATCTGGAACGCCATGGTCCCCCTTTTTGTGGACCGGGTGGATTATACCGGTAGCCCATCTAGATGGATATTTTCCATTGGTAAGAATGGTATTGAACAACAATTCTAATGCTGACAAGAGCTCATTACATCCATATTTGTAAAATTCGGCAGAAATACCATCTACACCCGCTGCTTTCTTGCATTTTAACTTTTGAATCGCCTTTTTAATTTCTTCCGCAGTTATGGGACTGTTTAGGAACTGTGTCATATTGGATTTATCGTGCTCTACATTATGTTGGAATGACGTAACTTGCTTTATAATATTATTCATGTGTTCATAGTCAAAATAATCCACATGGGGTGGGTAGACTTGTTGTTCAAAATTAGTTCACAAAATCTTCCAAGGTAGGCCCTGTAGTGACATTTCTAGGATTTAAGGATTTCCAGAATTTCCAGTAAGAATTAGGATCTTCTGTTCTCATATTTTCCAGCTCACTAAGTTTGGCTTGCTGGTATTGTCTTTTCTTTCTTTGGAATAATTGCTTATATTGTCGTAACAGTATATTATATTCGTCTTGCTGTGCGTTAAAGTCTCTATGCTTAGCGATATTATTAACAACATACTTCAAGGATTTACATTCTTTATCATACCAAGGGTTAGAGGGGAAATTATTTTGCGTGCACTTCCTTTCCTTCGAAATAGGTTTCCTTGCTGGGAATAATGGCGAAATTTCTAGCATACCATTGAACATGTCACATAGAGTGTCAGTATTACACCCCTCGGTGGCGGCACACAGCATTTCCTCAAATGCATGACATGCCTGCTCATTCCGTAGAGCTATTTGATATTCTTCCCTTTTCTCGTCTTGCCATATAAAAACATTAGACCGAGATGATGTGTCATTTACACAGGTGTCTATTTTTAAGGGGTTGCAATCGAGTTTAGTGTTGGAAATATTGAATTGTATGGGACAATGATCTGATTCTACCAATTTCGGTAGAACGTCAAATTATGTTAGATAGTCTATTGTGCTTGAACCATTTGGAGAGTAGTATGTATAGCGGCCTATACCATTATCATTAAACATGCGCCCATTGGCTATTTTGAAACCTGTGTTTATACAAAAATTTAGTAAAAGTTGACCATATTTGTTACTGACTATATCTTCATTAGAACGTTCACTTGGAACATTTGCATTGATATCTGTTACCCCCGATTCATAGTCTGGAGCCTGGCCAGTACGACTATTAAAGTCACCACATAATAGGATGTGATGCATTTCAATATATCTAGCCACTTCCTCTTCTAGCATAGTAAAATAATCATTTCTTACAGCGACAGTTTTCTGGTGGTATATAGGCACAGCCAATTTTAATGTTTTTCTGACAACACTCTGTGGCTAATGTCAACCATACCAAATAGTCGTAGGTATGATCTATCCTAGTTAAATTTGCATATTTATTTGAAATAAGTATGCCAATACCACCAGAAGCTCTACAGGCATTTTTATGTTTATGTTTTCTATTCACATGATGGAATTTATAACCAATGAAAGGGCTGATGTTTTAGCCAAGGCTGCCCTGGATAAGACAAAACAGTTTTATTATATACCATAAACTAATTTCAAATACAACATCTCTGTCTACCTTGATGACATTCTGCAAGGTGAATGAAACATCAATGTCACCAGCAAATTGGTCGAGGTACAACCAATCATTAAGCGATCTTTTACACCAATGGAACGCCGAAGAGATGACGTTGTCTTATGCAGGGCTAGAACTGGCGATGCCTATTTCACAAACGGATATTTATTGAGAGGAGAATTGCGCCCTATGTGCTGCAATATTCATTTCACTGTAAGACCTGTCCTGCTCAGTGGCGCGAAATATGCGCATATCAGAAGAAAATATTTTTTTGTTCAATTCCCTTTTTGAACTATTTAGGGACACCACTGCAGGTTTTTTTATCCAGTTCCTACGGGAATGTAACCTATATTATATGTTTTAATTATTACACTTAGACTTGATTACAAGGTTCCTATGATCTGCCACCCGACGATTTGTTAATTTCACATACCAAACCGATATTATTATTTCCACATGTCGTTAATAGGCTGATGCTTACTTATGATTATAACCCGGAACAATATATATATATTTGTATGTATATGATTTACTCTACACTTACATTTATATATATACATGGGGCTATGAATAATAAGTCTATTTGCATAGATTGTCAAGTGCAGTAAACTATAAATTTGTATCGAGTGGTGATAAGCTGCAGCATATGACATGTATACCCCGATGTTATTTGTATTTTATTTATTTACTATTATTCTTACAATTAAAATCTTTATTTTTGTATAGAACCTATATAAAACATGCTCGCATCTAATTGTGGCAAACATATCTCTGCCGTTGTGGTGAACTCACCAATTATACCCTTTGTGGTGAACTCACCAAAGTTGTGGTGAAGTCACTATAGTTGTGGTGAACTAGCTTGTGGTGAACTTACCTTGTGGCGAACTCACCTGCGAACTCACGTATCGCGCCACGGGTAAATTCGCACCACATTGTGGATTTTCTAGGGTCTCGCCGGATGGAACCTGCGTGTATGTCCATTGACTTTTTTTTACATCCAACTCTTATTTCAGTCAGATCAGCCATCTGATTTACGTGGTTCTCGATCTGAGCCCCACAACACGACATCGCTGCAAGCATGCCCTAGTGTATACGACACTTGCCACTGTTAGTCCCAGGCGGTCACCCATCCTATTATGGACCGGGCCCGGCGTTGCTCAACTTTAGTGATAGAGCAATCACCGATAAGCTAACGCCGTATATTCCGTATGTCTGTGGCGACCTAACTAGCAGATCTTCGTGCCGAGTTCGAGCCGGATGGAATCGCTGATCGACGGGTCAGCACTTCCACCCGGCACTCACACCATGTGCGTCACAACCGCGCTCGCCCAATCATAGCACTGGCCTTCTCGGAAGTCAGACGTGTAACCGTGTCACACGCATTCAGCCGCATGGCTGGATAGCCGCCCCCTGTCGCACGGGACTAAGTAGCACGCTCATATCTAACAATGTCTGCACGAATATGGAATGAATAAAGAATGAATCAAAAAAACCTTCTACTTTGACTGAGTTTCTACAGCGAACCACAGCTTGCTGACCGGGCAAGACACCACGATAAAGATCGAGGCCTGAGGCGTTGGTCACGTGCATTGACTTGTCGAATATTCGGCAACGTCAATGGTAACCCTCGCCCTGGACCACGATATGTCCGCTCATTCACGTCTATATGCAAATGCTGGTAGATCTAATGCTCACAGTCTGTCTTCGTAATATTTATCTTTTATCCCCGGCAGGTATTTTGTTGCTCTTCTGCACTTCTCCTATTGGATAGAGCTACTATATGTGTTTTTGTAAATGTGGGCTCCAAACCGTTCCATGGTCGAAATGTACCCTCACCATGAATGATTTATATATATAGTGGTTTGAGCGTTTTTGCTGTTAGGAACTTGTAGGATCTCCTGATTAGTCCTGCCATCATGTTTGCTGTTTTTACTTTTGAGGTCATGTGGCCACATGTGTTGGTCAAATGACAGTTGGCCATCAAAAGTAAGTCGTATGTCCTTTTCTCTTGTTGCTTCCGCAAATAGGTGTTTTTTGTTGTTTGGTGATAACGAGAAATCGCATTCGAGACACAGATCTGATGACGGCGATGTATGAACAGCGAAAACAAACACCTCTGCCTGCCCACAGAAGACTCGAAACAGGCCAAAACAGGCGTAAACAAACTTTACCACATTATTATTTCACTGTGGGGGTGATATTCTGCCTCTTTATAGTTTTAGAGGAAAGAATTAACATGATCGCGCACCTACTTATCAAATTGTACGTATTTTTCCTTTTTTTATAATTCAATAGGTTAATCGTGGTATGACGGAGCTACAACAATCATTGCGGCGACAAGGACGGCCGGGTGATCAACGCCTAACGGTTATCTAAACAGCACCCGTTCGTACCCTAAGCTATTACTAATCGATACAATATTTATGTCCTCTGTATAACTGTACATTAATGCATAGTAGGTCTGCCGACATTAGCATACAGACGTGAAAGAGCGGGCATGATAGAAACATACAAAATAATACATGAACTATAATATGATCCAGAAGAACACAGAAGGTTAAGAGCCCATGACTATAAAAGTCAGGGCAAAGAAGAACATACAAATTATAGCATTTTCCAACAGAACAGTAAACACCTGGAATTCCCTACCAAAAGATCTTGTGGAGGCACAAACACTAAACACATTCAAAAGGAGGCTCGATAAAATCTGGAAGAAAAGTTAAATGTTATATAATTACAAAGTGACACAAACTGTAGAAACCGGAAACAGAACATTAATTAGATAAAAGGAGCCGGTAAATTAGAAGACCAAAATTGTGATGTGGTCCTAGAAGACCGAGAGGATTTGTGGCCATTACTGCTTAGTAAGGAAATGAAATGAATCGGGCTTTAGGCCACCTTTGTGCACATATAGGCTAAACTGGGCCAGGAGAACCTCCTGAGGATGGTGAGAAGACACTGTCCTCCAGACACATGACTCGAAATTCGAGCCCTGGCGGTCTGAGGCCGAGCACGCTACCTCTCGGTCACGGAGGCTCCCCACAATACTGACTGCATATAGTAAGGAAACATAGTAAGTAAGTTGGCACATGTCGCACATCGACGTGATAATTAGACTAACGTCTAAATTTATCCTCCCCGTGAAAATTAAAACCTCATAATTAGTATCCGATCTACAGCAACGTTTGTTCAATATCTCGCGATTTGCACTGAACTGTGTGACCTAATTATTGAATTCCAACGATCATGTTATAACGCACCCTGACTGCAGTGTTTTTTCCGCTCCGCTCAAACCCCTGCCAGCAATGAGTTTGTTTAGACCTATTTGAGACCGCACTCCAGGAGGACACAAGTGCGTCGCACGCAATACCTCCAGGTTTAGACATCAAATGTAACAGCTGATAGCCGGCAATCACAGCACAACGTCTGGTGTGAGAACATCAATCCCTGCGACAGAATATATGCGGAACGATGCGGGAACTTGCCCAGCGCCGTTCCAATGTTGAGACAGCGTCGATGAAAAGTGCCCAACGTTGAGGCAGCATTGTCTCCTTGCCATCTGCGAAAGGTGATTTATACAGCTCATCATACCGTATTAAAGTGTGTACAACTGAAATATACTGTCAAATGTTGGCTCCTCTGATTAAACATTGAGTAATTAGAGCACAAAACGGGGGATTATATCAACTAAAATATCACAAACAGTTTAAGCAGTAGCTAATCTCTATTCTTATGGTTTTGTATCGATACATTCCCCCTAATTATCTACTTATAAACGAAAATGCACGAATAATTTGCGGTATCATTTCAAAAAAATGTTATATAATTTCGAGAAAAAATGTGCTCATATAAAATTAAGAAAATAAATCAGAACGTTATTGTGACTATGTTTAGGGTAAAATATGTACGCTATGACATAGTGGAATTAGAAATGTTTAGATAACATATTTATTGCAATAAAAACTATTTGTTCTACATGTATTACTTTCACAATTTCACTCAGAGTTTGAAATTTAGGGGAGGGGCCGACAGTTTGAAGCAGCATGGAGAGGAGTGCTCAAATAGGTGGAAACGCATTCAGGGGTTGAGTGAGAACGAATAGGCCTACTTCTGAACACTGCAAGATGGTTATAACGAAGGAAATTGTATTAAGTTGTGAAATCAGAACATCAGCGTGAGATGTGTAGTAGCCCAATGAAAGATGTTGCTGTAGGCCTAATTGTCAGCCAGCATCTTAGACGATGGACCAGCATTTGGTCAATGTCTCAATCTGGTAACAGGCTTAGCTGGTGACAGAGGTGCTTTTCTGTTTTACAAATTTGATGGTCATTCCGGGGGCTATGGAAATATGTAATATATCAATATTGGATAGTTTTAGTTGAAATTAGCAAATATGTAATTTGAACCCCGAGATATAACAGCTTGTGAGCGAGACTGTTGTGGAGGCGGGTGCGTACAGCTACTGTGGTTCAAGGCTCCCCCCCCCCCCCCCCGAATCTATGTTGAGCAAATGTTGGGGCAACGACCGGCCACCGTCTGTGGCTACAACAACATTACCACAGCATTGGCTGAATATATCTTGTGAGGCTAGCAAGCGCAAGCATTTGAACTAATGCTGGTTGCATGTAGGCCCAATGTCTGTGATAATGGCCAAATATTGAGCTAGCTGGTGGCTAGGATCGATACTTGGGACAATGTAACCAGGTCAGACAATACCATCTTCCCCACAGCAAGGCTAGGCTTCTCAAGGTCGCAGACCGAGCCTTGCTGAATCAGGCCTATAAAAAATGTATTGGGGGTAAGGAGGAAGATCTGAAAATTCAGTCATTGATTATTTTTTAAAACAAAAGGTCAATATAACGTTGCCCCCCTGTCTGCGACGTCGGCTCAACAATATTTTTCACCCATTTTCTCTTAATCTGAGGAGCAAATAACAAATTTTAGTCAGATGTATGAAGATCACAGGCACGGTTCGGGGGGTTAAGCATTTCCTTTAGATTTTAGAGTGGCTGATAGTTGTACGGGGCCTTACAAGCTTATAGCAAGAATATATATTCTTGCTTACGTATATGTAACTAAACATATCCTAAATTTGATCCTAAATGACACCGGGAGCCAATGTAACGACTTCAGAAGGCGTGTTGTTCTACAAAAAAAGAGGAAAGCGTCTCACTGCTCGAGTCAGACAGTCTTGAATTCCATGAAGTCTTTTTAGTTCTCAATTTGTGATATTATAGGAGGCCAGCTTACTTGTAAACAGTTTACTTGTAACCTGTGATATAATTTCTGAAATTTAGACTGACATGAAACACGACTTCAAAATTTCGAGTAGAGTCTATTGGTGTTATTTCATGATAATTTTACGGGGAAGTGAACTGCAAAGGAATGACTACAGAGGCAGATTTGAGGACACGTCACATAGTCAAAGGCATTACAGTTTATTACAAAGACAATGCCCTTGCCAATTTCGGTATGATATAAGGCTTTACTGGTCGGTCATAAATAAATTAGGAAAATCAATTAAACCATACAATTTTTTAAAAAGGAGCGTAATATTGTATTAGCTTCAGCTATTCTACAGTTATCTTGAAATAAATATGTTTATACCAAAAAGTATACACCATTTTCTGTATAAGTGTTTTTTATTCCATCACATATATTTAAGTAGCATAATATTGTTCAGTTGAAAATGGCAGGATCGACATCATCATTGCTACAACATTAATAAATAACATCAGGGCGTCAAGTTGAAAGAAATTTCAGGAGTAAAAAAGAGGAATTTTATTGATAAAATATGGGGATTCTTAAAATATGGCTAAAATAAGAATTACTTTTGTAACCATAATGGCTTCCTATCACCCTTATAGCCATCACGGTCCACAAAAAAATAAGAAGTCAGAAGAAAAACAAGAATAAATCCATTTCAAAATTCACAGCTTTTTGGACAAGAGACTTAAAGTGCAGCTCTAAAACCCAGTAGAGCCTGCAGAAACAAAGCAACATTTTGGCACACATTAGTGCCTAGGGGCCGGAATACCCTAGAGGCCGAAACCCTACCACCATAATTCATCAAGCTTAAGGTGACCCCATTTCGAAAATCAAATTAATACCTCATGGGAATAAGAACTAAAATATTCCTAGAGAGCCGCAGAGGCAATCTACTTAATCTATATAATTGTGAGGGATGTGATTGACTGTCGGTGTAAAAATAACCCATCATTGATGGCAGGACTCCTCAGCGATAACGTCGGTCAATGAACATTGACAATTTCTGTCTGTGTCCATGACTAGCAATTAGGTCAAGGTCACCAGATATCAAACTTGACATAAAGACTAAGGCAGTTAAAAAATGAAGGGCCTAAGTCAAGGAATTATTAAGTTATCGCACGTACATAAACATGATAAAAGCACAAGCAATAGCTCAGATCATATTTCTGAAAGCTTTATCATTGTGTGAAAAAATTTGTTATTTTGCACATGATAGAGGAAAATACCATATAGAAATAAAACACCCTCTTTTAAAAGTAGGAATTAGCATATCCTGGAGAATGAGGAGTAAATAAGAATAGTTTCAAAAATAAGAAAACTAGGAACTTGACGCACTGTAACATACATTTGTAATGCTCTCTGTCACTGAAGCTTGATCATTAATAGTAAAAAATTCTACAACCTGATCATGATTTATACATTATTTACATTTTTTGTTTCCGCATATGGTCTATTAATTCTCTTAGCTTTGTTTCTGCATATGGTCATTTGTTAACAACCACTGTACAATTTGCCACTTCCTCCATTTTCCCCTTTTTTTCGCTGACAAAAATGTTTATGATCATAAAGGTTGCAAGTTCAAATCAGACAGAACCATTTCTTGCACAGATTTAAGCTCGAACTATTAAAAAGAATTTTTTATAAATATGACAGATTTCTCAAACCATCTGCTCGATTTGAATCTAAAATTTCCAGTCTTTCATGTACTATAACAAGTATAATTTTTTACCTATAACCTCTTAGAAAATTCTAAATTTCCATGAAAATTAAAAAAAAATAAAAAAATTCTTGAGCTGGAAATTCTGCAGTACAGTTGCAGCCCATTGTGAGCTCTCCACATTTCATGCTGCATAACACATCAAACTTTTATCCACATTAGTTGCTTATTGCTAAAAGCATCTATTCTTTACAAATCAAAAATAACATTTTACAAAACATCCCTTACTTGAGGTGAACATGTGAAACATAGTTATTAGTAAGAACTTTCACTAAATCACCCCTACTTTTTAATTACGGTACCTGAATTTCTGGATGTTTAATCATTGCTGGATAAATGTTGCAGACAGTGGCTTTTTATGAACGTAAAAGTGGTTACCACTTAACATTGCAATTGCATCTCAAATTTTAACCCCTGTGCTGCTAAGACTGTATACGTTTTCAAGCATATTTCAGACTAAAAAAATACCACATATCTTGTGGTAGATGCTCAGGTAATCAAATAATTCAATTTGGAAGATGTCCATTTTTCATAAATAATATTATTTTTCATTCAGTTGAAGTTTCAAGTGAATGATAAACACCCATAAATAATTCAAAAGCACAAAGGTGAACTCTTATAGCGCGGGGATCAACTTTAGTCGTCAGAATCTGACGTCTGTAGACGTCAGATTCTGAGCATCACATTTGCTAGATTCAGTGCTGATGATATTAGGCGTGTGATTGCACACGTAGGCAATCACATACCTCCGTGCTGATGGTTTGCAAAATAGTGGTGTGTGGAAAATCACACTCCTTAAATAAGCAAGGAGTGTGAGGAAGGAGCGTGATTTGCAATCTACTAAGTGTTGCCTTTGTATCTGTACATTGTACGAGGCTTGCGGTTTTTCCTACTTCTCAACTTTGTTTTAGGCGTGTGATGACCCGCGCGTGCGATCGCACGCCTAATAATATCATAAGTACTGTAAAACAAAGTTGAGGCATAGCAAAAAATGCATGCCTCATACAATGTACTGAAATGAAAGCAACACTTAGTGGAGTGCAAATCACACTCCTGCTCAACATTCAAGGACATTCAAGGGGTGTGATTTTTTACACACACCTTTATTTTATAACAAACAGCACTGGAGATTGACATATGTTTTCATTCAAAATGTACAATTGTAAGTAAATTTTACCCGAATGAAGTTGTGGGTAGCGGTAGCAAGACACAACTTCAGCGCGTACAAATTTAAATTATATAACTTTAATGATTAAACTACATGTATTCCAACATTTGTAGTAGGCTAAGGCAGGCAGCAGTAACTGCTCGCTTGGAAAGTCAGCAGTTACTGCTGGCCGTTTCCCTTTGGATATATGCACAGTGCACATGAATAGTTAAGTAAATGCGAATAAGTTGTTAATATTTTCATTCAGGCAAATACAATGAGATTCAGACAAAAACAAGTATGATGCATAGAAAAAATAGTACCAATAATATGCTATTATAAAAAGTCAATAATAAGAGATTAGCAGAAATTAAAGAGCAAATACTGAGTGGATATCTTGGAAATAAGCTGGATAAAATGACACAATTTATACTCTTGCCTGGTGAATAAAGTACAACATATGCATACACATGTACAGTAGAACCTCCTATGAGCAGCCACCCTTGTGACATAGGAAAATGACATTTCAAGACAGGTGGCTGTTCATAAGAGGTTTTTTGCATATAAAATGTCATTTTTGGAAATGGCCATGTGACCTCCTATGGGAGGTTGGCTGCTCTTAAGAGTGGCTGCTCAAAGCAGGTTCTACTGTACTTAATACATTCAATTGAGATACAATTTTTTTTTAAAGATGGCTGCCGTCAACTATGTTTTTTTTCAACAAATTATACCCTTAAGACGATGAACAATATCTGAGAATTATCACGTCAAATTTGAATGTAATCAAAAAGGTAGTTGCGAACATACCTTGTTCAAAGGCTCTGAGGGCGACCATCTTAGAAAATAACTCATGGATCACTGCTAAACAAAATCGCAGGCACAAAGGTGATATCGCAATGTGGAAAATAAACAAAAAAATACACACAATGTAAGCATCCTGATATCGGAGATTGATACTTATTACTGAATGTTTATGTTCAAAATGAATGCTAGCAGTTGGCATTATCTCACTATACAATAGATTTCATCTCAGCATAAAAATAAATTTCCGTAATGTTTTTTTTGCGTGTTTTTTATACAAATAACAATATATATGTGTGTACAAAATAAGAACTATACATATTTCTCATTATCTTGATACAGTATCAGGACAGTGAGGGTCAACTGTGAGGTGTTAACTGCAGCTGCAAGTACGAACTCACAGTAAACAAGTAACTGAAAATCAACAAATTTGATAAAATATTTACAGGAGTACCCCGGTAGGTGTAATATAGCAAAAACAAAAGCTCAGCGATTTTTCATTTTGCTGGGCTGTATAATTTATTTTCTATAAAATTGCTCTCATTGTAATAAAATAATATATATAATAATATATATAATAATATATAATAATATATTTTATGGGATTGGATTAACCCTTACACTGCTAATAGCTATTTTTAGCCTTTTTATTTAACATTCAAACCAGAAAATTTAAAAGAGAAATGAACATGAAAAATCTTAGTTTCCCATACTTTTGATTCAAATTGTACAAATAAGAGTAATTTTACCCACATGATGTTGTGGGTCTCGGCACCGAGGTGGATGAAAATGTATATTCTTTAACTTTGCGCTTTAAGCTATAAACCCTTTCAAGCCCGAATTTACCATAGTCATCTTCATCCACTACAAGCAGCAAATTGGGGCAGCAACTCTTGACTTGTAGTGGATAAAGATGACATGATGTGATTTAAAAATTTTAAAAAATCACGATGTACTTGTAAACCAGTTTCATGGGAATTTTCGTTCTAAAACCATTAGTTGGAGGAAAATGAAGTATGTTTTCAGGGATGTAAGATGATGCTTTAATGCATCGTGAGGGCCTAAAGGGTTAATGCAAGAATCGATTAGATCTCTCCCAAACCTGGAAAAATTATTTGGTTAATTAAGAAAAACACTGGATAATATTTTACCACGCTAGTCATTATTTATATCCATATCTGAAATGTGATATATGTTATCACTGAGATATGTACAAGTCTGTTTTAGATCTGATGACTCACGGTATATTACATGTACTAAATTATCTATCATCTCGTTCTAGCCTAAAATGCACCAAAATTTCGCATTCCCCTCATTTTATCATTTCAAGCTAGTGGAACCCTGATTCTTCTCGGTAGATCAGCTTTTTTAAACATAACAATATTTTTTTCATTACGGAGATAGTTCATTTATAAAAGTCGAATGTAAACATGCAACAAATAAAAACTCTTACAGTGTTTACATCATAATATGTATATGGGAACATAGTTCCCTGTGCTACCGTGTAAAGCTAAAAGGTAGTACCTGCTTACCTATCAAGTAAGCACATACTGCCTATTGGCTTCGCAGGGCAGTGTGTCAGGGTTTATTATGACAAGACACAGTATATCACATGGGGTTGAAAGCTACAATCACATAAAAATAGCCTTCTGTATGCTGAATCAGATGACTAGATTTAAATCATCATAGTCATACAGATCTGAAAAAAGGTTACGATTATTGAGCTACATGTTGAGTTACATTGCCTTAAATCAGATCGATCTGTACTCACAAAAGGTGAGCTAGTTTCAAAATACATAATTAGCAGATATTTTTCACATAAAAAATACTTGTGGAGCTTATGTCTCGCTACCGCGATCCACAACTTAAAGTGTCCGAAAATTAAGCTTAATTTAAGACGAAATGTATGAGATTATTGCAGATTTAAGACATAGGTATTAATTTTTTAAAATGTAGATATAAAAGGCCATTAAAACATAAGAAAACAATACTATAGTTGACTATAATCGTCATCAGTGTTCTGAGGGCTGAAGACTCAAGTGACGTCATCCAGCATACAGAGGGTTACGGCGGGTGCTACAAGCAAAAATATAAGTCAAAGCAGTGAGCGACATATTATCCTATTAGCATATATTCATCATCAGTGTCTTTGTCCTCTGCAGACAAGTCAGCGGTCAGCTGAGCGTAAGTATATGACAGTCTCTCCTGCTTCTCTGTGCGACATTTGCGAATTATCATCACAGACAGTGTCGACAACAGCACAGCTAGAATAATTGAGGCAATAATACCACCAGTCATCTTCCACTTGTAGTGATTGTTGATGTACGGCGGCTTCATTGGTACCATGGGTACAGCTGATGTTTTTACGGGTGTTCCCGCCACACAGCAGTATTTTTGAGTAGAATGGTCATTTGCTACGAGCTGTAAAAAAATTAAGACAAAATATTAAACACCTGTAATATGTAGGCATGTACATGTACATACATGAATCATATTGTGACAATAATAACGCAAGTTGCAAAAACTTTACAATGTGACAAAGATTTACTGTTGAAGCAGGAGATGAACAAAATCATCAAATCAATAGATCAGTACCCCCTAGTGTGCTTAGGTATCTTTGTGTATGAACATAAGGTATAATGAGGTATTATGTATTGTTCAATGATCCTAACCATTAAAGAGCTGATCACGTCTATAGCTGTTTTTATTGTTTTTATTTGACATTTAACCCTTTAACCGCCTAATTATTCAATTTGAATTTTCACCCACTTGAAGTTGTGGATCGCGTCACTCAAGTGAGTGAAAATTATTCAGATTTGGCAAAATGGAAGTCAACTGTTTTCAAATATTGCTGATTGATTTTATTTTTGTCACATGTTTAAAAGGCGGTACTTGATGTGCTAATAAAAAATGAAAACCCGAATATATGCGACACCGGCGGTTAAAGGGTTGAAGAAGAAACATTAAAATGGGAAATACACATTAAAACCATGTATGTTTTGACCCAAATTGTACAAATTCGAGTAATTTTTAGCCACTTCAAGTTGTGGGTCACAGTAAATGAATGAGTGAATGGGGTTTTAGGCCACTTTTGTGCACATATAAGCCAAACTAAGGCGAGAACGGTGAACGAGTATGGTGAGATGAATGAGATGACACAGCCTTCCAGACACAGGATGCAAAATTCGAGCCCTGGTGGTCTGAGGCAAAGCACGCTACCTCTCGATCACAAAGGCTACCTACAATACTGAATCTTTATGAGTGGGCGGGAAGAAACATTTGTTTCCTTGAAACCTGGATGCCAGAGCGGGGGACAAACTTGCAATCTGTGACTCTCCAAGCAGGTAGCTTTAAACACTACACCCACCTTTTGGGTCGCAGTAATGAGACACAACTTCAAATGGGTAAATAACTTATATTCTATAATTTTGTGCTTTAACATGTGTTTAAGAGTGCACAAAAACGCTTCACCTAATCTGAAGTGAATTATTATATTTTCACTGTCATATTTTAATCACATGTGACATCATTACAGTAGTTATTCGTTATAACACGATCGGTGGGGTCCATAAGGACGAATCGTGTTATAAGCCGATCGTGTAATAACAAATGGCCCGATTTTATTTAGTACTACTAGGTCGATATGACTGGAGATACACGGGATGCGGTAATATAAAAACTGCCACGGGACACTAAACTAGCTTGTAGCATAACGTTATTTTCCGGTCTTATTTACTGTACAAATATCGGAGTTTTAGAAGTTATATTAATTATTATTTGTAAATAATAAAAAGGTGAATTGGTTGAATGTGTTTAATATAAACAGTAGAAGTAAAATTAGTTGAATCAGGAATACAGGACTCGCGAACATAGTGACGCTGTGTATACAAGTCCGTGTCATGTACAGTGTTTAATGACGTCATCGTTTTGAGGGTAGAGGTGTCAAAGTCTCGTGAAATATCACTCTCAACGTGAGATCATACGAGACTGTCAATCATCCTGACACGGCCCGGTGCGATGGGAGGCGGGTGTTGACCAATCACAAACACGATGTCTTTGCATTTTTTGTATCGCGCAGTCATTAATTACAACACAAATATTATGTTTTTCTAAAGCGTGTAATAAAACAGCATATCACTGATGTTATATTATTCATAGGATAACTACCAAGCCTGTAGGCTTGAAACATGTGAAATGGTTTGACACGCTCACGTTTACTGACGGCGTCGATCATCGCGTAATCGCGTAACTGCCCGCAAATGAACCAGTGCTGATTTAATGCTGGGCCAGCGTCGTGGTCAGGTGAGATGAGACGGAGATATTGACCAATCAGCGTTGGAACACGCTTGTCAATCAAACTTGTCGGTGAGCTGTCCATACTGACGGTGATTTGTGACTGATCATATCAGCATAAAAATATATTTATGCAACACCATTAAATCTAATATAATAACTTAATTTATAAATTATTTAACAAAATAACATGTTTATCATAACACGAAATGTTCTTTATATTTTCTTTTAAATTGGTTGATAAACTAATCTAATACCAGTCTTTTGTATGGTTTTTAATCGTGTAATAATTTATTATACCACTAATATGTTGCTCTTCTAAATCATGTAATAAAGTATTATATCCATGATATTATATTATTAATATGATAACAACCAAGCCTGTGGGCATGAAAACGTTTAAAACGCTTCAATTGATAAACTATCCCGACCATGGCAAGACTTTTACTAGGAACGTGAGGGGGGGGGGGGAGGATGAACTGACTCCAAAATAAACTGAACAATACATGTACTGATCACTTGTCACGGCTGATTCCACACACATCTGCAATACACCAGTCTATATATATGATATAAAAATATATCCAGCGCCAATACACATTGCCGTACTGCAGACACTAACCTTGCAGTCACTAAGTCATCAAAACTAAAATAATAATCATTCACAATTAGAACAACATAGTCTTCATTGTAATATAAATATATCTATTGCATAAAATAACGTGCTGCAGAAACATGGTGTAGCAATTTTGTAGCCATACTTTGTATTGTTTTGACAAAAACTGGGTTTTAAATTTACATGAATCGGGTTTGATGGGTGTAAAAAGGTCAACGTGGCCAAGCGAGCGGACAAAGTTGTTACAATGACGGGCCGGCATCTGTAATGCTTGGCCAATATTTAAGCATCATCTAGCCACTGCTTTCATTTCAATGACGGCGCCGAAGATTGCGTAACTGCCCGCCAATGGTCGATAAACGTTTTGGAACCGAGAGATCAAGTTCATATAAGATTTATGTTTATTTTAAATAATTAGGAATGGAATAAGACGGCGATAAATAATTCAAGGGTTAGCCATGTAGTACTTAACAGTGTACTACATGTCAAGAAACATGATGTGCTTCACAAAATTGTCGCGAACATAACACCTTGCAATACAAACGAGAACGCTGCTCGACATTGCACAATGTGAGTTGTGAAGAAGTGGCATTCATCAAACGATCGGCGTGTCATCACCTCTGGCCACCTATTTTAATACGTGATTCAAAAATAACATTTTTTTCGGTTAAACTTGCTGAATTAAGTTAATTTTATTTAATAGCTAGGATTACTGACATCAAATCGTGCACGTCATATCCGTGTTATAATATTTTATAACACGATATAAAAAGCACCATATTCGTGTTATAATATTTTATAACACGATATAAAACACATCATATTCGTGTTATAATATTTCATTACACGCGATTTTTAAAACTTGCAGAATCACCATATTCGTGTTATAATATTTTAATACAGATTAGAACAACATGTAAAAACATTATCATTCGTGTTATAATATTTTTATTACACGATTTAAATAAACATGTTCTTCTGCTAAACACGCCACATTAAGTTAATTTGATTAAGTAAATACATTTCTGAGATCAAATCGTGCACGTCATATTCGTTTTATATTATCTATTAAACGATTCGTGTTTGAATTGAATTTAAGCTCAAATACGAAATGGGATACTCTTGTTCTAAAAGGGTGCCGTTATGTGCTGTGCAATACTACTTGCCGGCGACTTTGCGTGAGCGTCATGCGTGAAGGATTAGGCCTACCGCTACAGCACGATTAACATGTGACGCTGGCGGACAATTTCATGCTTAATTGGATGTGCAAATATTTATAACACGATTTTTCCAGAAAAATGGTAAAAAAGATAGTGTAAAATTTTGGGATCCATGGTTGCATCGTGTTATATCCGATTCGTGTAGTAACGATTCGTGCTATAACGGATAATTACTGTATCTGTTTTTATATTGGATAACTTTATTCTAAAGACACCGGTTCATCACTTTCTTTTAGTTATCTGGTTATGGTTGTCAAAATTTTCAATTTATAGTTAACTGTTCATGAATATGAACTCATATAATGTGCATTGCTAAAACACTTTACTCTAACAATATTTTAACAAAACCAAATTCACCAGCTTTTGATGCACAAGGAAAGCTTAGACTTTGTAATAACCATGACCCTTTTTAGTGCTTTAGCATGACTACATCTGTTTTATTAGCTGATTAATTCACTACTATTGGTAACGGAATGTGTGAAAATTTAAATTGGATAATGTAGAGCATTAACCCTTACAGCCCAGGGACCGACTTTAGTCGTCAGAATCTGACGTCTGTAGAGTAAAGTCGATACCCGCACTGTAAGAGTAAACATATTTATAATGGCCGTAGACCATAAACATAGGTATTCAAATGAACCGAAAGGAGCTAACTAAAACATTTATGATGATTTCAAATTAAAAAAACCCCCTTTGTTCTCCATGGTTTACATAAAAGAATTCATCGCTTTAAGGGTTAAAACTAGGTAGTGAGCCTCACTCACTTAAGGTAAATTGTAACGTATTATACCACCTAGTTCTAACCCTTAGCCCTTACAACGCTGAATTATTTTTGGATAAACCATGGAGAACAAAAGTTTTTTTACAATTTGAAATCATCGTAAATGCCTTAGTTAGCTCTTTTCACTTCCTTTGAGTACCTATGTTATGGGTCTACGGACATTATAAATAATTTAATTTTTTTCAGTGCAGGGACCGCCTGTACACGTCTGAATCTGACGTCCCCGCGCTGAAAGGGTTCAAGTGCTACATTATAGACTGTAAATTTTCACCCACTTCAACTATAGAATAAAGTTATGCAATATAAAAACAAATGACGTCACATGTGATTAAAGTATGACACTACTAATTTTTAATCTGTTTATTAGCTTATCAAATCATCGTTATTGGAAAACGGGAACCCTACGGTTTTGTGATTTGCATAACTGGTTTTGTAATTTTAAACTCAGACAAAGCTGTTATGACCACACTGGGACATACACTGTCCCTGTCTATGTCGCCAGATCACGTCCCAGCAAACAAGGCACATTGAACCAATGCTGGCTCAATGCTGGGCCACCGTCTGCTAAGCTGGCCCAACATTGCTTCAATGTGTCGTGTTTGCCGGGACGCTGATAATATTGCATCTATGACGTTCACCTCCTCCATGTGTGAAACAAACAGGCGTGGAAGGCTCATTAAGCCCAGCAAACATGATACATTGTCCCATTGTTGGGACAGCGTCGTAGACGGTGAACCAACATTGAACCAGCATTGGGACAATGTCTCGTGTTTGCTGGGAGGCAGGGTACAGTGACCAGAGATTAGTTATGTCCTGATCGATGTTGTTCTAATGTTGACACAACGCCTGTGACACTGGCCCATATATTGGGCCAACACTGGTTCTTGCCTTTGTTCAAGGCGGAGACGATTGTGAGCCCAGCAAACGCAATACATTACAGTAAGCATGTGCTGGATTAGTGCTGGGCCGACGTCGAAGATGTTGGTCCAACCACAGCCATGTATTGGTCCAACATTGCACCAGCATAGCACGAGCTTTTGGGATTTGCCAGACAGGTGTCTGTTCAATATACGCACGCCGTCGTAGTCTACTATTTTGTAAGTGTACAAAACTCAAAAGGCAGTATGTGCTTACTTGTAAAGCAAGCACATACTGCCATATAATATCTGCTAGAGAGGAATCATGTGAGAAAAGGGCCTATCTATTGCACGCAGTCATGCAATGGGGGCGGGGGGGGCGTTCTAACGATGGAACAGCCAGTCTCTATTGTGTACGTTTCTATACACACAACCCGTAAAATGTTATAGTACTGTACATACCACACTGGGAACATGAAATGTTTTAAGTCATTTTTTCTGCAAACTATGCGAGTCTCGCACTTCTCATGAACAATTAATGTTCAGACCAGGTAGGTGGACATTAATCACTTAATGTAGAGTGCCTGAACTCACTCGTTTGAGACAAGAAGATGTCGAAATCACAGTGCCCACAGATTGAACTGATAACATTAGCTCTGCCCTTGGCAAAGCTAAAAATAATGAGTCAAGTGAATGTCCTGAGTAGTTCTGTGGTTATATGAATGGTTATTAAAAAAATTGTAACGGCTGATAAATCAGGTCCATGGCCTGCGTGTAAATGAAAATAACAGAGCAGGAGATGTAATCTCTGAGGTCAGAATGACCAAAGTCTTTAGAAAGAGAACATTTATACATATTATCTGGAAATTTAGTTTAACCCTTTTATATCTAAGCATGACTATTCTTTTTAAATCCATTTTATTAGCAAATTAAATCACTGTTACATCAAAATTTGCAAAGGCTTGGTTTCAAATTAAACAAATATGAGTAATTTTCACCCACTTGGAAGTTGTTGAAAATATAAATGAGATAAGTTAGAGGGAAAATGGTTAAGTTTTTATGGGGAGAAAATGGTTATTATATAGTGTTACCTCTTTACATTCATTATTGCTGATTTGATGAAGCCAGCACAGATTCTGGGTGTCACATGTGTGAGTTACATCATTTCCATTAGTACTGTTGCTATGTATTGTCAGGCAAGAGTCAGCAATGCACGTCGCTGAAAACAAATTGCAAAAAGCTACTAAAACCAAATTACCAAGTTCGATCACACTAAGCACAACTAGTCATTTTTAATCTTTTCTATTAGCAGGTTAAATCACAGTTATTGGGAATAATATGTGTTGAACATCAACGTTTGCAAATATTTAGTCCAAAATTAAACAAATGCGAATAATTTTCACTCACTTGAAGTCGCGACCCAACTTCAAGTTGTTGAAAAACTAAATAAGATAACTGAATTACTTCTAAAATAGTATTATTATTATCTATTTGAATCTGGAATTTCTCACACAATTCCTAGACTTAAATGGATGAAAAAGATTTATGTTCTTTTGAAATATATATTTTTTATATGTTTATTCTAGGCAGATAGATGTAAAACATTTTCATGAGTAGCTACCAGAATAAGCTAAAAATGCTGTGCATGATCAATTGACAGTACATGTTTTCAATGTATATATGATACCTGTAAAGTTTAAACCATTTGAGAGTAGGGGAAGAAAAGTATTCCACATAATCACTATCAACTGGGAAACAGTGTTAACCCTCCAAGCACCCTTGTTTCATTAATGCACTGCATAGCCTATTTTGTTTAGAAGTAATTGAAGATAAAATTATATTCTCCTATAATTACCCTGCACCTGCGTGTATATTTTCTGTGTCAAAATTCCTATACAGATGTATATATAAATCTATATGATCGCAGACCTATAAACATGATAAAATAGGTTTTCAAATCAAATGGAAAAAGTAAACCAAACCATTTATGATTTTTTTCAAATTGAATGACCATTTAGTCTCTATACTAGTATTATAAATATCGAAATAAGGGTTCACTTACTGAGATTTCCTGACCCAACAGGACACATAACTTGAGGGAGTGATACTTTATCAATCTTGCTTTTGTCATTACAGTAATCTGTATCACAGCAGTACACCATCCCCGCAACACCCTGTTTCACAGCACTGGAATTACTGTCACCGGTATTGACCTTGAAACACAAAAACAATGGTCTCACTCTCTCACCAGTGCACTTTAAAAATACAAAAAAAATAACAAGCTATTTTTGAAATTGAACAAATAATAAACAAAAAGCAACTGTTAATTACTACCAGTGATAGCAATCTATAGACACTATTCAGAAATGTCTAATTCACACGTTTTCATCTTATATGATGAAAAGAAGGAGAGCCTAATATATATAAAAAAAACTACAATACCACATGAAATTTTTTTAGTCTTGAAAAAAGGTACCTGGATAAATTAATGCCCTCATGAGATTTTGAACACCATGAAATCAGAAACAAAGATATATTTTAGTAAGGCTAGGTCATGATATTATTTTTTTCAAACACAAAATAAACTGTAGCATTTTCCTATAGGTAAGAAATTAGTTTTACTGACCCATTGCCATGTGTTTTTCTTGACATTTTGTCTGTCACACAGTCCACCTGCACCACACCATGCATCAGCTACGCCATGATGGTTCTCCTTGCTCGCACCAATCTCATTCTTTGGGTCAGATTTCAGAAAAAGCTGGCAAAACTTACCACTAAACTTTTCCGTTGTGTGGCTACAAAGCAAACATGTATTGAAAATAAATTGTGAAGTCAGTTTTATCAGCAGAGTGCAGGTGCTAGAAGCCACTTAAAGGCCTGTTCACCCCTTTCAGCGCGGGGACCTACCATAGAATTTGATGTCTAAAGTTGAAGCCTGCACTGAAAGAATTATAAATTTATAATTGCCCTCCATAGGCCCATAACATAGGTATTCAAATGAAGCGGAAAGAGCTAAACAAAATTCTTATCTGATTCAGTGAGTTTACAGGATCACATGCGCCAAGATTGGAATAAAAATAGGAATAAAAATCAGCAAGGCAATCGCGCTTGCTAGGATTTTGTTTTTATACTCAGGCAGCTCATTTTAAATCTATTAGTGTCATTTTCAAACTCCTCCAGTAAGTAGGTTCACCTAGGTGAACACATGTTTCTCTTAGCCATGGGAACACAACTGATTAAATCTGGTACATGGTGTAAAATACCTTAATCATGCTCGTACCGTTGTGCATTCAAACCTATTATGTGATTTATTGACTAATGGCATACATGTACATAATGGCCATCACTAGTGCTGAATCTAGGTTCTAACACTTATATTCTTAATTAGGGATGGGTACTGGAAATGCCTGAACCGCGTGCTCATTGTGCATAACTAAGTGCCCCCAATGATAGGCAGCACCATGCCCTTCTGAATTTTAGATGAAACACTGGATAATTACTACAGATAGAACTTTATTCCCCTAGGTGCTGTAACATAATGTGTGAAAAAGCAACAATTGTATCTTTCACTCTCATGTAGTTTATACTGTCAGGGCTCGAAATTGGACTGAATTTCCACTTGTTCCATCGGACAACTGAATAAAAGATCGACTAGTCCTTCCCAAAAATATCACTTGTCCTTCCTAATAATTGTAAAGCAGGGGCACTCGTCCAGTAGGACAAGCTCAGTGAAACTTAACTCATCCTTCCCAGATTGCTGGTTGTCTTGGACGATCGGACGGGGCCAATTTCGAGCCCTGACTGTGTAGATAGTTACAGTACATGATGTCAGAGCAAAAGCATACATGTACAATTGACGTTTATAGGCAGCAAATTCCACTTCTAGTTTATCCTGTTCCTCAGAGTGATATATAAATATGCTACTTCCACTGGTACATTGTATCAATTGTATTAATAGGAATAAAACCGATACAACAGCAGTTATCGCGATGACAATGAAATTCCATGAACTGGAAAAATAAGTCAGTCACATATGTTCTAACTTCCGAGTGAGGCATCAGTGCCATACATGTAACTTTGGCATTGATAGGCATAAAACAGACAATGAAATTTCTTTTCTGTGCCCCCCCCCCCCCCCATTGGCTTCTGCAACTTTTAAAAATAGGTCAAGTTCAAGCATCTTCAACCTTGATCTAGGATACTACCAGGTTCATCTCTGGCACAAGTTTAGTGTTTATGATGTTGTTAATTGATCATGCTGATTGTAATGACAAATCTCAACCTCAAAAGATAATCACTTCAGCACATTAAGCTGGAGGCATAAAAACACATTTATAAACAAATAGAAAGCAGTGTTTACATATACATGTATGATGTATCCAGTTATGATTTTGATATCTTGAGAGCTTGTGCATTAAAATTCCAATGCCATAAACAGTAGATGTACCTTAAAATTATAGTGAAGGATGAATTAGTATGTACAGTGGTTGTGGTTTGGATACCTACCTTATATTCTGTGTAGTATTTGAGATAAAGTGACCAGAGCGAACAGTGCATAGCTTTGGACATTGACACATGTAATCATCTTGTATGACAGAAGCTGCTACATCTTGATTTTCATCTGTTTTTAAAGTCCCAAGATGACAGTTTATTTGTCCACTTATGATATTCCACCTGTTGAATAATACATAAACGATAACAAAAAATGTAGTAAGTTCTTGTCACTTAACAGCTTAACACTGTACGATTGTGTACGGTAAGTCTATGTGGTGGATTAGTTAATAATAAATTTCTTAACCCTTGCGATGCTAAAACAGTATATCTATACGTTTCTATCATCTTTTGGAGCGATAGAAATATGACTAAATCTGATCAAATAGTTTTGGGTTGATGCTTAGTTAATGCAATAATTCAATGCTGGAGACAATTATTTTTTATTTATATAAATATTTTTCATCATTTGAAGCTGGAAATTGCGTTAGCAATTCCAGCTTCGAATGACTGAAAAATAGAAGCAAACATTTCAGCAGGACAAGAGTTAATATTAAAAATCTAGAAAGAATAGAGTGTCAGACAATCATCAAACACAGAGCTCTAATAACTGATAAATGCACCACCCGAATAAGGCCAAATCAATACATGATGGCCGTTGGCTTTAGGTGATGTCTTGATAGAGTCCTTAGTAGCAGTACATCAACCAATTCTAAGTATTCAATTGATGCATGTGTAGTGATCCATTTTGGGTTCAAAATCACATTGATTATTACTTCGTTTTGATACAGAATTTTGCTATCTCAAAAAACCCTGGACTGATTCGCCCCTCGACTTGTTTTCTTACAAGGTAGGTACATCACAAAAAGTGATTTTGGTGTTTTTTTTCTAAGATTTATGTGAATTTGTGGGACTGCAATAAAATACATATTTTTCACTGTTTGTTTGTTCTTTTTGTTCATTATTACTGGTAGAAATGAAGCCACCATTGTAGAATTTAAAAAATCATTTGTTTTAAAGGCCATTTTTATCACCTTTTACGGGGGTTCCAATAATTAGATTTCTCGCATTTACGAAAAATGGTGCCAGCTCTCGCCTTTAATTTCGTAACTGTTGCAAAAAGTGTTCGAAGAGATAAGTGGAACAGGCATGCTGTGAACCCTTCTGATTTCTTTTTTATGCAGCTGCCATTTTTTAAATTTTTGTTTAAAAAAATAAAAATAGATTATGTCCACTGCCCTATGAGGAAGTTCTGGAGGACATCATTAAGACCGGTTGGAAAGAACAATGTGGGAACCTCGAAGAATTGAGATACCTGGGGAAGGCTGCACTAGTTAGCCCAGGGTAAAACCTGGGTGAAGTTTTGTTTGCCTACCCTGCACTTCCACATGGGGCGCACCGAGGGTAAAAATGGAAGTTTCATAGCTATAAGGATGAGAATCCATCAAAATTTCTCTTCTTCCATGACCCCCTCAATCTCAGATTTTGATCTAGCACAGCATTTTTTTTGCTCAGTGAAAAATGTGGAATGTGGTCAAATATTTATTTTATCAAGTGGGCAGTTACGAAAAAAGGGTCAGCATTATTTTATAGGACAATTTTAAAATTTATGTGATGTACCTATACAAGGCTTTTTTACCGATAGGTTGAGTGAATGCTAGATTAATGTTGGGCCATAGTTGCAGACAGTGTTCCAACATTAATACAGCATCCATTAAGCGTATCGAGTTTGATGGAATGCTGAATGACAATGTTTGTTCAGGTACTGTACCAAAGCTTAATTTTAGACGAGCCTCGTAGACGATGAAACAACACAAAACCAGTTTTCTTTTAAACCTTATAGGTGTCATTTTATTCCTAAAACATTTTCAATCAAACCTTTTAATTAACAAATTTGTGATTGTATATATTTGATGGTAGGCCTATAGACTACTCATGATATATTTTATAAAAATTAAACTTCTTGATACAAATATTCTTAATCAGCTGTGGGATGTTGGAAATATCGCAAAAAAAAATATTTCCGACCTTAATTGCTCTGCGAACGGGTAGATCAGGCCTATAGTCTGATGCGATATGTCAGAAATATGCCTAAAATTAAAAGTTCTTGCCACAATTGATTTTATTGTTTTATTGACTTTATTAGGGGTCAAATAAGCCAGAAATATTGGGGTTCAATTTTTCCCACCCTTCAACTCATTTTATAACACATTCAGAATGGCCGCCATCGAAATCACATATATATTTGGCTATAACTTGGGCCCTAGCATAGCTAGAGTCATGATTTTGATGTCTATACCCATGTTTTTGGGTACGAGGAATCCAATAGTGCCCATAAAAAATGTGGATGTCTCTTAGATATTTTGAAATTAACGATAAAACACATTTTTGATGTTTTCGGTCATTTTTTTTCGCGAATTAGAAAAAACTGATGAACACTTTTACTAATTATAAGTACTAACTATGTATGTACATTGTCATCCAAACCAAGTTGTCTAGAACTGGTTGAGTTGAGTTTTCTGCAGATTGATGCAAGTGACACAATTATCAAACCATGAGAGTAGCTCATGAAGTCAGAAGTTTGTAATAGGCCTAGATTTAGGACCGCTTTATTGGCAGTCCACAGATCATGTGTGAGTGACACAAGGGATGCTTCATGACAAAAGAGTAATACAAAAACCACCTCGGGCCTATCATTTTGTGGAGTCAGCACTGGGTACTATGGTTAATGATGTCTCTCTCTGGGTTACTTCTAATCATGGGAGCATGTATACTCTAGAACGCATTATCGTGACCAGAGGTCGTGTGTCTAAAACTCTAATAAGTTGAGCTTGTACTAATTTCTCCAGGACAGGTGAATCCACTTTCTTTCTGCACAGGATACACTAACAGGAGCGTCGTTCCTCAACAGGTGTGATTTGAAACAAATAATATTCTGGTCAAATACTGACAAATTCTGAATCTAATACTGATGCATTAACTGAGTAATTGGTGATTTGAGGCATAATTAGATCAAATTTGTACTGCAACAGAGTAGTCCAAAAGTAATGTTTTTTTGTAATGCCACAATGCTATACACAACAGAATATGCTTGGGTATGTCCATTCACCGTCGGTGGAAGATTTACTTTGTTGCAAATCAGTTTTAATATTGTTCAGTAACTGTGTCGAAAATTGTGGCATATTTCTTCTTGAAAGAGGTTTTTTGAAAGCTTTGTACATGGGCTTATCGCAGATGATCAAATATCTTTACCTCTTTTTGCTAGATAACATATCTATCTATTGAGCACACATATGAAGGCATTAAAGTGTACCTCTTGAAAGTTGGTTGGTTTCTGTGATGATGAAGCATCTTGTGTAATATCTCTTAACTGGTCTGTGAAAGTAACATTAGCTTCACACGTAAACAGATTATATCCACTTATATTGTTATTTTAAATAGCTTGAAAATAAAAGTCAACACACTAGGCCGCAACTGTGATCACCTAGTCACATTGAGAGGGAATAGACAAGGATATTTCTCTAAAAGACCCCTGCGAGATCAGCACGGTTCAAACCCAGGATGCGTGCATGAATGACGTGGCAGTCCGATATTCTATCGATGCGCTGCCTTCCCTTTCTAAATTTGTACATCGAAAGCCTTGGAAGCATGGACGAATTTTGTATGTCAAGTGTACTAATCTTCTGGCTTAATCAGCTAATGATAATTCCAGCTTCACGGTGGCAACTATTCTTGTCTAAAAATCTAGAATGGGAGATGTTCACCTACATGAGCTACACCTTATGAGAACCAACCACATGTCAATGGGAGACAAGACCTGCTTTATCAGATGGCCGAACCTCCCACCCTTAGAACAAAATGTGTGGGAAGTGAGATATAGCATGTTCATTCCTGTCAAATGTCTTAGTTCACCTGCACCAAGGGTTGTTATTGAGCTCAACAAATATAGATGCAAATAAGACTGCTGTAGTACCAGATATAGTTAAAATGCTCAGCGTTGCAGATAACTCCTGTACAAATGCAACAGTGGGGTATATAACAAGCAAACCAGGTAGTGTGGCTTGTGTCATTGTGAATGACAGTCCGCCATTTTGAAATTTGAAAATTGTCAATATGTTAATATATAAATAAAAATCACTAAATTTGAACCTAAACCTCATTGTCTTTTCGATGAGCCAAGCCATTGAATGCTTGTTGTAATCTGCTTAAATGTCAGCTGTTGTAATGCCCCAGTCCTCCTCCAATCTATTCCGCAATAGCAGAGTTTGTAGGTATACACGATACAGAGACTGTAATCATTGCGCGGCCGGGCATCCTTGTTAGGTTAGAGATTTATATATTAATTGGTAATACTCGCTTTGCATCTCATCAGAATACTGCCTTGACGCGGAGATTTAACTGTCAGTATTTAAATTAATTGTTTCATGAAATTGTTGATCTCAGAGTAGCCCCTACATCTCGGAGAATATGTCAAATTATGACTGAAATTTAAACGGGGATATCTCTCATGGGCTGTGATGAATTAAAATCCCCTATTTTATTTTTTCTTGTGCATCGTTTAAGAATTTTAAAGAAACAAATCTGAAAATCCAATAATTTTGCTGATGGGATGGATCACAATCTCAATGATCATGATAATTGATTCTGATCATTTGTTTGACAGCACATGAAACATTGCTGAAACGCACAATTTGCTCACAATTTTGTAGTCATTTTGTATTATTTTTTAAATTTCGATCGGACCTTCATCCCTCCTATCTACTTCTCAGAAAAGAGTTTACTTTTTTGCAAAAGACACACTAGTTTTATCAATTTTCCTCTGTGACTGTTGCAAAATGTTCATTTGCAAATTAAGAAAATGTACCAAACATCGTTATTGAAGTTGCTCGGTTTCTACGCTATCACTTGTACGCCTTCTTGGTGGAATATTTAGGGTCCATCAACGAAACATCTACCATTCAGAAACCATCAGCAATGTGCTGTTTATATTATAATACATACTAAATAACGCTTCCAAAATAATTATTTGAAAATTAGATTTTTTTCATATTTGCGACAAAAAATGCTTTGCTAGAGGCCGAGTTATGGCCAAATATCTGATTTCGATGGCGGCCATTTTGAATGTGCTATAAAACGAGGTTAAGGGGTTAAGGGGTGGGAAAATTTGAACCCCAATATTTTTGGCTTATTTGACCCCTAATGAAGCCATAAAAACAATAAAATCAATTTTGGCAACATAAATGGCCAAAATGACATACCGCACCAGACTACTAATAAAAATAATAGTTGGTTTCTGATTGGTTGTGAAAATAGAACACGGTAGGTAGCAATTTTAATTTTTTTTTCTTTTTTTTTTTCTAACATTTATTCAGGGTAGGTAGCAAAGCTATATTTTTTTTTTTTTTTTTTCACATTACTTTTTTCAATTTCCTTGCGAACATCGATTGATTTAGGAGTTGAAAGGTTAAAACTCAAATTGAAATAAGAGGTCTAAACAGCTGACATCGTTATGGGCAAACCCATGCAGAATCAGTATGCACGAATTACCAAATCACAGTTAATATTGTGGAACCTTGTGATTTTGCGTAGTCAATAACATCAGTCTTCCAAGAAAATTATAGTAATGGTCTAGCCATCTAGCACGGTTGACCAAATATCGGCCATGTGAAAGTAAATAATGGCCGATAAGCGGCCATTTTGAATTTTATCGAGTCGAATTTTTTCAAGATGCATCCTCTCCTGAAATCACACATTTTGTTTTATAGTAATGGTCTAGCCATCTAGCACGGTTTACCAAATAACGGCCATGTGAAATTGAATAATGGCCGATTGGCGGCCATTTTTAACTTGGACAAGTTGATTTTTTTTCAAAATGCATTCTCTCCTGAAACCTTACAATTTGTTTTATAAATGGTGTAGATATCTTGAGCGGTTTTCATGATATTTCGCAATATCAGGCCTGTCGAGGTGGATAATGGCCGATAGGCGGCCATTTTTAATTTTATCGACTTGAAATTTTTCAAGATGCATCCTCTCCTGAAACCTCACAATTTGTTTTATAGTAATGGTGTAGCTATCTTGAGCGGTTTTCATGATATTCCGCAAAATATTTCAGTCGGATTTACCGATGTCATAAATTAGGTCAAAGTGCTGGGTCAACTTCAAGGTCAAGGTCCAAAAACCTGAAAAGGCACAACTAGGGACCTTAGAGAACATGTATGTGCAATATGACTGTCATCGGCACAGTACTTTTCGAGATCTGCTCCGGAAATGAAGTGTGCGTCAAAACGTCTAAATAGGTCATAGTTCTGAACCAGAAGTAGGTCAAAGTTCAAATACCCCAAAAGGCACAACTAGACCCCCTAGGGTTGTTGTGTGTAAAATTTGAAGACAATCGGACAAGTACTTTCAGAGATATGCTCCGGAAACGAATTGTTGATGGACGGCCCAATGGCCCAACGCCGTAGCATCATCATTTTCTCGTCTGGGACCTTGCGTACTACATTCAGATTAAAAATATTTTAACCTGTCCATTATCCACCTGGAAGTAACCCACATACCAAAAATTGTTATCCTAGCTTATTTTCTTACAAAGTTATAGGCAAAAGAAGAGGCAAAAAAAAACGGAGGTAGAATCCATAGCTCCCTCGGTCTCACCTACGGTGACGGCGGGAGCTAAAAACATGTAGGCCATAAAAAACATTTAACTACAATTATACATGTTAGATGAGCAACAATCAGAGTACTTTAAGGAGTCTGCAGCATAGGCCCCTACTGTCACGTGTGTACCGCTATTGGCTTACACGTGTTACAGTGTACACACAACTCTGATCAGCACATGCATGCTTGCCTTATAAAGTCTGGCGTGTCACTAAAACACAAAATCGGTCATTTTCCGATATAGGCCCAGATGCCATTGAAATCATGTTGCTGGATTTTTTTACATCTTGGGATGTCGATCTTTCACACTCAACGCCTCTTTGAACAAGACTACATAAGTCCAGGAGCTCCCGCTCCGAATTAGAATTTGATTTAAGTAATTTTGTGTAGGGTTATTAATGTAGTCCTAGGTTAGGTCAAAAATCAAGATGCAAGACAGCTAGGTCTAAGAGGCTCAGTCTAAAAGTAAGATAAGAACTAGTCAGTCTGTGAGAGATTGCAAACCTCCATTAAAATTAATGATCCTAATCAGTATCCCAGTAATGGTCTACCTATCTGGCACGGTTTATCCGATATCAGGCCAATCGAGGTGAATAATGGCTGATTTACAGTCATTTTGAATATATCAGGCCTATCGAGGTAAATAATGCCAATTGTTGGCCATTTTGAATTCGATAAGAGTTAAAAATTTCCAGGGTGCATCCTCCCCCGAAAAATCACATTTTGTTTTATAGTAATGGTCTAGCCATCTAGCACAGTTTACCAAATATCGGCCATGTGAAAGTGAATAATGGCCGATAGGCGGCCATTTTGAATTTGATTGAGTCTAAATTTTTCAACATGCATCCTCTCCTGAAAACTCACATTTTGTTTTATAGTAATGGTCTAGCCATCTAGTACGGCTTATCATATAACGGCCATGTGAAAGTGAATAAGGGCCGATATGCGGCCGTTTTGAATTTGATCTGGTCAATTTTTCTCAAGATGCATCCTCTCCTGAAATCTCACATTTTGTTTTATATTAATGGTCTAGCTATCTAACACGGTTTACCAAATATCAGCAATGTGAAAGTAAATAGTGGTCGATAGGCGGCCATTTTGAATTTGATTGAATCAAAAGTTTTCAAGATGCATCGTCTCCTGAAATCTCACATTTTGTTTTATAGTCATCATGGTAATGGTCTAGCTATTTAGCATGGTCTACATGATATCAGGCCAATCGAGGTAAATAATGACGATTGTCTGCCATTTTGAATTTGATAAAGTTGAAAAATTTCAGGGTGCATCCTCCCACGAGAATTCATATTTTGTTTTCTAGTAATGGTCTAGCCATTAAGCACGGTTTACAAAATATCGGCCATGTGAGAGTTAATGGCCGATAAGCAGCCATTTTGAATTTGATCAATTGAATTTTTTCAAGATGCATCCTCTTCTGAAATCTCACATTTTGTTTTATAGTAATGGTTTAGCTATCTAGCACGGTTTACCCAATATCAGGCCTGTCGAGGTGAATAATGGCCGATAGGCTGCCATTTTGAATTTTATTGACTTGAAATTTTTCAAGATGCATCCTCGCCTGAAACCTTACAATTTGTTTTATAGTAATGGTGTAGCTATCTTGAGCGGTTTTTGTGATTATTCCACAATATCAGGCTTGTCGAGGTGAATAATGGCCGATTGGCGGCCATTTTGAATTTTATAGACCTGAAATTTTTCCAGATGCATTCTCTCCTGAAACCTTACAATTTGTTTTATAGTAATGGTGTAGCTATCTTTAGCGGTTTTTATGATATTCCGCAAAATATTTTAGTCGGATTTACCGATGTCATAAATTAGGTCAAAGTGCTGGGTCAACTTTAAGGTCAAGGTCCAAAAACCTGAAAAGGCACAACTAGGGACCTTAGAGAACATGTATGTGCAATATGACTGTCATCAGCCCAGTACTTTTCGAGATCTGGTCCGGAAACGAAGTGTGCGTCGAAACGTCTAAATAGGTCATAGTTCTGAACCAAAAGTAAGTCAAAGTTTGTGTAAAATTTGAAGACAATCGGACAAGTACTTCCAGAGATATGCTCCGGAAACGAAATGTTCACGGACGGCCCAACGCCGTAACATTATCATTTCTCCGCTTGCGTATTGAATTCAGATTAAAAATATTTTAACCTGTCCATTATCCCCCTGGAAGTAACCCACATACCAAAAATTGTTATCCTAGCTTATTTTCTTACAAAGTTATAGGTAAAAGAAAAAAACGGAGGCGGAATCCATAGCTCCCTCCGTCTCACCTACGGTGACGGCAGGAGCTAAAAAAGTCATTTTAATTTGATTTGAATATAATATATTTGAAATAGTTGTTGATATAATATTTTAGTATGATATTTCTTCAGTTTAAAAATTGAAATGATTTACATGGCTAAATTACTTAGTTCAGCCATAGTGGTTGCCGCTAATAATTCGCATTTGAGACATCGTCATGCAGTAAGCACTGGTGATGGGGCCGCAAAGAACAGCCGTCAGTGCGCATGAGCGCGTTGGAAGTGAGCTGTTCCCTATTTTCATTTTGTAAACAAATTCGAGATACATTCAATCCTTGTCAGGATCGACAATGACAAGAGGCCCTGGCAGCCTTATTCCAGGCTAGCCATCCCGAACAAACAAACAAGACGATTGCCGAGTTTGCCGCTACCAATAAACAGACTCGTTTTCTTGCAAGAGATTGCAAATACTTTTGCTGTAGCCTAACCTAATTTAACAGTGGACGGGCGACACTAATTTATTATATATTTTTGCCAGGCATAAAATTTATTGTGTCGCAAACATCGGCAATGGTCGGTCGGCAATCGGGAACCAACAATTATTTTTCTTGAGCCTCAGGGGGGTCAGTGGCAGTGACATAGTATGTAGTATTGTCACTATTGATCTGTTGATAGATGGGGCACCTGTCTGGCACTTCAGGACCTGTTGACAATGTTGACTATACCTTAGCCTTAGGCCACAACTAACCAGTAGCACATGTTTTTCGCTGATTTCTCCATCAATTATCAACCGATTTTCATGAAATTTTGTAAAAATCATATTTCATTAGAGTACAAATATCACTGAAAATGTCATAAAATTATATTCAGTATTTGAAAAATTAGACCATTCGACATTTAGTAAATTTATATTATGACGTCCCTCTTTAAACCCATTATTGGCATTAAACTAATTCTAGATTTTTATTACATGTCAAATTGTCTAACTTTTAAAATATTAAATATAATTTTGCGATTTTTTTACCGACGTCAGGACATGACTTGAAAATTGCCTGTGGTAAATTTCAAGGAAATCGGTTCATAATTGACGGGGAAATCGACGTAAAGCATGCACTACAGATTCACCAAAATGAATGTGCCCCAGGCCAGGGTATAAAAACTATAATCTGTTGTCTTAAATTCCCTGTGAGGTAGGAATGAATGCTAGTGGGTCCTCATGCACATATATAAGAGGACATTGTAAGCATAAGACTGGGGGTTGGGACTTTAGGTTGCATGGGATGTCCGGATGATCAGATGGGACAGGAGGAAGATGTGGGCAGTGTGAATTCAAAAGAATGAATACGCTGCTGTCAGAGGTTAGATTATGGGCAGTGTGAATTCATATCCATGGATGAATATACTGCTGTCAGAGGTTAGTTTTGTGGGCAGTGTGAATTCGTGTGAATGAATACGCTGCTGTCAGACACGTGTCTTAGATTCTGTGTGAGGGTAGGGATGGATCTACTAAATAACATTACAAATTTTGTTGCTAATGTCATTGAAAGGGTTAGGGAAGC
Organism: Flabesymbios commensalis; assembly: GCA_964017125.1. Taxonomy (NCBI): domain Eukaryota; kingdom Metazoa; phylum Annelida; class Polychaeta; order Terebellida; family Flabelligeridae; genus Flabesymbios; species Flabesymbios commensalis. The sequence continues at coordinate 29,379,626 of OZ024912.1, forward strand.
AGTCTTATTCTCTCGTGTGTAGGCTTACACGTGAGGTTGGAGGCTCGGGGGGAGGAATGGTTTTATGGGGATTATAAACTATATATTTTGATCTAAAATAATTAATTGAACTACTGATAGGCATGGAGCGGCTGAGCTAACTTATGGGTCGCATCGCGCCGCCACAGCTGAAAGTCAATTGGATCCTGATGGTAGGCTGTGGCTTAACCCTTTCACCACTGAAGCCCGTTTTATGTGCTGAATGCTATGGCATTCAGCACATAAAACGGGCTTCAGTGGTGAAAGGGTTAATGTACGATGCACTGCCAATGCAGGCCTCAGGGACGCATCATTTGATATCTGGGAGGGGGGGGGGCCTAGAGTTTTTTAGCTTGCAAACTTTTTTTTACCTCGGAGAGAAAACAATCTTTTTTTTGGCGATCAACGTCCGACAACTTTTTTTTTTAAGTTTCGTCGAAGAATTTTTTTGTCGTATGCTTTCCCTATTATGTACCTTACCATTTGGTGTTTCTTCTGGTCAACATATTTTTCATCAATTTCGACAACAAACTTTTTTTTTCTGCCCACATTTTCAACAAACTTTTTTTTCTGACTTTTGTGGCGACAAACTATTATTTCAATTTTTTTCTAGGCCGCCACCCAGATATCAAATGGTGCGTCCCTCATGGCGCCCAAGGCTTGCAGTAGACAGCTAGGCCTACTGTCTAGCTGACTGATTCATTCATTCATTGTCAGTGTCACAGTGACAGTGTTGTCTGTTCAAACTGTTGATTGCTATACCAGGATTCACATTCACCGTGGTGGATGAATTTCGCCGATTACTCTGTTAATTCTCAATCAATTTTCATGAAATTTTACACACACTAATTTCCATTCATGTCGTGACTACCCTGAAAGTTTCGCGGAGTTTTGATAAGTATTTTAAAAGTTCGACCATTTGACATGTAGTAAATATGTTGCCCTCTTTAAAGCCATTAGCTTCGTCTCAGAATTTTATTACGTGTCAAATGGTCTAACTTCTAAAATACTTCGCAGGGTAGTTACGACATGAATGGAAAATAGTGTGTGTAAAATTTCATGAAAATTGGTTGAGAATTGACTGAGAAATCAGCGAAATTCAATAATCCTGGTTGATGAATTTAATCATGTTAATGTGAATCTGACTATATTGCTATAGTAAAAGTCACTTTAATTAAATCTGTCACTTTCGCGTTGCATGTTTTTCGCTCATTGCTCAAGCAATTTTCATCCGATTCTCATGAAATTTGACAAGCGTTAGTTTCTGGTCTTACGGCACCTGCCCTGAAAATTTCAGGGGAAAATATTAAATGTAGTTTAAAAGTTAGACCATTTGACATGTAGTTTTTGCGAATTATGACGCTCCTCTATAAACCCATTGAACGCTATCAGCTTCAATCACGAAATTCCACTACATGTCAAATGGTCTAACTTTTGAAATACTCATTCAAATTTCACGAAATTTTCAGTGTAGGCGCCGGAATAGTTGAAAAGAGTGCTTGCAAAATTGCATGGAAATTGATTTAAAATCGACTGAGAAATCAGCGAAAAACACCCACCGCTGGTGGAAGTTGACTGCAACTAGATCTATAAGTAGGCCCCCTGGCCCTATAAATATAATGATATTCATGAATGTGCGCGTGAGTCTGACTCCTGAGGCTGAGCATGAAGTTGAACAGTGATTATTCGTGTGTTAATCAGAACTTAGACTTAGTCTTAGTACACGCAGCCACGTACCCAAGTTGAATGCATATCACAATGGCTATCTTGAATGGAAAGCCTGACTTTCTGTTGTACATTTCAACTAAGATATGCCTAATCTAAGTGTAAGATAATGTTTCATGGACTTTCTGGATTTGTTTTCTTTCTGTTAACTTGGCCCCATAGCACAATAAAATAACCTGTTGTTTTTTATTGAAAAACCATTGGAAACTGTGCTACAGTGATTTAATCTAATAGTACAAAATTTTAGATTTTAGATTAGATTAATTAGATTAGATTTTAGATCAAGACGTGAAGTAAAACAAATCGTGAATACAAATTATCTATATAATTAGTCTGTTGAACTTATTATTCACCGTACCGGTCGAAATTTTGCTTTTTTTTCGGAAAATAGCCATTGTATGTAAAAAAATGACATATATTCACTTACTGTGAGTATTCCGGCGTTTAAATACAGAGTTTTCGTAAAATGAAAGCTCTTTTTATCGGACACAAAATAGATTATTAATCTTAGGCGAATCCCAAGCGATGTAATTCGTGGTTTGTTCGGATCTCGATTTGTTTGTAACAGTCTCTTTTAGCAATGAAATCTTGAGGGTGGTTCAAACCAAAAATTAATCAGAAAGAAATATAAATTTATATAGCAGATTCTATGTCTATCAAGAAAGTCTTGTATTTCAAATACGTTTCAATAGTTCTTTTATATGTTAGATATAGTTTCACATTGTTTTTGAATATGTTCAACCATGTGTCAGTGGTTTTTTAGATTGACTTCGATTGATCATCTCCGACATCGGTCCAGTCACATGGTCAACTTCAAAAATTCTTATATTATCGCTCACGTTGAATTCGTGTTTTTGGAAACTATTAATAATAGTATTATCCGTACGCGCTGTTAATTAAATGTCAAAGTTACTCGAGTCTATTTATAGTCTAGACTCGGCTCTAACTGTTACTCTTAACTGTTACTGTCAGTATACTCTATACTAGACTATACTCTATTATTGCCATAGGCTCCTGGGCCTGGCCTAGCCGCAGTAGGCCAGGGCTAGGACTAGACTTTGGTCTAATTAATTCTAAGTCTAATAGTCTAATTCTAGACATTGCACATTAAAAAATTGTAGCTGTCTACAAAAACGTATATAGGCCTAGTCTGATCGCTTTTTGTTTCATTTCATGAAATCAAAAATTAAAATATTAAAATATACGATGTAGACTAGTCTACCATTAGACTGGTTGCAGCGTCATTATTAGTGTAATAGTTGGCAGCACTTCCAGTCATTGACAGTGACATATTTTTGGAGTGACAAATTCATAATACAAAATTCATCTGGATTGAATTTGGTTTGGACTGTTCTTTCATGATTTCAATAAAATGTAGACTAAAAAATATACAATCTTAGGAATTTAAGCGCTAGTGTTAACTTTAAATTAGGGGAGAGGCTTGTAAATTCGATCGGATGGTAATTTCGATCACTGTTGTCCCGGCTGTTTATAATTGTATTTTATTTAGTAATAAAAACTATTTTCGTGTGTTTGTTCGCTTTTATTTGAAAAAAAAACATTTTTCTCCAACAATTGCACGTAATCCTACACTTATTAAACATTTTTTTCGCGACGCTCTCGCAATGTTATCGTGAGTTATGCAAATCAGAGGTCATGACCCAGCAGAAATTTTGAGCCGTACAGCTACAAGCCACTGTCACGTGACTGTGGCAGTCATCGGCAAAATGGACTCAAAAATTGTAATTCATGAATAATTTATTATAAAATGTGATCTGAATATTTTCTAAATATCATAGCATCTATTAATACATTGGTTTGTTACTAATTTTGTATTTAATGAACAAAACGTTATATTTAAAGTGATCGAAATTACCCACCCTCACTTGACAGATCGTCTGCTAACTTCGATCAGTCAATTCGATACTTTTAGTTTTTAGCCCGCCTTTTAATTTTAATTAAAAAAGGTAGGCTATTGCAATTGAAGTTCGGCGTCGTCGGCGTCGGCGTCGGCGTTAACATTTACTTGTGGGCGCGATAACTTGAAAAGTTTTTCATGTTTCCTTCCCAAATTTGTTTTGCATGTTACTAATGACCACTTCTCGGACAAGTTCAATAATGGCTGAAAAAAAATTCAAAATGGCCGACTTATTGCGATTTTTCACCTTTTACGTCAATAATTTGACCTTGTGGGCGCGATAACTTGAAAAGTTTTTCACGTTTCCTTTTCAAATTTGTTATGCATGTTACTAATGACCAGTTCTCGGACAAGTTCGATAATGGCCGAAAAAAAAAAAATGGCGGATTTATTGCGATTTTTCACATTTTATGTCAATAATTTGACCTTGTGGGCGCGATAACTTGAAAAGTTTTCCACATATCCTTTTCAAATTTGTTATGCATGTTACTAATGACCAGTTCTCGGACAAGTTCAATAATGGCCGAAAAAAAAAAAATGGCCGATTTATTGCGATTTTTCACATTTTACGTCAATAATTTGACCTTGTGGGCGCGATAAGTTGAAAAGTTTTTCACATATCCTCTTCAAATTGGTTATGCATGTTACTAATAAGTAGTTCTTGGAGAAGTTCAATAATGGCCGAAAAAAAAAAAATGGTCGATTTATTGCGATTTTTCTCATTTTACGTCAATAATTTGACCCTGTGGGCACGATAACTTGAAAAGTTTTTCACATATTTTTCCTCAAATTTGTTATGTATGTTACTTATAAGTAGTTCTTGGACAAGTTCAATAATGGCTGAAAAAAAAAAAAAAAAATGGCCGATTTATTGTGATTTTTCTCATTTTACGTCAATAATCTGACCTTGTGGGCGCGATAACTTCAACATCTTATTTAACATACCATTTATATCTTGGGTTTTTATTTACGTGATGACATTCGTCTTTACTTTCTTTATCATAATTCGGCGGCGGGCTATTATCGAGTGTGCTCTTGTTTTTATTACCGTCGCAATTGTTTTTTTATGAATGTGAGAAAAATTTAGATTATTTCCCGAGTATGTTGAATGCTCATAATTATAATAATTAATAATATGTATCTTGAGTATAACCCAGTTTATCGTGTTTTTTTGCAAAACAATGAATACAATTATACCTTATAGATAATAATAATAGGTGTGCACAATTATAATTAACGATCCCATAACAAAATTTACTTCGCAATAACAATTTAAAAATAGCTTGATATTCTGAAGTAAGATCCCTTTTATGCTTGTATTTGATTGGTCAAGTACTAATAATGACATTTTAACGTCATTGTCAACCCCTATATCTATTTAGTCTATATAACATAGGCCTATATTTCATCAGGTAATATTAATTCTTTTTTAAAGAATTTTATGCTTTCATGGTATACACTCTTATCCTGTGAATTGGGCTACAGTGGACCACAAATACTTTAATTTAAAAGAAGATTTAATTAGACTATTTAAAATATAAAAAGGTTGATAAAATATAACATATACTTTTATTATAAGTCAATCAATAAAGATAATTTAATTATATCAACACTAAGCCTATTAAACGACCTTAATTATTTTCAGATTATAGCTAAACGTGGAAAATTAGAAATATATCAAGGATATCCTCCTGATGTGCTTGATGCTGCTGTCATAACTGCAGTAAAATCCAAAAAAGATGAGCCAAAGGCAGGCCGCCAAATTGTAGGCCTACCAAGTGCTGCAGGCAACTATAAGGAACAGAAACAAATTATACCAGAGGCAATCAAACATAATATAATAGCAATAGAGAAGGTTGTATAAGAAGCTGCGGATCAACCCTAGGGGGTTAATATAATGTACTTACTGTACTTTTACTATGTTTACAGTATGAATTTACTGTATGAGGTGTAGATATTTGTTGGACCAGCGTTGTCCCAACTCAGCCCAGCACATAATGGTTCATCTACCCCTATCAGAAGCACACAGGTGACAGCTCAGGGTGTGTTGAGTCGATGATTTATGTTATTCATTGACCATGCGATGTGTGAATCGTGAGGGAATGTATGTGCATTGTACAAGTGATATCTTCTTTAAATAGTTTGTGTTGGCATTGACGAGTAACACTTTTTATTTTTCCGTCCTCGAAAAAAACACTTTTTTGAAATCTGGGGTATTATCTGTGTCAACCAGATATTTTGTGTGATTGTCAAACTTTAGAGTATATAAATATTTGACACTTATTTTTGTGTATTAAATTTTGTTTCTCTTTTCATATTGCTGCTGGCTATTGCCTATGAACACGAGCCTGTGACAGAAGTTCTCAATTGAGTAATAACATGATGTTTTCTGGGGCGGATCCAGGATTTGAAAAAGGAGGGGGCGCAGGTGGCTCGCGGGCGAGTTTTTGACCATATTTAGGCCAATTTAGGGGACTTTTTAAAGAATTTGGCACAAAAACGGGTGGGCGTGCGCCCCCCTCTGGATCCGCGCCTGGTTTGTATGATTCATAAGATTAAAAAGTCAATCAATGTGAATTGTTTTGTTCTTACATCAGTAACGACAGTTCAACCTCGTCTGTCTCGTATTAGTCTTTCGGGTTTGTATGTTAATTCCCAAATTTTGATATAATGTATTTCGGTGAATATTCGCCCCTTAGTGTAATTCCATCTTAAGCACTCCGGTACAAGAACCATGAATCCAACTTTAGTTCAAATGATTTCGTTGATCTTCGAAAATTGCTTTATGATTGAGAGCTTGAGGGGAAGTCTCAATATGTGTAGAACATGGATTGCCACAACTCTCATGTTTGTTAGAATTAGTGTAAAAGGAAAACATTATATGTCTTTGTTTACCAGCTCATGCATCAACTTACTTGAACCCCCTTCAAGAACCACTATGAGGTAGTTGTTTCTGACTACTTAAGTCCATCTCCCTTGAATCTTGTAACTAAATATTGTTGGCCATCTTTTTCCAAACAAGCATACAATAATGCAGTAAATGCCTCAAACCTAAAATTTGCTGAATTTCGGGTGTGTGATATTCTGCCATGGAAATTGGAATCCTCTTGCAATACCAGCTTACAACATTTACATCCAGCCGTCCTTTGACCTGCACTCCCCAGTCTTATCAGGTGAACATCCTCTGAGGTGGGTGCTACATAACGGACCAACAGAGCTCCCCATAATAAATATCGAATACATAGGCTCAACGGTGATGATACTCAAGTCACTGATCTCGGTGTGTGGTAGGCCAAGGTTCTTCCAACACTTTAGATTTGACTGTAGAGGCTTCAACGGCTACTGGTAGTGTTAATGTAGCCCTCTCGACCTCTTGGCAGTATGACATGTGTGAAGAGTTTTCAACAGCAATCACTTCCCCTTTGTGTTCAAATATCCCTCGCAAACAGAGCAGACAAACTTCTGTTCACAGAATTTTGACAAGTAATGAAATAATTTTACAGAAAAAAAGGGACCTAGAGAAGAGAAAGAACATAGGGAACATGAAAAAAATTGGGGAAAAACAGAGAAAGATAAAATGGAAGAGGCTCATAAGAAAGGGAATGGGAAGGGTGATTAACTTGTGAAGGAGAAAACAAAAACAATTTGTTGTAAATATTGTTGAATTGCTGAAGAGGGAGAAGGAGCTCCATTAACGTGGATAGAGTGTGATGTTTGCCTTGGCTGGATGCACCAGGACTGTCCTTGTATTACATGCCAAATGCAATTGAGAAATATATCCGCTTCGAAGGCTATGACTGCTGGTACGAAAAATAAGAAATTAGTAGGTAACAATTAAAATAACAATGAAGACTAACAATGTAAGGTCAAATTTCCACATCAATTTTACTATTTTTATGGGATATCTCGCAAACCCCCTCGACCCTCGACTTCAATTTTTATCTTGTTTTTTTATAGTCTATTTATAAAATTCAGGAAACAATATCAGGTCAATGTTGGCTCACCGTCTGCGACGCTGGCCTAACATTGACTGAAAGCCTCATGTATATTATTTTGGATAGAGGCACGATGCGCAATATATGCGGGCACTTGATTAGGGTATACATGTATAGACTGTCATCTGAGTCCCACCACTGCCTCACATTAAAGCTGGCCCAACAATGTTCCAGTCCAATGATAGCTAAGCACAGAAAACACTAAGCATTGAACCAATGTTGAATTATTGCTGACCCAACTACTGTAACGCTGGCCCACCGCTTGTGATGCCGGTGCCAAAGCGTATGACTGAATAAAGCTGGAGAGTGATATGAGGGTGATATGACTGGCAAGTGTTTTTTTACGCACCAAAAAAAACAAGAGGCATTCAATCCCATGCTTGGGTTAATATACATAACAGTTAAAGTTAGACAAGCGTCCTAAACAGTGACCCAACATTACAATGTGTTTGGCCAGCTGTAGGCCTACGTGTATTCATAAAACTATATTTGATGACCACCCATTAAGCAAGAGACATTAAAGCAACGTCGGGTGAATGCTGGACCAGCGTAGCAGACGGTCAGCCAACATCACTTGATAGCCAGATTAGCATCACAGTAGGCCTATATAAATTTCCCGAATGTTATTATTATACAAAAGTTATAATTATATAAACAATTAAAAACTGTTTTTAAAATTAAGTCGAGGGGCGTGGGGGTTCAGGGGGTTTTCGAGATAACCATTTTTATGGGATTACCCACTGGACACATGACGTTGTTGCGACATTGAATAATTGTTCATTGCGGATTTCAATAATAAATCTATGTTTTTATATTCTCAAAGAGTATGCCTATAGTATTAGTAAACACAAACACACTTAAAACAGTATCCTCGTCTCAAATTTATATAATGACAATTAACAACACAGCATGATGAATAATGGTGGCTTATTTATTTTATCTGACGTCGCAGCATTCTCATTCTATGCATGTTTACAGTGGAAGTCACATTAACTTGTAGCGCATGTTTTTCGCTGATTTCTCAGTCAATTCTCAACCGATGTTCATGAAATTTTGCAAGTACCATTTTCGATTTCCACGCCGAATACCGTGACATTTTTACCGTGACAAGATTAATGGGTTTATAGAGGGACGTCGTAATTATGCCCCTATATTTTTCAATAAACAATTCAAGGTATTTGGCGGGAGACCCGAAAATTGTCCTTGTATAATTTCATGAAAATCGGTCAAGAATTGACTGAGAAATCGACAAAAAACATGCGTTACAAGTTAATGTGACTTTCATTATAGCCTATATTTATAATCCAAAATAATTAAAAACTAAGCCTTATCAATTAATAATTTTGTTGGGGGTGATCGAAATATGCAGCCTCTCCCCTAAGTTAAAAGCACAATGACCATATGATTTTGATTTAATTTAAATCAATGAGAGTGGTGATAGTTGTTTCTGAAATTTGATTTAAAATAACAAGAATCGATGAACTTATTGGAGCGATAACCAATTGCACATTTAAAAATTTTAGCTGTCTATACTTTATTTTATATGACTATATGATTCTATAAAGGAAATTTATGTTACAAATAATTTTAATAGTTTGTGTATATATTTGATAATAGCTTTGCGTGGTTATTATTGAATCTGTCTGACCAATTATTTGGATTATGACCCTTATCTTTGTCACATTGACATTGTTGGCTTTTCATGTGGTCTAGTCAGTCTCAAAACCTTACATTATCGTTCACTCATTCTTCGTTTCAATCGTTAATTTCTGTTGTTATTAAATTATCAAATTTAACAAATTGAGCATAAAACAAGAACTCTTATAACTGCAGAGTAACACTGGTCGGTTCCTCATTTATCAAACATTTGCGGAATGACATAACGAAAAAATCATTTGTATTTTTGCATCCAAATTTGGATAACTTTTAATATGTCAAGGGGGGGTGGAAAATGTTTCATCTTTGTCACATAAAAATTTTGGTTTTATTCAGTTGAAAAAGTACTATGTTAACTTGTTGTGATTCGCTGAGTAAACATTTGAGATGGCGTTCACTTTAATGCTATAGGCAATATTTATTTTATAAATCAACGATAATTGTGTCAGAAAATTTGTTTAACAAAGATTGATTAACTCTTGAGGCGATAACCACTTTGGCTGCTTTTATGCATTTATGCTATTTTGTGGTTGACTCACTGATTCCTTTCAGGAACTGTTTTTCCTGTGGGCCATTCTCTGGCATTGCCACTGCGGCCTTATGGGGTTTCAGATAGGTCTTGTTGTCAGGAACATATGTTTTTGGCATTTTTCCTCGTGGTTGGGAGTTTCATCTTTGTTACTTAAATTTTTTTGGGTACATTTTATCGTGTGATTTGCTTGGTCAACTTTATAAATTATCTTGTTAAGAAGATTGATTCTTGTTGTGATTCGCTGAGTAAACATTTGTGATGGCGCTCACTTTAATGCAATAGACAATACTAATTTTATAAATCAATGATAATTGTCTCAGAGAATTTGTTTAACAAAGATTGATTAACTCTGGAGGCGATAACCACTTTGGCTGCTTTTATGCATTTATGCCAATTTGTGGTTGACTCACTGATTCCTTTCAGGAACTGTTTTTCCTGTGGGCCATTCTTTGGCATTGCCACTGCGGCCTTATGGGGTTTCAGATAGGTCTTGTTGTCAGGAACATATGTTTTTGGCCTTTTTCCTCATTTTTTGGAGTTTCATCTTTGTTACTTTTGGGTACATTTTATCGTGTGATTTGTAGGACAAAAATTTACAAATAATATAAATAAATAACAGGAGCAATTGCTGTTTCTAGGATTTGATTTAGCAAGAATTGATAAACTCTGGAGGCGATAATCACATTGGCTGATGCCAATTTGTGGTGGACCCACTGATTCCTGTCAGGATTTGTTTCCTGTGGGCTATTTTCTGGCCTCGCCAGTACAGCTTTCGGTTTCAGATAGGTCTTTGTCAAAACTATGTTTTTGGCACCTTTCCTCTTTGATTGGAGTTTTCTTTTTTGTTACTTTTGGTCAATGGAGCATACATACCAGCTACTCTTAATCTCAAATTAAAATATACAATATTAGTGCTCATACGGATATTTGAAAATAATTCATGTTAGGAAGTTAAGATTTAATGTTCTCATCAGTAATAATTCAAATTAATGAGAAGAGATATAGTTGATAATCTCTTGATTTCATTTTATATAATTAATGCAATTATGCCAATTTGTGATGACTCTGGAATAATCCCAGGGGCTGGTTTTCCTGTAGGCCATTCTCTGGCTTTGCCAAAGTGACCTTAGGTTTCAAGTGGATCCTACGAAATTATGTTTTGGGTCACCTTTTTCTTTCTAAGTTTTCTTCTTTGTTGTTTGTTTTGTAAAGCTTAGTGATCCAGCTGCTTTGAATTTAAAAATTAATGGCCACAAGAATTAAATCTTTCATCATTCTTACTTATATAATATATATAAATAATAAATAATTTGTAAATTGAGATAATTCGGAAGATTATCCAAGTGTAGGACTGTAAGGTAAAAGCAATATAATTATTCAATTAAACTACTGCAAGCACATATTATTAGTCAATAAATACAAGGTCAGTTACAACAAGACTTGGCCAGTTGTTACAGGCCGCAGTAATTATTGCATGCCTTATACGCCAACTACATGATGCTCTATGTTTAGCTTGATTAATATAGCATCAGGACTGCTGAAATCAGTGCTAGTAATGATAGACAGGATGCATCCGGACTTGCGCCAGATGCAATGAACTTCATGAAGAACCAAACATATGATTATTCATTTGTTAGTTCGGCAGGACTTGCGCCAGCTGTTCTAACTATAGCAAACATGATGGGGAGTGATTTGCCAACTGGATTTGGGCCAGTTGGTTTTTGATACAATATCCACAAGCTCATTCTTACAGGTGGAATTAGTTTAATCTAGCATCAGGATTTGCGCCAGCTGCTGAAATCAGTGCTAGCAAGGATGGGCAGGATGCATCCGGACTTGCGCCAGATGCAATAAACTTTGTGAAGAACCAAACATATGATTTTCCATTTGTTAGTTCGGCAGGACTTGCGCCAGCTGTTCTAACAATGGAAAACATGATGGGGAGTGATTTGCCAACTCGATTTCGGCCAGTCGGTTTTTGATACAATATCCACAAGCTCATTCTTACAGGTGGAATTACTATGAATGTGAATTATTTATGTCCTTTTTCTTCTCCCGTAGAAGAGAAGAAAAAGCTAAAATTTTGCTTTTTAAGAAATATTATTATTATTATTAGAAATTATTACTATCTTGCTTTTGAATGTATATGTAAACAACATTTTTAGTGAATACAGCAATACTCAAGATGTGGACCATTTCCTCATGTTCCTAATTTGCTTCAAATCCTTCTAAATCTATGTTTTGTGGTCTTCTTATGTTTTCAAAGTGTGTCTGCAATACCTAGGTCGACTCAAAATGAGGTCTGTATACTTCTGTGGTCAGATTTTACACTTACAGAAAATAAAATTCCACTGACATATAAATCCAGCCAGTCAAAACACCACTCAGACTTGCTTCAGGAATTATAAATACAGTAGATCTTATGATAATGTGTCCCTTATTATCTACATTTGGAAATTTTAATTATTTGGTTATCTATTCATTACATGTAAATTTCAAGTTTCACTTCTGTAGACATCCTAATTTCCATTTAAAAACTAAATTTCAGACTATATAGCACTTCACTATTTAGAATTAGTGTTGTTTCTGATGCCGCAAGTAATGGTGGATTAGACAGATGAGAGGTTGTAATTCATATGTGCTCTTACGATGCATTCGTAAGTTTGTGTTGTGGGGGTCAGACACTTTGTGTATGTGTGCCGTTTTCATACCCTCCTCAACAACAGATAATCTTGTTTAATAATGTTATTGATAGATTTTGTCAATATTATGTAATTTGTATGTAATGATACAAGAGTCAATGTTCATTAATATATTAATGTGAACAATTAGTAGATTGTTATTGATAGGTTTGGTTTTGTGTGAACAATTACTAGATTGTTATTGATAGTTTGGTTGATATTATCTAATTTGTTTGTAATGATACAAGAGTCAAAGTTCACATTTAAATAGTAGATTAGATCAATCAGAGACATGTATAAATATATATAGTAGATTAGATCAATCAGAGACATGTATAAATAGTCCTAGTAGATTTGATCAATTTGAGACATGTATAAATATTCATAGTAGATTAGATCAATTAGAGACATGTATAAATATTCACTGGTTAATCCTGTTAACTGACTGTCAAGTAAATTTATACCTATTTTGGTCTTAGGGCTTCACTCTGTTACAACCACGTTTACATTAACAACATTTGAAGTGAAGCCCATTTTATTTGTAGTCGTTTAATTTGATGTTTATTTTTATTAAACAAATTTTCCCCATTTTATGTGTCTGTTTTTTGTACGATAAATAATAACAATAGCAGTGACACTGCATGATTGCGTGCAGACTGAGACAGTGAGAGTGGTTGACAGTATTGTAATATGTGTGTTTATATATAGAAATAACTACTCCTCATTTATTTATTACTTCAATGATGTATGTTAATTCAATAAAGTGGTCCATTTATTAAAGGGACTGGCCCAGGCTAAAATCAATTTTTTTTTGATTTTTGTGATACGCATTCACCAGTTAGGCTAGATATAGAGACGAAATTCCTGATTTCTAATTATTGACAACCGTCTCTATATCTAGTCTAACTGGTGAATGTGCAGCAGAAAAATTAAAAATCTTTTGCAGTTCTAGTCTATGGACATGTTTACATCATATGGTCATATTAAGAAGCCATAATAAAATCACCGATTTTTTAATGATTTTAGCCTGGGCCAGTCCCTTTAATATCTTCAAATATTTGATCCTTTCACTGGGCGTCATTCAAGGCTTCCTCAGGCTTTTTGTTGAACTGCAGTGAAGTCATGAAGCTAGCCGTGACGTTTTCCATTAGTGGAACGGCTGTCACCTATCACTCATATTCTGAGCGCCCCCCCCCCTCCAGGCTTATTGTTCCCCAGCTGTCATGATTTATAGATTTACGTATATAGACCTACCATATAGGGTACCTTCACTTCAGCTGAGTGTTCCCTCTGGGTAGACCTGCATGGTAGACTATATAGTCGGGTCAGTTAGGGGGGATTTAGGGTGGAATTGTGCACATTTGACTACAAGCATGAAAATTCACACACTTATAGTTTTGGACCGGCTGAATTCAAATCTGCCGGGAGCCAAGGCCAATTCGCAAAGGGGACGCCGTATTTGACAATTCAAAATGGCCGCCACCTCTAAATATTTGTCTAATTACTAGCTAACCTAAGTCACAGAATTACAATTATAAAATCAAATTCCATGTTTATTTTTACAGAAAGTGATTCCAAATCAGTTGCCCATTGGCAGTAGCATTGACTGATATCACTGTGATAAAAAATCCAAGATGGCCGCCACCGAGAACCTTTTTTTCATCGCTACATAGCCGGATGTCATGATATTAGGAATAAATACCATTTTATTTGGTTTTTGAAACCCCTGATCTCAAATTTGATGCTAATTCAACAGTAAAATTGATTGTGACTCCAAATTACTAGAAAATCCAAGATGGCCGCCAGTTAGATTATACTATTACTAGCCAAACAAAGTCACATAATTGCCATCATAAAGACATTTCTAAGTTTTTGACTTTCCTGATTGCAAATATGATACCTATTTATCAGCAAACTTCACCATAGCATAAAATCCAAGATGGTGGACATACAAGTGTTTTATTATCAGCAAACCAAACGTAACATAATAACAAGTAAACTACTTCCAGAGTCTTTGATTTGATACATTTAGCTCTCTTACAGTTACAATGCAATTGCATAAATTACAACAGTTAGGATTCAGGATTTTGAACATGAAACTGCTTCTTTTATTCATAAATTATCTTTCTGCTGTCCATTTTTGTTCCAATTTATAGAATAGTTATATGTTTTGTGATGTACCGGTGGTGGTATAGAGTAGAGTGCATGTAGAATAATGACTACTTGCAGCAAGAATGACTGCTATCAACTGATAGCTATGTTGCCTCCGCCAAGACGAAAAGGATGAACGGCCTTGCTTTATTTGAGAAAAATCATGGAGAGAGATTTGATTTAGAGGTGTCATGGACTAAACCTGATGAAGGGCGGGGTATTGCTAAGACAATTCAAGCACACAATGCTAAAGATCATAAAGTGTATAGAACATCTGTAGTAACTCTCGGCTGAGTAGCTTCACTGACTAAAATGATTCTGCTGACCCAAAACTCACCTAAAAGAATACGTTCAATTCTACAGTATCTGCTCTACAGAAGTATCCTTGTTGCATATTATGTGATGGACAGGATAGAAAGAATCTACTTAAAACCGAAACAGATCATGTAGACACAAACGTAGAAGCATGGGCTGAGAGAAGTAACAACTTATAGCTTCTCGACAAACCGATTTCCTAAGCAGCTGATGCCTACGCTGGCGACACTTATTATCATCTACAATGTTATTTGCACTTGAAAGACTTAGCTCGTGCTGAAGATCGCAGAGTATCTGCTGGTCCCTCTGTCCTCATCTTCACTTCAGATACTATTGCACAAATAGTTGCTTTAATTGAGGCGTCTAACTCAGTCTTCAAACTATCAGCGTTGTGACATTTATATAGAACTCTTGTTGCAGAGGAACAGGGATTTCCCTGTTCTGATAACAGAACCAGACGCTTCGCTCTTTGAGGAATATCTTCTGAAGATCCTTCCTAAGTGGGAAAAATTCTCCCAGGCAAGGAAGGCTTTATCTCTAACAACCAGAATGCTGAACACCTGTTTGCTGAAGCCCAGATGTTGTTCTTAATGCGTAAAGAAGACACTACTCGGAAAATGATGTCTCTTTCACCTCCTATTCCCTAGCTCATCCAATCACTGGACATCACCACCATACTCCAGGGTGCCTCAACGACGAGTTACAGGCAGAGCTACAACTTAGAGAAAGAGTGGCAATCACAATTTCTCAGCAGATTATTTATAATACAAGCAGTGGTACATACCATGCAGCAAAGTCTACAAACATCCGTCATAATGAGGGACATGAGACCCCTTTGCTTCAGACCATCATGCTGCATGTTGAGGGTAAGAAGAAGAAAGTCATCAATAATGTCAATGCCTTCGGGGTTTCTGTATCTCACTGTCGTGTAAAATGATTTGTCCAGTTTACCCATAAATATACGGTGTGGTGTATTTGTGACCTTTTATAATGTTTATGTGGACAACCTTCATAACCAATCAACCGAGGTAACTTTTCACAGAATGTGTTTCATGTTACAGCTATCGGTGTGATGAACCATCCATCTTGCGAAAACAAAGGAGTACAACGGCCTCATATCCAGCTGGATTTTACAGACACTTATGTACCACAACTTCCTGAACCATACGCAGTGATTGAACCAGTTAAATATCTAAGCAATGGTTTGCATGTAACATGTATCTCAATTGAATTCACGACGATCTCATGATCTTTTGTATGGAACCATAGTCAAAGATAAGTCTTGGATGTCACAATGAAGCAAGGCTAGCTTCGACTTTTCACAAGTGAGAAGAAGACATGAGAGGTATTACCACTAACACAGGTTCTTTAGTCACTGTCAACACATGAGTAGGGCAATATCACAGGGCAGCTTTTTCTGAAATCAGGCTACGTCTGTCCACCAGGATATCCCAGACTTCCATGATTGGGGGTGGCACTTGGACAACAGTCGTTGGTTGCCTTTCTGGACAAATCTTGTTGACAGCAGCAAGGCATGCTCACTTCTTCTGCATTGTGGCTGTGCGAAATAATGCACAGGTAACTGCAAGTACAGCAGGCCTGGGGTAGGATGGTCCTGAATTTAATTTGCTTGATCAGAATTTTGATTTGTCAAGATTAGAAGCGGCTTTTGTGTCAGAGTAAAATAATTAATTTTCAAGTGTAAATATTTATGAATCAGTCACACATGGTCACAGTTGGTGATCATTCTTGTTATAGGCCCCTATCAGCGTTTGGATGCTTATGTCATTGATTGTTTGTATGTAGTTTCGCTTTGGTAGTTATAAGCCTGATTGTGTTGATCAATAATCTAGGATGACTAGCCGATGTTGACGAATAAAAAAAAAGGTTATTTTTTCATGTGAATATTCATGAATCAGCCTGATTCCAGTTATCAGGTTATAGCATGTGCTATTATAGCATTGCTTATTGATTTATTACCTTTTTGTTTGGATGGTCATAAGCCATATTTTGTTTATTAAACAATATTGCTCTTGACCGAAGAAATGAAAAACAACTTTTTTTTTAAAAGCAAAATGTTCCTGAATCAGAGTGATTCCAGTCAAAACATGTGATATTATAAATGTAGCATTAATTGGTCTATTGCTATGTTGTTATAGTTTGTTTGTTTGTTTGTTTGTTTGTTTGTTTGTTTGTTTGTTTGTTTGTTTGTTTGTCATCAACCTCATCTTATTGATCAATGAATCTTGATATCAAAGTATAAGCTTGGAAACAACACTTTCCTTAAAGAATAATATAAATATACTTACTCTTAAGTGCAAAAGTTAATGAGTAAAAGCACAGCAGGTGGTAATTTTATTATATAGTGTTCATTTTTTTTTATATGTTTTGATGGTTTTAAGCCGGCTTTTGTTGCGCAATAAATCTTGATTTTAAGTGAAAAGCTTAAAACTAACCCATGTCAAAGAGTGAAAAAGACACTTTTAAGTTTAAATTGGGTATTCTCATTATATACATGTAGCCATATTTGATTTTGCAAAATGACAATCCCATTCGACTTTACTAAACAAATAAACATCAAGATGAGAATCGCTCGTGTCGAAATCTTCAGAAAAATGCTTTGATTGTAAATAGGCCTACATGACGTTTGGTTTGATACTTATGTTATTGAATGGCGGCCATCTTGTATTTTCCACTATGCGAGTCTTAGTTGTGGTAAGTTTAAATATGCACCAGTAATGTCTAAAACCTCAGAATATTTTGGTAATTATGCGAATTTTACTTGACCAGTAAAATGAAAATATGTTTTTTGGGGTGGCGGCCATTTTGAAATGTCAAATACTGCGACCCCATTGAGAATCGGCCTTGGCTCCCGGCTGATTTGAACTCAGTAGGTCCGAAACTATAAGTGTGCAAAATGTCATGCCTGTGGACAAACTTGCACAATTTAGTCGACCTGGAATAGGAAAATCTGTGTTTTTGGGTGGCGGCCATTTTGAAATGTCAAATACTGCGACCCCATTGAGAATCGGCCTTGGCTCCCGGCTGATTTGAACTCAGTAGGTCCGAAACTATAAGTGTGCAAAATGTCATGCCTGTGGACAAATTTGCACAATTTAGTCGACCTGGAATAGGAAAATCTGTGTTTTTGGGTGGCGGCCATTTTGAAATGTCAAATACGGCGACCCCATTGAGAATCGGCTTTGGCTCCCGGCAGATTTGAACTCAGCAGTTCAAAAACTATAAGAGTGCAAAATGTCATGCTTGTAGTCGAATGTGCACAATTTTTCTCTAACAGACCCGACTAATAGGCCTATTGGGCTTTGTGTATTCGGCAGACGCAGACGGCGACATGTATGTATTTGGCAGATGTATACATATTCGGCAAACGTATGTATTCGGCAGACGGCAAATTAACCATATATATATACTGTAGATCTGGTAATTTTCGCGTGTTTACATTATCGCGAATTTGTGGACTTTTTACAAAGTCTAGAATTCTCAAATGTTCGATTTCGATGATAAGTATAACACTCATAATTACAATTTTCGTGAAATTCGCGAAAAATAAAACCTTGCGAATATTACCGGATCTACAGAACCTGATGAGAATTGGCATGTAATATGTGAAATTAATGGAGCGTCAATATAATATTTGGTTTAGTTGTTCCAGTGTTAATAGTGTTAAAGGGACTGGCCCAGGCTAAAATCATAAAAAAATCGGTGATTTTATTTCGGGTTCTTAATATGACCATATGATGTAAACATGTACATAGACTAGAACTGAACATTTTTGTGGTGAATGTCAAGATGTGTTTTGACTCTTTGAGCCCCCAAATCACAAATTGAAAAATCACTGTTTTCATGTAGAACTGAAATATTTACGCATTTTTTATACAAATAAACATAGGGGGCCTATAATTTACTCACGTTTAAAGAATATAGAGAATATTTTTTCAACTAACCCTTTGGTTACTAAAAGCTATATTTATATATTAATTCACATTGTATCATTTAATTGAATGTGTCCCTACTGTTTTTAGAACATTCACAAATCACATATAGACCTATATATGTGTAATAAATTATTATCAATGTTGTAGGTGGGGATTTTTATACAAGTCAAAATAGTGTATTATGATCTAGACTACATATAGCTAAAAAAAATGTCATCATTTTGTTTTGAATTTATGTCACAATGGGGGAAGCATTAATCCAGCTACAGTGCTGTAGACATAAAGCAAGTCTAAAATATAGCTTTTCTTTCCTAAATTCTTATCATAAATTTTTTTTATAAATCCATGTCTGGTATATGATATAAGTTAGACTATTTGTCATGTAATGCAATTCAAGGCTAAAAACGGATTTTAATTTTATCCAGTTTAATGGGTTTATATCAGTTCTAAATTCTAGAAGTAGGGGAGACTGGGGCACCATGGACACATATTTTTCATTTTGGATTTGCTTCAAATATTTTTGTAGCACATTAACGTATTATCGACCAATAGCTAACACTGGACTGAACTGATGTCTGACTGGAATATAATACATGCATTCATGTTGGATGTTACTTAAAATCAATTTAAAAAAAAATCGAGCAAATGTCCATGGTGCCCCGAGCTCGGGGCTCCATGGACATGGTGGTGGGGTACAATGG
Source organism: Flabesymbios commensalis (assembly GCA_964017125.1). Taxonomy (NCBI): domain Eukaryota; kingdom Metazoa; phylum Annelida; class Polychaeta; order Terebellida; family Flabelligeridae; genus Flabesymbios; species Flabesymbios commensalis. The sequence continues at coordinate 29,399,274 of OZ024912.1, forward strand.
ACATGTCTACAGGCATGTTGTAGGGAATTCCCGTGTCACTCAACCCATTTTTAATAGTGAAATGAAAAATAAAAAAGTAATAGACTATTTAAATGCAGAATTCTTCATTTTGGGGGTAGCGAGATTAAAAATATATATACTTTCTCTGAAGACGGGGCACCATGGACATTAATGGCAATAATGGGGCATTATGGACACGTCCATGGTGCCCCAAAACATGTCCATTGTACCCCGTCCATGGTGCCCCAGCATGACGATTATTATAAGTGTAGCTTTAACTAGCTTAAGATATTATTATCGCCCATAGTTCTTGAAAAAACACAATTTTCACTAGCTACTATGTGCTTCTTCTTTTAACTTAGTTCCAAGGAGTCTTTAATGTATTACCAAAATCCGTGTATCACAAAAAAAAACTTTAACCCTGCAAAAACACATATTTCGCCATAGCTTACACAAGCCTTGATGAATCACCACAAATTTTTCTGCTGAAATAGAACAGCTTCAAAGCATTCCCTAGAGAGTTCTTTTGTTAAAATTGGACAACGCACTTGGTCAAAAAGACAGATGTTCATTGTTCCCCGATGTCCATAGTGCCCCGGTCTCCCCTATGCCGGCGTGATTAAAAAAACTGACATTTCAGAGGGAAGCACTGGACGGGGAAGCGCGAATACTTTCCATTTTTCCTTATCGTTTTGTCAATTTGTTTAATTTGTATTTTTTTCATGAACAAATATCTAGGCATAATTCTGACTGTAACATATCCAGGCCTAAGGTAGGTTTATTGGCAACAACAGACAGAAGACAAGATGTGACCTACAAGGTGTGGGTAGGCTATAGGCCTACATGTGAAACTTGTGATCGTCAATGATTGCAATTCATAGATCTATGTCATTGTTGGCAATTAGGCCAATAAACTGAGTTGCGATCCTCCTCACGCTATCACTGTCCGAGTTTTGATCGTCACCTGTCATCCATTGAGTCGTCAAACGTGACGCTTCACAGCTTCGATCCGCCATAAAAAAACAATTAAGAGGTGGTTAAGATGATGCGCGCCTCTTGTCACTCAAAGTAGTATTCTTCACCCTGTGTCACTGGCTCCGTTCAGTTGTTATCAGCAATAACAATTAATGGGATTAATAATAATAATAATAATAAATTTTATTCAGCCTTCCAAAGAAGAGGATTAGTTAGTTGACCGTAATAATAGGCTAGGCCTACTGCCTAAAAATAACGTTTTCGGTCAGCGTTGTGAGCGACGACCATTGAGTGGCAGTCGGTGTCACGTGTTTACTGAGAGTGCGCGCGCATGTTCACACTACATATCTAGGCGTCCGCAGCTCGTTTTCTGCCATTTTTCATTTAAACCTTGTTGGCATGATGTTGAGGATCATGGGATGCCATGCTTAATATGCGTGTGAAACTAATTCAGATATAGGCCTACTATACACAGCCCACAAAGTGACAGTGTGGGCCGTGATATTGGCGGCACCACAGGTTTACCGGCACTAGACGCTGAATGGAGGCCTAGGCTATTTAATATCGTGGCTGATATAAATAATCTTTAACTCTGATATTTTTTTGGCTTGGAAAGATATTACAGTGGGACCCGAAATACAAAAAGACTGAATGATAATGACTTGGTAGTTCATTTGTCAGGCGACCTGTGATTTGCGACTAATCGCCTGCTGAAATGAGTAAATTTTGACAACATTTTGATCATATTTTCAAACCATTATGGTCGGGAATTCAATGTGGCACTTTATCGTGTTTGGTGTCACAAACGGCCGCCATTTTGTTTTTATTTCTAGAGTCTATGAACAACATCCAGCTTCCCGTCTGGAAACAAAGCATCAGACAGGCATCCCGTGTTTACAACAGATCGCCATCAGGGCGATTTGATGGTCATTTCATATCTTCCGATGTTAGTTTCACTTGTCACGGGTAAGAATGTAGGCCTACTTCCACCCCTGCTATGTGTGATTCATAAGCCGTGAACTAACTTAGATTGCAGGGTTTGCTGGGATAGGATCTAAGGACCACAAGTTGGCTGCGGGCCATGTATGGATAAACTCCAAGAATTTTATTTTAGGCCTATAGCAGAGGTGTGCACAGGGGGAGAATCAGAGGGGTCCTGACCCCCCCCTTGAGCTGCAGATTTTCAAAAAATTCTGGAAATTTTCCGGGGCGAGTCGCAGATTTTTATGTTTCACCTTTTAACCACCCCCCCCCCTCCCTATGTATCGGAAAGCTGCGGACGCCCCTGTATCGGGCCTGTATAGGACACATTTTATTGTATTCTCCAATTAGATCTTCGTCGAAATGAGGGAGATTTGAAAAATTAAAAAATTATAACTATAGTCTATATAATGTGAACTCAACCTCCCAACTTGCAAGATTTATGATCATACAAAAATAACGCACCAGGACATTTTATTAGCGGGATTATAAACTTGTGAATGCACTGCTTGTGTTAACTGTTGGACTGTATTCTATATGGCAGGGATAGGGTGTGCAGACTACTCAATTTAAAGGGGGGGGGGGGCTTACGTATCTTGCTGTTAAGAGGGAATCCCGCTTTATTATCGTCATACTTCATTCATAACGTTGCTGATTATTAACAATGAATATTAGCGCCTGGCTATAGGCCCTAACGTCAGAGCGGAAGGACTGGGCAGCCGTTTTCCAGGGCTATCGAGTATCCTCATAAAACTTAGGTTAAAAGACTCAATCTGGTTAAAATCGTCACAAAAATCGGTGATTTTATTCATTTCATTTTGGCTTCTCAATATGACCATATGCTGTAAACATGTCCATAGACTATAACTGCAAAAGTTTTAAAATTTTTGTGTTGCACATTTACCAGTTAGGCTAGATATAAAAGACGAAATTCCCGATTTCTTATTTGGGACATGCATGTCCAAAATAAAAAATACAGGAATTTCGTCTCTGTATCTAGCCTAACTGGTAAATGCGCAGCACAAAAATTTGAAAACTTTAGTCTAAGGACATGGTTACACCATATGGTCATATTAAGAAGCCGAAATAAAATCACAGATTTCTTAATGATTTTAGCCTGATTGAGTCACTTATACAGATCCACTTCGAAAAAAATAAGTAAAAAAACGTCTTGGCAAAACCATTTCATTTTTGTGACATAGCGTGACGTCTTTAGCCTAGTCATGCTTTTTTAAGCTTTGCTTTACACAAAAAAATACATGTTTAAACTAGGACAAATTTCCCACAATCCCATACTTTTATCTAATTTAATCATTTAGTTGCACAACCGAAAAAACTGCTCTTTCAGAAAAATATTTTACCCCGAAATTGACAGAAAATAGTGGTTGTTTTTTTTGCAAAAAGGTTGAACTCCTTATAAATAGACATTTGAATGGTATTTATCTGTGGATCCTGCTTCTTGTCCATGTAGTCTTGAGAAAAAAAGCAAATGTTAACATCATCACATATTAATACTTTTTTATTAAATAACGAAACTATGCACGAAATAGAGAGAACATATGGGAAGATGGGCCTACGCCGGGAGTTCCATTATGGGGTCACAACGGCCGACGAGGGACTCCGCCCAATCTCACCATTAAAACTCAAACTTCCTCCTCCCCCGTCGGGTCGACGGTTTCAAACAAGTCAGAAAACTCTCTTCTCTCTTGTCATGTTTATTTGATTAACATGCGATAACAGCAAAGCATATTCATAGTGGATTAGATCAATTAGAGACATGTATAAATATTCACTGGTTAATCCTGTTAACTGACTGTCAAGTAAATTTATACCTATTTTGGTCTTAGGGCTTCACTCTGTTACAACCACGTTTACATCAACAACATTTGAAGTGAAGCCCTTTTTATTTGTAGTCGTTTAATTTGATGTTTATTTTTAATAAACAAATTTTCCCCATTTTATGTGTCTGGTTTTTGTACGATAAATAATAACAATAGCAGTGACACTGCATGATTGCGTGCAGACTGAGACAGTGAGAGTGGTTGACAGTATTGTAATATGTGTGTTTATATATAGAAATAACTACTCCTCATTGATTTATTACTTCAATGATGTAGGCCTATGTTAATTCAATAAAGTGGTCCATTTATTAAAGGGACTGGCCCAGGCTAAAATCAATTTTTTTTTGATTTTTGTGCTACGCATTCACCAGTTAGGCTAGATATAGAGACGAAATTCCTGATTTCTAATTATTGACAACCATGTCAAAAATTAGAAATACAGGAACTTCGTCTCTATATCTAGTCTAACTGGTGAATGTGCAGCAGAAAAATTAAAAAACTTTTGCAGTTCTAGTCTATGGACATGTTTACATCATATGGTCATATTAAGAAGCCAAAATAAAATCACCGATTTTTTAATGATTTTAGCCTGGGCCAGTCCCTTTAATATCTTCAAATATTTGATCCTTTCACTGGGCGTCATTCAAGGCTTCCTCAGGCTTTTTGTTGAACTGCAGTGAAGTCATGAAGCTAGCCGTGACGTTTTCCATTAGTGGAACGGCTGTCACCTATCACTCATATTCTGAGCGCCCCCCCCCCCCCCCAGGCTTATTGTTCCCCAGCTGTCATGATTTATAGATTTACGTATATAGACCTACCATATACGGTACCTTCACTTCAGCTGAGTGTTCCCTCTGGGTAGACCTGGTAGACTATAGGCCTATTGGGCTTTGTGTATTCGGCAGACGCAGACGGCGACATGTATGTATTTGGCAGACGTATACCTATTCGGCAAACGTATGTATTCGGCAGACGGCAAATTAACCATATATACTGTAGATCTGGTAATTTTCGCGTGTTTAGATTATCGCGAATTTGTGGACTTTTTACAAAGTCTAGAATTCTCAAATGTTCGATTTCGATGATAAGTATAACACTCATAATTAAAATTTTCGTGAAATTCGCGAAAAATAAAACCTTGCGAATATTACCGGATCTACAGAACCTGATGAGAATTGGCATGTAATATGTGAAATTAATGGAGCGTCAATATAATATTTGGTTTAGTTGTTCCAGTGTTAATAGTGTTAAAGGGACTGGCCCAGGCTAAAATCATGAAAAAATCGGTGATTTCATTTCGGGTTCTTAATATGACCATATGATGTAAACATGTACATAGACTAGAAGTAGAACTGAACATTTTTGTGGTGAATGTCAAGATGTGTTTTGACTCTTTGAGCCCCCAAATCACAAATTGAAAAATCACTGTTTTCATGTAGAACTGAAATATTTACGCATTTTTTATACAAATAAACATAGGGGGCCTATAATTTACTCACGTTTAAAGAATATAGAGAATATTTTTTCAACTAACCCTTTGGTTACTAAAAGCTATATTTATATATTAATTCACATTGTATCATTTAATTGAATGTATCCCTACTGTTTTTAGAACATTCACAAATCACATATAGACCTATATATGTGTAATAAATTATTATCAATGTTGTAGGTGGGGATTTTTATACAAGTCAAAATAGTGTATTATGATCTAGACTACATATAGCTAAAAAAAAATGTCATCATTTTGTTTTGAATTTATGTCACAATGGGGGAAGCATTAATCCAGCTACAGTGCTGTAGACATAAAGCAAGTCTAAAATATAGCTTTTCTTTCCTAAATTCTTATCATAATTTTTTTTTATAAATCCATGTCTGGTATATGATATAAGTTAGACTATTTGTCATGTAACGCAATTCAAGGCTAAAAACGGATTTAATGGGTTTATATCAGTTCTAAATTCTAGAGGTAGGGGAGACTGGGGCACCATGGACACCTATTTTTCATTTTGGATTTGCTTCAAATATTTTTGTAGCACATTAACGTATTATCGACCAATAGCTAACACTTGACTAAACTGATGTCTGACTAGAATATAATACCTGCTAGAGTGCGCGCGCATGTTCACACTACATATCTAGGCGTCCGCAGCTCGTTTTCTGCCATTTTTCATTTAAACCTTGTTGGCATGATGTTGAGGATCATGGGATGCCATGCTTAATATGCGTGTGAAACTAATTCAGATATAGGCCTACTATACACAGCCCACAAAGTGACAGTGTGGGCCGTGATATTGGCGGCACCACAGGTTTACCGGCACTAGACGCTAAATGGAGGCCTAGGCTATTTAATATCGTGGCTGATATAAATAATCTTTAACTCTGATATTTTTTTGGCTTGGAAAGATATTACAGTGGGACCCGAAATACAAAAAGACTGAATGATAATGACTTGGTAGTTCATTTGTCAGGCGACCTGTGATTTGCGACTAATCGCCTGCTGAAATGAGTAAATTTTGACAACATTTTGATCATATTTTCAAACCATTATGGTCGGGAATTCAATGTGGCACTTTATCGTGTTTGGTGTCACAAACGGCCGCCATTTTGTTTTAATTTCTAGAGTCTATGAACAACATCCAGCTTCCCGTCTGGAAACAAAGCATCAGACAGGCATCCCGTGTTTACAACAGATCGCCATCAGGGCGATTTGATGGTCATTTCATATCTTCCGATGTTAGTTTCACTTGTCACGGGTAAGAATGTAGGCCTACTTCCACCCCTGCTATGTGTGATTCATAAGCCGTGAACTAACTTAGATTGCAGGGTTTGCTGGGATAGGATCTAAGGACCACAAGTTGGCCCAATACGAAGCCAACATTGGGCCAATTGACGTAGGCATATGTCGTTCCTATTGTTTGTCATCGATCTCTATGGTAGTCTATACTATGTATAGGCCTATACATAGTAATAGACTACCATAGAGATCGATGACAAACAATAGGAACGTCATAGGCCTACGGCGATAGGGCCTAATGCTGCGGGCCATGTATGGGTAAACTCAAGAATTTTATTTTAGGCCTATAGCAGAGGTGTGCACAGGGGGAGAATCAGAGGGGTCCTGACCCCCCCTTGAGCTGCAGATTTTCAAAAAATTCTGGTGATTCCCGGGGCGAGTCGCAGATTTTTATGTTTCACCTTTTAACCACCCCCCCCCCCCTCCCTATGTATCGGAAAGCTGCGGACGCCCCTGTATCGGGCCTGTATAGGACACATTTTATTGTATTCTCCAATTAGATCTTCGTCGAAATGAGGGAGATTTGAAAAATTAAAAAATTATAACTATAGTCTATATAATGTGAACTCAACCTCCCAACTTGCAAGATTTATGATCATACAAAAATAACGCACCAGGACATTTTATTAGCGGGATTATAAACTTGTGAATGCACTGCTTGTGTTAACTGTTGGACTGTATTCTATATGGCAGGGATAGGGTGTGCAGACTACTCAATTTAAAGGGGGGGGGGGCTTACGTATCTTGCTGTTAAGAGGGAATCCCGCTTTATTATCGTCATACTTCATTCATAACGTTGCTGATTATTAACAATGAATATCATTCATAACGTTGCTGATTATTAACAATGAATATTAGCGCCTAGCTATAGGCCCTAACGTCAGAGCGGAAGGACTGGGCAGCCGTTTTCCAGGGCTATCGAGTATCCTCATAAAACTTAGGTTAAAAGACTCAATCTGGTTAAAATCCTCACAAAAATCGGTGATTTTATTCATTTCATTTTGGCTTCTCAATATGACCATATGCTGTAAACATGTCCATAGACTATAACTGCAAAAGTTTTAAAATTTTTGTGTTGCACATTTACCAGTTAGGCTAGATATAAGAGACGAAATTCCCGATTTCTTATTTGGGACATGCATGTCCAAAATAAAAAATACAGGAATTTCGTCTCTGTATCTAGCCTAACTGGTAAATGCGCAGCACAAAAATTTGAAAACTTTAGTCTAAGGACATGGTTACACCATATGGTCATATTAAGAGGCCGAAATAAAATCACAGATTTCTTTATGATTTTAGCCTGATTGAGTCACTTATACAGATCCACTTCGAAAAAAATAAGTAAAAAAACGTCTTGGCAAAACCATTTCATTTTTGTGACATAGCGTGACGTCTTTAGCCTAGTCATGCTTTTTTAAGCTTCGCTTTACACAAAAAAATACATGTTTAAACTAGGACAAATTTCCCACAATCCCATACTTTTATCTAATTTAATCATTTAGTTGCACAACCGAAAGAACTGCTCTTTCAGAAAAATATTTTACCCCAAAATTGACAGAAAATAGTAGTTGTTTTTTTTGCAAAAAGGTTGAACTCCTTATAAATAGACATTTGAATGGTATTTATCTGTGGATCCTGCTTCTTGTCCATGTAGTCTTGAGACAAAAAGCAAATGTTAACATCATCACATATTAATACTTTTTTATTAAATAACGAAACTATGCACGAAATAGAGAGAACATATGGGAAGATGGGCCTACGCCGGGAGTTCCATTATGGGGTCACAACGGCCGACGAGGGACTCCGCCCAATCTCACCATTAAAACTCAAACTTCCTCCTCCCCCGTCGGGTCGACGGTTTCAAACAAGTCAGAAAACTCTCTTCTCACTTGTCATGTTTATTTGATTAACATGCGATAACAGCAAAGCACAACCTTCCGCGCACGGCACGTCTCTATTGACTTAGCGAGAGCGAGCTACGGCACGTCCGTAGTCGCTGAGTGTAACGCCTGAAGTGCGGGAAAAATACCAAGGCCGCACACATTGCTTTTTGTGCGCACGTCACCACGGTATGGAAACGAGGCGGTCATCCCCATCCCCCCGCGTCCAGGAGGCTGGGGATAAACGCCACGTTAACTGAGCGATGTCAGGATCCTACATTACCCCCGGGTGAGTGATAACGTAGGACCAAACTGACGTGTAGGAGACTGCTTCGTGCAAGTAGCGGGGTTGTAAAATATGTAACCTCTTATAACTAAGCATAGTTTTCTTAAAAAAAAAAAATATATAGCGAGTGTGGTTACAGCGTGGATGGTTGAAAGCGCAGCATTATACGTGAATTGTCCTATCCTCTTAACACCAACTGTCCTTTATGTATGATTCATTTGCTGCAAGCTGCGATCAACACATTCATTTAATTAACATAATTTCTATTAGTAATTTAGCAATGAGCTTGCTAAAAAAAAATATCTTTACATTTATATATCTGTACACAATGCTGCCAGGCCTGGCATATTCATTTACAATTTAACAACATTGTTATTACGAGGTATGCGGTTGGGCCCGCCATAGATGTCGTTAGGCGCAACTATGGCGTGAACCATCTGCACGAATCGGGCAGGAGTCTGGATTATTCGTGCGACTCTAGTTTTTCGCACTGTTTGGTCGGTCGAAGTTTTTTCGCGATTAGCGATATGCGCATGTTTGCTTTTTGTCGAGTCGATTACGGCGTCAGCAGCACCCGGGGTTTTACCCCGTAGATGTAAAGGTATGCGGGAATACGTTCGTAAACCACCGCCGTTCCTGTTAGCGCAGGACAAGGCAGGGGCTCGCGAATGCGGCGCTACATAAGTATTGTCTCTGTTAGACAAGTTGACTTTAACATCTATTTGCTTTGGGATTGTGGCCGATTTTTGACTGCTTCTGACTGCCGTCGACTTTTTTGTGTTGACACTCGTCCTGTTGGACGTTGGAGTGTCCGCACTACCAGGTCTAGGTGGACCCTGTGGATTCTTACTAGATGTCCTGGTAGCCGTCGACTTCTGTGGTTTGCTTGGCGTTTTACGCTGTATTGTCGTACCTGTCGTAGGCTCGCACTCCATATGTGCGGGTTTAACGCGATCTGAAGAGACCGTCTCAACCTTGCCTTTAACTAGGATTTTCATTACTCTGCCACTCCTCGCGACGACCTTATATGGTCCGTCGTAAGGGGCGGTCAGAGGCGGTGCAATTGCGATTCGGCGCAAGAATACATGAGTACATGTAGCTATTTCCTTGAATTGGAAAATGTTGTGTTGTTGTGTGTCACGTGGCGGACATAGACGGAGACGCGACATGGCCACGCGTAGCTTGTCTGAATAATTCTCCAAATCAGTGTTGGCGTCGACGTTGTACTGTTTAGTAAACTCTCCTGGGAGTCTAAGGGTTGTCCCGTAAATCATCCTGCCCAGTCTCTCTTTCACGGCTGAACGAACTCCTAAAAGTACAGCAGGTAACGTGATAGTCCACGGGTTCGGTGACTCGCGCGCCATAATGGCGGCTTTCAATTGACGGTGGAAACGTTCGACCATGCCATTCGACTGAGGGTGATAACTCGTGGTACTATTCCGAATAATCCCGAATTGATTACATAAACTGTCCCACAATTTGGACTCGAATTGAGCGCCCCTATCAGTGGTGATAGTGGCTGGGGTACCATAACGTGCTATCCACCCGCTGAAGAAGGCATCGGCGACTGTTTCGGCTCTAATATCTACCATAGGTATAGCTTCGGGCCAATGTGTAAAACGGTCGACGCAAGTCAGTAGATATCTAAAACCATCGGCATAAGGTAAAGGTCCGACTATGTCCACGTGGACATGATCGAATCGCTCGGTAAAAACTGGAGTGTTGTGACGTGAAACTTTAGCTGTCTGGCAACCCTTACAGGTACGACACCATCTAGCAATATCTATGTTCATGCCGTGCCATACAAATCGGGTATTAATCAAAGGTCTGGTAGCTCTATGCGATGGATGGCCTAAACCGTGCAAGTTTGAAAAAAATTTTCGGCGAAATTTCGCGGTAAGGTACGGCCGGTTGTGTCCCGTGGACACATCACACCAGATCAATTGATTATCGAACGATTTTAATAGTTAAATTCATAGTTGATGTAGTCGAGTGTCTCAAACGTGTGAATTCCGCGTCATTAGCTTTGTCGAGACTTAACTCTTTATAGTCTATTACTGGTCCATCGTGTATCGCTGACACTGATGGTCGTGACAGCGCATCAGCGACGAAATTTGTCTCTCCTTTTACATATCTAATATTGCTGGTGAATTCAGCGATGAACGCTAAATGACGTGTTTGTCGTGGGGATGCGCGCTCAGTCACGGATGACATTACGAATGTCAACGGTTTATGATCTGTATTAACGAAAAAATTTCGTCCTTCTAAATTGTGTCTGAAATGTTTAATTGTAGCGTATGCTTCCAAAAGCTCACGATCGAACGCACTGTAGCGTGTCTCTGCTGGGTTCAGCTTCTTGCTGAAAAACGAAAGCGGCTGCCACATACCGTTTAAAAATTGCTGCAAAACGCCACCGACGGCGACATCACTAGCGTCACACGTGATGTTAAGCTGGGCCGTAGAATCTGGGTGCACCAGAAGCGTAGCGTTTGCCAATATCTGTTTTGACTCAGAAAATGCTGACTCTGCGTTTTTATTCCACTTCAAATCGACCTTTAGTCACAATTTATGTCCTTTATCTGCGACATATAATAACTTAGAGTGAGATAACTTTAGAGAACTAGCGTCCGCGGAGTCATGTCGCGTCTCAGTTATACCGCCAGATGCAAGAGTCGCTATCTTGCTCTGGCTTAGCAGTTTAAAGAAAAAGCGCAGGGGCTCCTGCACGTGCGTGCCTTATCACCGAAAGTCTGGTGAAAATAGCAGACAGGTGCATCAGCCGAATCTAAAGTCTTAGCAGCGTCATTTCTCTGTGGGTTCGGCGGCGGAACGAAAGGTCGAGCAAGTGGTTGCAAATTCGTCGGCGGAGCGAAAGGTCGAGCATTATCTTTAGCGTTTCCATACTGACCAGGTTGGTTGCTAACGAAACCTGAGGCCTGTACATTAGGGGCAAACGCAGGCGCGTGAGCATAGTTATTTGCTCGTCCACGTCCTTTATTTCGTTTCCTCTCCGATGTTGTTACTGTTTCTAATCTCTTGATGCGTTTGGACAGATCCTCTAACAAACCAACTAGTTTGGTGGTTTCTTCGACTTTAATCTCTGCGACCCCCGGCTTACTCTCTTCGACGTCCTCTTCTGCTGCCAGTGCCCGGTCGGCCAAAACGGCCAAACTTTCGAGGGTGGCACTGTCGGGTTGAGTCGCCAAATGGGCTCTGATGGAAACGGGCATCTGTCGTAAGAACGCTTGCCGAATTACAGCCTTTCCAACAACAGCTTTGGTGCCGAAACCTGCAGTCTTCTGCAGACGCGGCAGGAAACGCGAGGGAATGTCATTTCCAATCTTCTCGCCAGAGATAACTTTGTTGACCCTTTCGGGTGTTGTCAATCCTCTCCTCTCAATCAAAATTGCTTTCAGGCTGTCATATTTGTTGGACCTGAAAGGCTGAAGCAGCACGTCCCTCACGTCCGATGCAATCTCGCCCGAAAGTGCAGCGCAGGTTAAGCTGTACCTCTCGTCGTTCTCAAACTGATAGACTAAATGTGACTGCGAAGAAAAACAGTGACATTTATGATTTAAGAATAATATCTAACGTGACTGACAGTAGTCTATGCTGATAAATGATAAAGTATATTATTTCGCTGAAAAATGATGTCTGATGAACATTCCACGTTTTTTTTTTTATATAATGGTACGTTCATCACCGAATCACTCTCATAAACGTCCGAATCAATCGCTCGCATCGATTCATTGATTGACGTATAAACCGAATGTGTTCGGTGCGGTTGTTTTTATGTCGTCTGTGGTGGGTGTGTGTGTGGTGTATTGTCGGTGCTCACAGCCTGTGCGGCAGGCAGCATGTGGCTTATAGTCTGTGACGGTAAGCTTTGAGCGGTACGTACATAGTATACAGTCAGTATCCCCGTCTCGCCTCACATTAGCATATTCATTACCTACTGCGTGCCCAAATAAGGCGCTAAATAGCCTAGCATGATTACAAACACCGAAAGGCGTTTCAAAGTGAACAAAAAGTCTCGCACAATTAGTGGCAGAATTTGTTTTCGAAACAACTTATTTACATTTCTTCTCCCTCAATCGTTTTGAAAAAGAAGATTTATAAACAATTTAAAATTTTTTTTTATTACAATCAGTCCGTGTAAAATTTGGAACACGTGACAAATGATCTCCACCAAATCAAAATGGCGGCTTATTTTATGCTAATGTGATGCGGCGACACAGGTTCACTGTCCCGATGCATGCCGGTGTCAACGAATATTAAGCATCCCCATATATTAGGCATCCCTGACAAGTCAAAAAGTCACGTGACTGTGTGGGCATGCGCAGAGGGTGTCTACGCAGCGGAAGTCACACAAAGGTGTCTTGAGCAATCCACCACACTTACATATTATTCTCTTTTAAAATGACTTAGTTTTAATACTTAGTTTTATTAGTAACAAACATAGTTTTACACACACTCAAAGTGAATTAGGTTAACCAAAATTCTATGTCAACATCATGTAGAAAATAATTGTAGATTTCAGATAATTAAATGTATCACCGTATTTAATTACTGTTATCCGCTGTACCCATGGTACTTGTTAATATACAGTCATGGGCTCACAAGTGTTAATTGCGGCGGGGTTTCAAGGAGGGGTGTTATCACATCTCGTTCTTTGTTTGATCAACATTAGAGGGTGCAGTAGCTGTGGAAGTCAAAGGTGCGAACATTGCGTCTCAGGAGTGTTATGTTTGCAGTAAATTTAGTGCTAGACAAAAGATTATAAGCGCTCACCACCAAATTTATTACGGAGTGGATAATATTTTTATTTTATTATTATTTCTACTAAACTTTAAAGCTTTACAAATGTATCACATACATAGAGTGAAGTCATATAAAAAAAAATATTCATTAGGGCTGCTGGCATAGATTGGAAGTATAATTTGAAATATATTATTTAAATATAAATAATTATAATGTATATAATTATATACAATTTAAAATATAAATCATGGTGAAGCCATGTCATGCTATTAAGTGTTATTTCTGCATAGCTGGAAACAGCTTTACTTATATCTTTGTATCATATAGAATATATATGTTGTATGGACATTGGATACCTATAGAAAATATTGTCAAGATATATATATATAAATATATATGTTTGTTTTGTATATTTGTATACAATATTTTTTATCCGCAAGATCACATACCGCTTATTGTTATAATTAGTACTGCATAACACCTTACTATATAAACAGTTTTAGTGTCTATGGTGATGACTCCCTACTTTACCGTAAATACAACACTCCCACCATGTGTGGCGTTTAAGTGTATCACCATTATCACACCATTATCACACCCAAAGTGTTATTATCAACTGAAAATGTACATAAGTGGAATAGTTCTGGTAGCTGATTGATATATTAGTTGATACCCATACCGTATATGTCACTGATACGAGTAGTACTTACGAAAAGTTATGGAAGAAAGTGTATCTATCAACACTACAACCACTGAATCCGACAGTGTTGAAAATCCTAACACAACTTTCAATATTGTGATGATCAGTTTTATATGCTATTATGAATTTGAGTTCATTATTAAACTGAATTGAATGTACATTATATTGTAATAGATTACCATTTATATTGTGATATTTGTATTTTATATGTGAATGTATATAATATATTTAATCTTGTTGTGATGGCAGTATAAAATGCTACTATAAATGTGAATATATTACCTGTTTAATCATATTTAAAATGTAATTTACTCTTTAATATGTACTTCAATATAATAATAATTGTATAATACCTGTAAATACAACTGTAAATACATATTTGCATGTCATCATTGGTTCCGATAATTCATTTATGCGGTGATGTAATATATTCATGATATTAGCACTTGATTTTGTGGCCATACATTTTTATCCGCTTGGTCGTCTAGGATTAATCGCTTAGATAAGGACATTATAACGCCTTGTTGCATATACGCCGCTGTCACCTCTTTGTTCTTTGGCACTGCCATCACAAGTTACAGTAAAAACAACACCTTTGAGCTGGGAAGGGGGGGGGGGGGGGGTGACTAAAAATAGCAAACCCTTGTGATGTCGGGGACTAAACATGTCATTAAATACTAATATTCATTTAAAAAAACAAACAAATAAAGTCAGAATTAAAACTGGCCTAACATACATGTATAACTATGCGAACAACGCTGGTTATGATGCTTAATAGCACACAAATACGCGTTAATTATCTTCTTTTATTTATCTATTTAGTGTCAAGCAATGATAGCATTATTAACATGTGATATGTTTGGATCACATTAGTGTAATAGATTGCTGTAACAATGCGATATTTCTATTTGGAATGTCAAATATGGGTGGATAGATATTTATTGATGAAGGGAAGTTAAAATCAAATAAAAATCGACATGATATATTGCTGAAATATTTGTATAATTACGCTATCTGAATTTTAATAATTTTGCGTTTTCATATTTTCTAATAGTTTCGGTAACAATTTATTATTCTATGCGATTTTAAATTTAGAAACGACTTGCCAAGCCAGCGATATTAAGCTCCCCCAACCAGGACTGTCACCACACTGTGACTAAGGGGATGTCTAATTTGACAATGGCTTGCCAGGGTGTTGGCGTGCTTGTACCTGTCAGCAAAATTAGGCACCCCTCTCTATGCACTCTCACTGAACATGCCACGCTACACTATATGGCGAAGGGATGCCTAATCTAACTATATCTTATATGTATTATAGTATATTTTAATTATATACTTTTATTATTTTTTTTGTTGCCAAGGCCTTATAATATAGATAACACATAATCATGATAATATGGTTTGAATTACAGTAGTGTAATATAATAATGTGGTATTTTTAGCTCCCGCCGTCACCGTAGGTGAGCGAAGGGAGCTATGGATTCTACCTCCGTTTTTTTTTTGCCTCTTCTTTTGCCTATAACTTTGTGAGAAAATAAGCTAGGATAACAATTTTTGGTATGTGGGTTACTTCCAGGTGGCTAATGGACGGGTTAAAATATTTTTAATCTGAATTCAATTCGCAAGGTTGCAGAGGAGAAAATGATGATGTGACGGCGTTGGGCCGTTGGGCCGTCCGTAAACAATATCTCTGAAAGTACTTGTCCGATTGTCTTCAAATTTTACACACAACACCCCTAGGGGGTCTAGTTGTGCCTTTTGGGGGTATTTGAACTTTGACCTACTTCTGGTTCAGAACTATGACCTATTTAGACGTTTTGACGCGCACTTCGTTTCCGGAGCAGATCTCGAAAAGTACTGGGCCGATGACAGTCATATTGCACATACATGTTCTCTAAGGTCCCTAGTTGTGCCTTTTCAGGTTTTTTGACCTTGACCTTGAAGTTGACCCAGCACTTTGACCTAATTTATAACATCGGTAAATCCGACTGAAAGATTTTGCGGAATATCATGAAAACCGCTCAAGATAGCTACACCATTACTATAAAACAAATTGTGAGGTTTCAGGAGAGGATGCATCTTGAAAAATTTCAAGTCGATAAAATTAAAAATGGCCGCCTATCGGCCATTATTCACCTCGACAGGCCTGATATTGCGGAATATCATGAAAACCGCTCAAGATAGCTACACCATTAATATCAAATAAATTGTAAGGTTTCAGGAGAGGATGCATCCTGAAAAATTTGAAGTTGATAAAATTCAAAATGGCCGCCTATCAGCCATTATTCACCTCGACAGTCCTGATATTGTGGAATATCATGAAAACCGCTCAAGATATCTACACCATTACTATAAAACAAATTGTAAGGCTTCAGGAGAGGATGTATTTTGAAAAAATTCATTTTGTCAAAGTTCAAAATGGCCGCCAATCGGCCATTATTCACTTTCACTTGGCCGTTATTTAGTAAACCGTGCTAGATGGCTAGACCATTACTATAAAACAAAATGTGTGATTTCAGGAGAGGATGCATCTTGAAAAAATTCGACTTGATAAAATTCAAAATGGCCGCTTATCGGCCATTATTCACTTTCACATGGCCGTTATTTGGTAAACCGTGCTAGATGGCTAGACCATTACTATAAAACAAAATGTGTGATTTCAGGAGAGGATGCATCTTGAAAAAATTCGACTCTATAAAATTCAAAATGGCCGCTTATCGGCCATTATTCACTTTCACATGGCCGTTATTTGGTAAACCGTACTAGATGGCTAGACCATTACTATAAAACAAAATGTGTGATTTCAGGAGAGGATGCATCTTGAAAAAATTAGACTCGATAAAATTCAAAATGGCCGCTTATCGGCCATTATTCACTTTCACATGGCCATTATTTGGTCAACCGTGCTAGATGGCTAGACCATTACTGTAAAACGAAATGTGAGATTTCAGATGAGGATGCATCTTGAAAAAAATTGACTTGATCAAATTTAAAATGGCCGCCTTTCCGGCCACTATTCATTTTCACATGGCTGATATTTGGTAAACCGTGCTAGATGGCTAGACCATTACCTGATTACTATAAAACAAAGTGTGAGTTTTCGGGGGAGGATGCACCCTGAAAATTTTAAACTTACGAATTCAAAATGGCCGACAATCAGCATTATTTACCTCGATAGGCCTGATATCAGGTAAACCGGTCTAGATAGCTAGACCATTACTATAAAACAAAATGTGACGTTTAGAGAGAGGATGCCTTTAAAAAACTTTCGACTCAATCAAATTCAAAATGGCCGCCTATCGGCCACTATTTACTTTCACATTGCTGATATTTGGTAAACCGTGTTAGATAGCTGGACCATTACTATAAAACAAAATGTAAGATTACAAGAGAGGATGCATCTTGAAAAAAATTGACTCGATCAAATTCAAAATGGCCGCCTATCGGCCATTATTTAGTTTCACATAGCCGGTTTTTAGTAACCGTACTAGATGGCTAGACCATTACTATAAAACAAAATGTGAGATTTCAGGAGAGGATGCATCTTGAAAAATTTTGACTTGATCAAATTCAAAATGGCCTCCTATCGGCCATTATTCACTTTCACATGGGCGATATTTGGTAAACCGTGCTAGATGGCTAGACCATTACTATAGAATGAAATGTGAGATTTCAGCTGAGGATGCATCTTGGAAAATTTTGACTTGATCAAATTCAAAATGGCCCTCTATCGGCCATTATTTACTTTCACATGCCCAATATTTTGCAAACTGTGTTAGATGTTAGTCCATTACTATAAAACAAAATTTGAGGTTTCGGGGGAGGATGCACCCTAAGTTTTTAACTAATTTATATCGAATTCAAAATGACCGTAAATCAGCTATTAGTTAACTCGATTGGCCTGATATCGGGTAAACCATGCCAGATAGGTAGACCATTACTGGGATACTGATTAGGATCATTAATTTCAATGGAGGTTTGCAATCTCTGACAGACTGTCTAGCTCTTATCTTACTCTTAGACTGGGCTTCTTGGACCTAGTTGTCTTGCGTCTTGATTTTTGACTTAGACTAGGACTACATTAATAACCCTATACAAAATTGCTTAAATCAAATTCTAATTCGGAGCGGGAGCTCCTGGACTTATGTAGTCTTGTTTACTAAAGACTAATCTATCAATATTAATTTTCTAATAAATATTGATAATATTCACAATTGAAGATGTATTAAACAATGATGAATGACATTTCCATTCCAATTTACTAAATAGTATGTATTAGGAATTAAAATGAATAAGTGTACAATTTAATTTAAGATTGTTGTGATATTAGTATGATTATGCCTGCTGAATTTCAATAGGTGTGTGTATTACATATTTGATAATAGATTTGTGTCCAATTGATCATTGATTGCAATATTGCAATTGCAGAAGTCAGGTAGGCTTTTTCTTCAACTAGCAATTAAATATACAATATATACATCTGCTGTACATTTACCATGAGACACACAGCTGTCTCACTATGACCACATTAGGTGCCTTCTTGCGCAGAACCGGAAGGGAAGCCTAATATCGAGGGGATGCCTAATATGGCGTGACACCGGTTAGGGGGGAACACGTGGGTGCCCACGGCGGGCGAAGAGCTAAGTTAGGGAAACCAGCGTCCAAGATGACGCACACCTACCAAATACAAGTACAATATTCAGCATTCTCTGAAATAACATATGACAATAGTACAAAATATTGACCTACGGTCCTGGGAATATTTTTAAACAGACCAAATAAGACCGTTTATTGACATTCATTTAGGGAAACAATTTATTTTGGCCCTAAACCTATTAAAGGTTACCCGAGTCGAAGCGATATTTCAAATTTCTGTCGATTTGTAGAAAAAAATCGGAAAAAATGACGAGATTTCGTCTATGGACTTTAAAATCGATTTACCCAATTATGGTAATCAACGATAAAAATTGAGTTACAGAAAATACCCACTTCCTACTCGCCTACAGTGGCATTAATAGGATGAAGGCATTAAACAAACTTTTACAATAAAAAAATGATAGACTATGTCTATGAGAATAATTTTCTGGATTCTTCTAGAGAAACCGACAAGGTCGCCATCTTGAAAAGGCGCCAAACACGTGGGATTTCGACCAAAAGTTTAGAAATTTACGCCGTTTTCGACGTAAAGAAACGTGCTTCTCTTCTGATAACTCTTTCTGACTAATTTAAACTGGCATATATATATTGACCTACAGCTTTCACGTACCTTATGAAAAAAATGCTATTAATTTTTTCAAAAAATCCCTTAAAATTAATGAAAACTATCCTTGAAAACAGCGGTTTTCAACTGGCGCCTAGGTGAAAACACTGTTGCGTAGACGATCAGTCGTCAGGGGTCACCAGTATGGGAAAATGGGCCTACGCCGGGAGTTCCATTATGGGGTCACAACGGCCGACGAGGGACTCCGCCCAATCTCACCATTAAAACTCAAACTTCCTCCTCCCCCGTCGGGTCGACGGTTTCAAACAAGTCAGAAAACTCTCTTCTCTCTTGTCATGTTTATTTGATTAACATGCGATAACAGCAAAGCACAACCTTCCGCGCACGGCACGTCTCTATTGACTTAGCGAGAGCGAGCTACGGCACGTCCGTAGTCGCTGAGTGTAACGCCTGAAGTGCGGGAAAAATACCAAGGCCGCACACATTGCTTTTTGTGCGCACGTCACCACGGTATGGAAACGAGGCGGTCATCCCCATCCCCCCGCGTCCAGGAGGCTGGGGATAAACGCCACGTTAACTGAGCGATGTCAGGATCCTACATTACCCCCGGGTGAGTGATAACGTAGGACCAAACTGACGTGTAGGAGACTGCTTCGTGCAAGTAGCGGGGTTGTAAAATATGTAACCTCTTATAACTAAGCATAGTTTTCTTAAAAAAAAAAAATATATAGCGAGTGTGGTTACAGCGTGGGTGGTTGAAAGCGCAGCATTATACGTGAATTGTCCTATCCTCTTAACACCAACTGTCCTTTATGTATGATTCATTTGCTGCAAGCTGCGATCAACACATTCATTTAATTAACATAATTTCTATTAGTAATTTAGCAATGAGCTTGCTAAAAAAAAATGTCTTTACATTTATATATCTGTACACAATGCTGCCAGGCCTGGCATATTCATTTACAATTTAACAACATTGTTATTACGAGGTATGCGGTTGGGCCCGCCATAGATGTCGTTAGGCGCAACTATGGCGTGAACCATCTGCACGAATCGGGCAGGAGTCTGGATTATTCGTGCGACTCTAGTTTTTCGCACTGTTTGGTCGGTCGAAATTTTTTCGCGATTAGCGATATGCGCATGTTTGCTTTTTGTCGAGTCGATTACGGCGTCAGCAGCACCCGGGGTTTTACCCCGTAGATGTAAAGGTATGCGGGAATACGTTCGTAAACCACCGCCGTTCCTGTTAGCGCAGGACAAGGCAGGGGCTCGCGAATGCGGCGCTACATAAGTATTGTCTCTGTTAGACAAGTTGACTTTAACATCTATTTGCTTTGGGATTGTGGCCGATTTTTGACTGCTTCTGACTGCCGTCGACTTTTTTGTGTTGACACTCGTCCTGTTGGACGTTGGAGTGTCCGCACTACCAGGTCTAGGTGGACCCTGTGGATTCTTACTAGATGTCCTGGTAGCCGTCGACTTCTGTGGTTTGCTTGGCGTTTTACGCTGTATTGTCGTACCTGTCGTAGGCTCGCACTCCATATGTGCGGGTTTAACGCG
Organism: Flabesymbios commensalis; assembly: GCA_964017125.1. Taxonomy (NCBI): domain Eukaryota; kingdom Metazoa; phylum Annelida; class Polychaeta; order Terebellida; family Flabelligeridae; genus Flabesymbios; species Flabesymbios commensalis. The sequence continues at coordinate 29,420,276 of OZ024912.1, forward strand.
ATCTGAAGAGACCGTCTCAACCTTGCCTTTAACTAGGATTTTCATTACTCTGCCACTCCTCGCGACGACCTTATATGGTCCGTCGTAAGGGGCGGTCAGAGGCGGTGCAATTGCGATTCGGCGCAAGAATACATGAGTACATGTAGCTATTTCCTTGAATTGGAAAATGTTGTGTTGTTGTGTGTCACGTGGCGGACATAGACGGAGACGCGACATGGCCACGCGTAGCTTGTCTGAATAATTCTCCAAATCAGTGTTGGCGTCGACGTTGTACTGTTTAGTAAACTCTCCTGGGAGTCTAAGGGTTGTCCCGTAAATCATCCTGCCCAGTCTCTCTTTCACGGCTGAACGAACTCCTAAAAGTACAGCAGGTAACGTGATAGTCCACGGGTTCGGTGACTCGCGCGCCATAATGGCGGCTTTCAATTGACGGTGGAAACGTTCGACCATGCCATTCGACTGAGGGTGATAACTCGTGGTACTATTCCGAATAATCCCGAATTGATTACATAAACTGTCCCACAATTTGGACTCGAATTGAGCGCCCCTATCAGTGGTGATAGTGGCTGGGGTACCATAACGTGCTATCCACCCGCTGAAGAAGGCATCGGCGACTGTTTCGGCTCTAATATCTACCATAGGTATAGCTTCGGGCCAATGTGTAAAACGGTCGACGCAAGTCAGTAGATATCTAAAACCATCGGCATAAGGTAAAGGTCCGACTATGTCCACGTGGACATGATCGAATCGCTCGGTAAAAACTGGAGTGTTGTGACGTGAAACTTTAGCTGTCTGGCAACCCTTACAGGTACGACACCATCTAGCAATATCTATGTTCATGCCGTGCCATACAAATCGGGTATTAATCAAAGGTCTGGTAGCTCTATGCGATGGATGGCCTAAACCGTGCAAGTTTGAAAAAAAATTTCGGCGAAATTTCGCGGTAAGGTACGGCCGGTTGTGTCCCGTGGACACATCACACCAGATCAATTGATTATCGAACGATTTTAATAGTTAAATTCATAGTTGATGTAGTCGAGTGTCTCAAACGTGTGAATTCCGCGTCATTAGCTTTGTCGAGACTTAACTCTTTATAGTCTATTACTGGTCCATCGTGTATCGCTGACACTGATGGTCGTGACAGCGCATCAGCGACGAAATTTGTCTCTCCTTTTACATATCTAATATTGGTGGTGAATTCAGCGATGAACGCTAAATGACGTGTTTGTCGTGGGGATGCGCGCTCAGTCACGGATGACATTACGAATGTCAACGGTTTATGATCTGTATTAACGAAAAAATTTCGTCCTTCTAAATTGTGTCTGAAATGTTTAATTGTAGCGTATGCTTCCAAAAGCTCACGATCGAACGCACTGTAGCGTGTCTCTGCTGGGTTCAGCTTCTTGCTGAAAAACGAAAGCGGCTGCCACATACCGTTTAAAAATTCCTGCAAAACGCCACCGACGGCGACATCACTAGCGTCACACGTGATGTTAAGCTGGGCCGTAGAATCTGGGTGCACCAGAAGCGTAGCGTTTGCCAATATCTGTTTTGACTCAGAAAATGCTGACTCTGCGTTTTTATTCCACTTCAAATCGACCTTTAGTCACAATTTATGTCCTTTATCTGCGACATATAATAACTTAGAGTGAGATAACTTTAGAGAACTAGCGTCCGCGGAGTCATGTCGCGTCTCAGTTATACCGCCAGATGCAAGAGTCGCTATCTTGCTCTGGCTTAGCAGTTTAAAGAAAAAGCGCAGGGGCTCCTGCACGTGCGTGCCTTATCACCGAAAGTCTGGTGAAAAAAGCAGACAGGTGCATCAGCCGAATCTAAAGTCTTAGCGGCGTCATTTCTCTGTGGGTTCGGCGGCGGAACGAAAGGTCGAGCAAGTGGTTGCAAATTCGTCGGCGGAGCGAAAGGTCGAGCATTATCTTTAGCGTTTCCATACTGACCAGGTTGGTTGCTAACGAAACCTGAGGCCTGTACATTAGGGGCAAACGCAGGCGCGTGAGCATAGTTATTTGCTCGTCCACGTCCTTTATTTCGTTTCCTCTCCGATGTTGTTACTGTTTCTAATCTCTTGATGCGTTTGGACAGATCCTCTAACAAACCAACTAGTTTGGTGGTTTCTTCGACTTTAATCTCTGCGACCCCCGGCTTACTCTCTTCGACGTCCTCTTCTGCTGCCAGTGCCAGGTCGGCCAAAACGGCCAAACTTTCGAGGGTGGCACTGTCGGGTTGAGTCGCCAAATAGGCTCTGATGGAAACGGGCATTTGTCGTAAGAACGCTTGCCGAATTACAGCCTTTCCAACAACAGCTTTGGTGCCGAAACCTGCAGTCTTCTGCAGACGCCGCAGGAAACGCGAGGGAATGTCATTTCCAATCTTCTCGCCAGAGATAACTTTGTTGACCCTTTCGGGTGTTGTCAATCCTCTCCTCTCAATCAAAATTGCTTTCAGGCTGTCATATTTGTTGGACCTGAAAGGCTGAAGCAGCACGTCCCTCACGTCCGATGCAATCTCGCCCGAAAGTGCAGCGCAGGTTAAGCTGTACCTCTCGTCATCATCATCGATCTGGTGGAGAGCGAACTGAGTCTCAATTTGATTGAACCAGAGCTCTACATCCGAGGCGTAAAAAGTTGCGATTCTGAACTTTGGTAAGTTTGTAGCACGTTTCTGCGACTGTCTACCAAGCGGTGAAGAACTCCTTGAGGAGTCGCTCCTAGAGTGGGAATTCATACGTCTAGCTCGAGCAATTCGAGTGAAATCAGCTTTGAGGCGTTGATATTCCTCGTCCGCCTCTCGGAATCGAACCTCATTGTCCTCACTGTCGGGGTGATAGTTATCTTTAGGTCTAGCACCCGGACCTTCTAGCGGCGTTGACATGAATCCTTCACTGTCGTACTGCTTTGACATTATGAAGTGGTGTTTTTAAAATTATTTAACTAATGAAGCATCTGAGATAGCTGGCTTATTGGCTCTGCGTCTATCCCAAATGTGTTTAAAATGGCATGTCGTATTAACACATGCCAACTATTTTTGACGCGCAGTGTGCGGACAGGTTGTGCAATGCCGTGAAAATCACATGAAAAATGTCTAATATGTTGAAGCTTAGAAGTGTAGACTGTAGAAAATGTTCATGCTATGTCGCATGTTGCGAGAAACGGGGGTTGCAGATTAATTGAAAAAATATCCGTCGTTGAAGTTTCACCTAAGTTCTGTTCACAAATTCACAAAAGGTATGTATTGATTGAAGTGAAAACTGAAGGCCTATATGAGACATAAAACGTTTTCACTGAGTCACACACATGCAAAATGGTACCGTGAAAACCGTAGGTCGCAGTGGTACATAAAAATAATATGCCAGATACAACTATGATAAGCTATGCTAAGCTAGGATAATAGTATTTTGTAAATCGACCTGGGTGAAAAAAAAAAAAAAATTCACACAAGTCGAAAAACACATTCAAATATTTGCAATATTTCGCAATAGCGCAACTGTCAAATCGAATATTTCTGTATTTATAAAAAATTTAAACTTCAGAAATAACTATCGTGAGAAAATTTCGTTCTCAAACTGATAGACTAAATGTGACTGCGAAGAAAAACAGTGACATTTATGATTTAAGAATAATATCTAACGTGACTGACAGTAGTCTATGCTGATAAATGATAAAGTATATTATTTCGCTGAAAAATGATGTCTGATGAACATTCCACGTTTTTTTTTTTTTATATAATGGTACGTTCATCACCGAATCACTCTCATAAACGTCCGAATCAATCGCTCGCATCGATTCATTGATTGACGTATAAACCGACTGTGTTCGGTGCGGTTGTTTTTATGTCGTCTGTGGTGGGTGTGTGTGTGGTGTATTGTCGGTGCTCACAGCCTGTGCGGCAGGCAGCATGTGGCTTATAGTCTGTGACGGTAAGCTTTGAGCGGTACGTACATAGTATACAGTCAGTATCCCCGTCTCGCCTCACATTAGCATATTCATTACCTACTGCGTGCCCAAATAAGGCGCTAAATAGCCTAGCATGATTACAAACACCGAAAGGCGTTTCAAAGTGAACAAAAAGTCTCGCACAATTAGTGGCAGAATTTGTTTTCGAAACAACTTATTTACATTTCTTCTCCCTCAATCGTTTTGAAAAAGAAGATTTATAAACAATTTAAAAATTTTTTTATTACAATCAGTCCGTGTAAAATTTGGAACACGTGACAAATGATCTCCACCAAATCAAAATGGCGGCTTATTTTATGCTAATGTGATGCGGCGACACAGGTTCACTGTCCCGATGCATGCCGGTGTCAACGAATATTAAGCATCCCCATATATTAGGCATCCCTGACAAGTCAAAAAGTCACGTGACTGTGTGGGCATGCGCAGAGGGTGTCTACGCAGCGGAAGTCACACAAAGGTGTCTTGAGCAATCCACCACACTTACATATTATTCTCTTTTAAAATGACTTAGTTTTAATACTTAGTTTTATTAGTAACAAACATAGTTTTACACACACTCAAAGTGAATTAGGTTAACCAAAATTCTATGTCAACATCATGTAGAAAATAATTGTAGATTTCAGATAATTAAATGTATCACCGTATTTAATTACTGTTATCCGCTGTACCCATGGTACTTGTTAATATACAGTCATGGGCTCACAAGTGTTAATTGCGGCGGGGTTTCAAGGAGGGGTGTTATCACATCTCGTTCTTTGTTTGATCAACATTAGAGGGTGCAGTAGCTGTGGAAGTCAAAGGTGCGAACATTGCGTCTCAGGAGTGTTATGTTTGCAGTAAATTTAGTGCTAGACAAAAGATTATAAGCGCTCACCACCAAATTTATTACGGAGTGGATAATATTTTTATTTTATTATTATTTCTACTAAACTTTAAAGCTTTACAAATGTATCACATACATAGAGTGAAGTCATATAAAAAAAAATATTCATTAGGGCTGCTGGCATAGATTGGAAGTATAATTTGAAATATATTATATAAATATAAATAATTATAATGTATATAATTATATACAATTTAAAATATAAATCATGGTGAAGCCATGTCATGCTATTAAGTGTTATTTCTGCATAGCTGGAAACAGCTTTACTTATATCTTTGTATCATATAGAATATATATGTTGTATGGACATTGGATACCTATAGAAAATATTGTCAAGATATATATATATAAATATATATGTTTGTTTTGTATATTTGTATACAATATTTTTTATCCGCAAGATCACATACCGCTTATTGTTATAATTAGTACTGCATAACACCTTACTATATAAACAGTTTTAGTGTCTATGGTGATGACTCCCTACTTTACCGTAAATACAACACTCCCACCATGTGTGGCGTTTAAGTGTATCACCATTATCACACCATTATCACACCCAAAGTGTTATTATCAACTGAAAATGTACATAAGTGGAATAGTTCTGGTAGCTGATTGATATATTAGTTGATACCCATACCGTATATGTCACTGATACGAGTAGTACTTACGAAAAGTTATGGAAGAAAGTGTATCTATCAACACTACAACCACTGAATCCGACAGTGTTGAAAATCCTAACACAACTTTCAATATTGTGATGATCAGTTTTATATGCTATTATGAATTTGAGTTCATTATTAAACTGAATTGAATGTACATTATATTGTAATAGATTACCATTTATATTGTGATATTTGTATTTTATATGTGAATGTATATAATATATTTAATCTTGTTGTGATGGCAGTATAAAATGCTACTATAAATGTGAATATATTACCTGTTTAATCATATTTAAAATGTAATTTACTCTTTAATATGTACTTCAATATAATAATAATTGTATAATACCTGTAAATACAACTGTAAATACATATTTGCATGTCATCATTGGTTCCGATAATTCATTTATGCGGTGATGTAATATATTCATGATATTAGCACTTGATTTTGTGGCCATACATTTTTATCCGCTTGGTCGTCTAGGATTAATCGCTTAGATAAGGACATTATAACGCCTTGTTGCATATACGCCGCTGTCACCTCTTTGTTCTTTGGCACTGCCATCACAAGTTACAGTGAAAACAACACCTTTGAGCTGGGAAGGGGGGGGGGGGGGGGTGACTAAAAATAGCAAACCCTTGTGATGTCGGGGACTAAACATGTCATTAAATACTAACATTCATTTAAAAAAACAAACAAATAAAGTCAGAATTAAAACTGGCCTAACATACATGTATAACTATGCGAACAACGCTGGTTATGATGCTTAATAGCACACAAATACGCGTTAATTATCTTCTTTTATTTATCTATTTAGTGTCAAGCAATGATAGCATTATTAACATGTGATATGTTTAGATCACATTAGTGAAATAGATTGCTGTAACAATGCGATATTTCTATTTGGAATGTCAAATATGGGTGGATAGATATTTATTGATGAAGGGAAGTTAAAATCAAATAAAAATCGACATGATATATTGCTGAAATATTTGTATAATTACGCTATCTGAATTTTAATAATTTTGCGTTTTCATATTTTCTAATAGTTTCGGTAACAATTTATTATTCTATGCGATTTTAAATTTAGAAACGACTTGCCAAGCCAGCGATATTAAGCTCCCCCAACCAGGACTGTCACCACACTGTGACTAAGGGGATGTCTAATTTGACAATGGCTTGCCAGGGTGTTGGCGTGCTTGTACCTGTCAGCAAAATTAGGCACCCCTCTCTATGCACTCTCACTGAACATGCCACGCTACACTATATGGCGAAGGGATGCCTAATCTAACTATATCTTATATGTATTATAGTATATTTTAATTATATACTTTTATTATTTTTTTTGTTGCCAAGGCCTTATAATATAGATAACACATAATCATGATAATATGGTTTGAATTACAGTAGTGTAATATAATAATGTGGTATTTTTAGCTCCCGCCGTCACCGTAGGTGAGCGAAGGGAGCTATGGATTCTACCTCCGTTTTTTTTTGCCTCTTTTTTTGCCTATAACTTTGTGAGAAAATAAGCTAGGATAACAATTTTTGGTATGTGGGTTACTTCCAGGTGGCTAATGGTCGGGTTAAAATATTTTTAATCTGAATTCAATTCGCAAGGTTGCAGAGGAGAAAATGATGATGTGACGGCGTTGGGCCGTTGGGCCGTCCGTAAACAATTCGTTTCCGGAGCATATCTCTGAAAGTACTTGTCCGATTGTCTTCAAATTTTACACACAACACCCCTAGGGGGTCTAGTTGTGCCTTTTGGGGTATTTGAACTTTGACCTACTTCTGGTTCAGAACTATGACCTATTTAGACGTTTTGACGCGCACTTCGTTTCCGGAGCAGATCTCGAAAAGTACTGGGCCGATGACAGTCATATTGCACATACATGTTCTCTAAGGTCCCTAGTTGTGCCTTTTCAGGTTTTTGGACCTTGACCTTGAAGTTGACCCAGCACTTTGACCTAATTTATAACATCGGTAAATCCGACTGAAAGATTTTGCGGAATATCATGAAAACCGCTCAAGATAGCTACACCATTACTATAAAACAAATTGTGAGGTTTCAGGAGAGGATGCATCTTGAAAAATTTCAAGTCGATAAAATTAAAAATGGCCGCCTATCGGCCATTATTCACCTCGACAGGCCTGATATTGCGGAATATCATGAAAACCGCTCAAGATAGCTACACCATTAATATCAAATAAATTGTAAGGTTTCAGGAGAGGATGCATCCTGAAAAATTTGAAGTTGATAAAATTCAAAATGGCCGCCTATCAGCCATTATTCACCTCGACAGTCCTGATATTGTGGAATATCATGAAAACCGCTCAAGATATCTACACCATTACTATAAAACAAATTGTAAGGCTTCAGGAGAGGATGTATTTTGAAAAAATTCATTTTGTCAAAGTTCAAAATGGCCGCCAATCGGCCATTATTCACTTTCACTTGGCCGTTATTTAGTAAACCGTGCTAGATGGCTAGACCATTACTATAAAACAAAATGTGTGATTTCAGGAGAGGATGCATCTTGAAAAAATTCGACTCGATAAAATTCAAAATGGCCGCTTATCGGCCATTATTCACTTTCACATGGCCGTTATTTGGTAAACCGTGCTAGATGGCTAGACCATTACTATAAAACAAAATGTGTGATTTCAGGAGAGGATGCATCTTGAAAAAATTCGACTCTATAAAATTCAAAATGGCCGCTTATCGGCCATTATTCACTTTCACATGGCCGTTATTTGGTAAACCGTACTAGATGGCTAGACCATTGCTATAAAACAAAATGTGTGATTTCAGGAGAGGATGCATCTTGAAAAAATTAGACTCGATAAAATTCAAAATGGCCGCTTATCGGCCATTATTCACTTTCACATGGCCATTATTTGGTCAACCGTGCTAGATGGCTAGACCATTACTGTAAAACGAAATGTGAGATTTCAGATGAGGATGCATCTTGAAAAAAATTGACTTGATCAAATTTAAAATGGCCGCCTTTCCGGCCACTATTCATTTTCACATGGCTGATATTTGGTAAACCGTGCTAGATGGCTAGACCATTACCTGATTACTATAAAACAAAGTGTGAGTTTTCGGGGGAGGATGCACCCTGAAAATTTTAAACTTACGAATTCAAAATGGCCGACAATCAGCATTATTTACCTCGATAGGCCTGATATCAGGTAAACCGGTCTAGATAGCTAGACCATTACTATAAAACAAAATGTGACGTTTAGAGAGAGGATGCCTTTAAAAAACTTTCGACTCAATCAAATTCAAAATGGCCGCCTATCGGCCACTATTTACTTTCACATTGCTGATATTTGGTAAACCGTGTTAGATAGCTGGACCATTACTATAAAACAAAATGTAAGATTACAAGAGAGGATGCATCTTGAAAAAAATTGACTCGATCAAATTCAAAATGGCCGCCTATCGGCCATTATTTAGTTTCACATAGCCGGTTTTTAGTAACCGTACTAGATGGCTAGACCATTACTATAAAACAAAATGTGAGATTTCAGGAGAGGATGCATCTTGAAAAATTTTGACTTGATCAAATTCAAAATGGCCTCCTATCGGCCATTATTCACTTTCACATGGGCGATATTTGGTAAACCGTGCTAGATGGCTAGACCATTACTATAGAATGAAATGTGAGATTTCAGCTGAGAATGCATCTTGGAAAATTTTGACTTGATCAAATTCAAAATGGCCCTCTATCGGCCATTATTTACTTTCACATGCCCAATATTTTGCAAACTGTGTTAAATGTTAGTCCATTACTATAAAACAAAATTTGAGGTTTCGGGGGAGGATGCACCCTAAGTTTTTAACTAATTTATATCGAATTCAAAATGACCGTAAATCAGCTATTAGTTAACTCGATTGGCCTGATATCGGGTAAACCATGCCAGATAGGTAGACCATTACTGGGATACTGATTAGGATCATTAATTTCAATGAAGGTTTGCAATCTCTGACAGACTGTCTAGCTCTTATCTTACTCTTAGACTGGGCTTCTTGGACCTAGTTGTCTTGCGTCTTGATTTTTGACTTAGACTAGGACTACATTAATAACCCTATACAAAATTGCTTAAATCAAATTCTAATTCGGAGCGGGAGCTCCTGGACTTATGTAGTCTTGTTTACTAAAGACTAATCTATCAATATTAATTTTCTAATAAATATTGATAATATTCACAATTGAAGATGTATTAAACAATGATGAATGACATTTCCATTCCAATTTACTAAATAGTATGTATTAGGAATTAAAATGAATAAGTGTACAATTTAATTTAAGATTGTTGTGATATTAGTATGATTATGCCTGCTGAATTTCAATAGGTGTGTGTATTACATATTTGATAATAGATTTGTGTCCAATTGATCATTGATTGCAATATTGCAATTGCAGAAGTCAGGTAGGCTTTTTCTTCAACTAGCAATTAAATATACAATATATACATCTGCTGTACATTTACCATGAGACACACAGCTGTCTCACTATGACCACATTAGGTGCCTTCTTGCGCAGAACCGGAAGGGAAGCCTAATATCGAGGGGATGCCTAATATGGCGTGACACCGGTTAGGGGGGAACACGTGGGTGCCCACGGCGGGCGAAGAGCTAAGTTAGGGAAACCAGCGTCCAAGATGGCGCACACCTACCAAATACAAGTACAATATTCAGCATTCTCTGAAATAACATATGACAATAGTACAAAATATTGACCTACGGTCCTGGGAATATTTTTAAACAGACCAAATAAGACCGTTTATTGACATTCATTTAGGGAAACAATTTATTTTGGCCCTAAACCTATTAAAGGTTACCCGAGTCGAAGCGATATTTCAAATTTCTGTCGATTTGTAGAAAAAAATCGGAAAAAATGACGAGATTTCGTCTATGGACTTTACAATCGATTTACCCAATTATGGTAATCAACGATAAAAATTGAGTTACAGAAAATACCCACTTCCTACTCGCCTACAGTGGCATTAATAAGATGAAGGCATTAAACAAACTCTTACAATAAAAAAATGATAGACTATGTCTATGAGAATAATTTTCTGGATTCTTCTAGAGAAACCGACAAGGTCGCCATCTTGAAAAGGCGCCAAACACGTGGGATTTCGACCAAAAGTTTAGAAATTTACGCCGTTTTCGACGTAAAGAAACGTGCTTCTCTTCTGATAACTCTTTCTGACTAATTTAAACTGGCATATATATATTGACCTACAGCTTTCACGTACCTTATGAAAAAAATGCTATTGATTTTTTTCAAAAAATCCCTTAAAATTAATGAAAACTATCCTTGAAAACAGCGGTTTTCAACTGGCGTCTAGGTGAAAACACTGTTGCGTAGACGATCAGTCGTCAGGGGTCACCAGTATGGGAAAATGGGCCTACGCCGGGAGTTCCATTATGGGGTCACAACGGCCGACGAGGGACTCCGCCCAATCTCACCATTAAAACTCAAACTTCCTCCTCCCCCGTCGGGTCGACGGTTTCAAACAAGTCAGAAAACTCTCTTCTCTCTTGTCATGTTTATTTGATTAACATGCGATAACAGCAAAGCACAACCTTCCGCGCACGGCACGTCTCTATTGACTTAGCGAGAGCGAGCTACGGCACGTCCGTAGTCGCTGAGTGTAACGCCTGAAGTGCGGGAAAAATACCAAGGCCGCACACATTGCTTTTTGTGCGCACGTCACCACGGTATGGAAACGAGGCGGTCATCCCCATCCCCCCGCGTCCAGGAGGTTGGGGATAAACGCCACGTTAACTGAGCGATGTCAGGATCCTACAAACATGCAGTTTAGCTAGACATTGTAACAAATAATGTGTTAACATTTTCAGTCCATAATTTAGACAAGCCCTGACAGCTCATGTTAAAAAAACCTGGTCACCCCCATTCTTCGCAATAGGCTAATCCAATTTCAATCCTGCTTGTTGACAAGAAACCCTTTCAGACTCGAACTGCCCAAAGTCCAGCTATTTGAAGTGGGAATTTTCGTCTCGCTTTTCAATTATAATTTATACCAGAACTTAGTCTAAAAACGTCCATATATCGCCGGAAGGTGTCCTGAACATGTATACGAAGTTTAAATGTGATTATAGAGAGGTAGGTTTTGAATAATCAACGGAAACGATGCGCTACTCAAACAGCAGATTAGGCCTATATATAGACTAGTACTGGTAGTACATGAATCATGATGTAGGCCTATGTGTCTCCAATATCCATGTAGGTCTAGCCTTGTAGATATATAAGTTTTATATAGATTTTTTCTGATAGACTAACCTTAGCCTATCAGTGTCTATAGGTTACTAATAATATAGGGCTAACCTAGGCTATAGACTAGTATAGTCCGTTATAGTTCCATAAACATGATAAATAGCTACATTGTTACTGTTAGGCCTGCATAGCCTGAGCCAAGACTGGGAGGTGTCATCATCATGTGAGCTGCAAATAGACTTCAAGTAGATTTTAGGCTAATTACAGTAGATCTCCTCTAGACTAAAGGTTGGTGAAATTAGAGATTTTAATACCGTTCATAGTTACAGTAGGCCTACTAAATGTAGGCTAGATCTAGTAAGTAGTAGAGTAGAATAGAACTCAGAAGTCCCACTCCCAGCGCCAATCGCAATGACTGCTGTGAGAGTGATGATTTATAAGCCTAAGTCTAAGACTAAGTCAGCTCGCCACGCCATGTTCAGATTGTCGCCACAATTTCTGACCCAATTTAAAATCAGATGGCGCTGCAGTCGCCGTGTGACAGGTTTTCAACATGGCGTGACATATCTATTATGGTTAATCTATGCTTCAACTTATGTTAGCAACCTAGCAGAGTGGCGCAGTGGAAGCGTGCTGGGCCCATAACCCACATGACCCAGAGGTCCGTGGAACGAAACCACCCTCTGCTAAAAATATATTTTAATCTAACAAAATTTGCATTGCCAACTTGGAAATCGTGACGTAATATGTCAAATATTGCATCAGCCAAATATAATCCTGCACTACTCACAATACCAAATCTTCACCTTACATGTACGTTAAAAATATATTTTAATCTAACAAAATTTGCATTGGTACCTTGGAAATTGTGACGAAATATGTCAAATATTGCATTAGCCAAATATAATCCTGCACTAGACTACTCACAATACCGAGTCTTCACCTTACCTTACAAAACTAGCAGAGTGGCGCAGTGGAAGCGTGCTGGGCCCATAAACCAGAGGTCCGTGGATCGAAACCACGCTCTGCTAAAAAAAATGTTTTTATCCACCAAAATTTTCATTGGCAACATGGGAAATTGTGACGTAATTCGATGAAATATTGCATGAGTCTAATATAAAATCCTACACTAGGTCTACTCACAATACTAAATCTTCACCTTATGCTAGAAAGCTAGCAGAGTGGCGCAATAGCAGCGTGCTGGGCCCATAACCTAGAGGTCCCTGGATCAAAAAACACGCTCTGCTAAAAAATGTTAATCTAAAAACATTTTGATTGGCAAAATTGGAAATTGTGACGTAATTTGGTCAAATATTGCATCAGCCAAATATAATCCTGCACTACTCACAATACCAAATCTTCACTTCATGTTATCAGGCTAGCAGGGTTGCGCAGTGGAAGCGTGCTGGCCCCATAACCCAGAGGACCGTGCATCTAAACCACGCTCTGCTAAAAAAAAAAATTTAATCTAACAAAATTTGCATTGGCACCTTAGAAATTGTGACGAAATATGTCAAATATTGCATCAGGCAAATAGAATCCTGCACTACTCACAATACCAAGTCTTCACCTTACCTTACAAAGCTAGCAGAGTGGCGCAGTGGAAGCGTGCTGGGCCCATAACCGAGAGGTCCGTGGATAGAAACCATGCTCTGCTAAAAAAAAATGTTTTTATCCACCAAAATTTTCATTGGCAACATGGAAAATTGTGACGTAATTCGATGAAATATTGCATGAGTCTAATATAAAATCCTGCACTAGGTCTACTCACAATACTAAATCTTCACCTTATGCTAGAAAGCTAGCAGAGTGGCGCAATAGCAGCGTGCTGGGCCCATTACCCAGAGGTCCCTGGATCAAAAAACACGCTCTGCTAAAAAATGTTAATCTAACAACAGTTTTATTGGCAAAATTGGAAATTGTGACGTAATTTGGTCAAATATTGCATCAGCCAAATATAATCCTGCACTACTCACAATACCAAATCTTCATCTCATGTTAGCAGGCTAGCAGAGTGGCGCAGTGGAAGCGTGCTGGACCCATAACCCAGAGGTCCGTGGATCGAAACCACGATCTGCTAAAAATATATTTTAGTCTAACAAAATTTGCATTGCCAACTTGGAAATTGTGACGTAATATGTCAAATATTGCATCAGCCAAATATAATACTGCACTACTCACAATACCAAGTCTTTACCTTACATTAGAAAGCTAGCAGAGTGGCGCTGTGGAAGCGAGCTGGGCCCATAACCCAGAGGTCCGTGGATCGAAACCACGCTCTGCTAAAAAAAAATATATTAATCGGACAAAATTTGCATTGGCAACTTGGGAATTGTGACCTAATTTGTCAAATATTGAATCAGCCCAATATAATCCTGCACTACTCAAAATACCAAATCTTCAACTTATGTTAGAAAGCTAGCAGAGTGGCGCAGTGGAAGCGTGCTGGGCCCATAACCCAGAGGTCCGTAGTTCGAAACCACGCTCTGTTAAAAATGTATTTTAATCTAACAAAATTTGCATTGGCACCTTGGAAATTGTGACAAAATATGTCAAATATTGCATCAGGCAAATATAATCCTGCACTACTCACAATACCAAGTATTCACCTTACCTTACAAAGCTGGCAGAGTGGCGCAGTGGAAGCGTGCTGGGCCCATAACCCAGAGGTCCTTGGATCGAAACCACGCTCTGCTAAAAAAATGTTTTTATCCACCAAAGTTTTCATTGGCAACATGGGAAATTGTGACGTAATTCGATGAAATATTGCATGAGTCTAGTATAAAATCCTGCACTAGGTCTACTCACAATACTAAATCTTCACCTTATGCTAGAAAGCTAGCAGAGTGGCGCAATAGCAGCGTGCTGGGCCCATAACCCAGAGGTCCCTGGATCAAAAAACACGCTCTGCTAAGAAATGTTAATCTAACAACAGTTTTATTGGCAAAATTGGAAATTGTGACGTAATTTGGTCAAATATTGCATCAGCCAAATATAATCCTGCACTACTCACAATACCAAATCTTCATCTCGTGTTAGCAGGCTAGCAGAGTGGCGCAGTGGAAGCGTGCTGGACCCATAACCCAGAGGTCCGTGGATCGAAACCACGCTCTGCTAAAAATATATTTTAATCTAACAAAATTTGCATTGCCAACTTGGAAATTGTGACGTAATATGTCAAATATTGCATCAGCCAAATATAATCCTGCACTACTCACAATACCAAGTCTTTACCTTACGTTAGAAAGCTAGGAGAGTGGCGCTGTGGAAGCGTGCTGGGCCCATAACCCAGAGGTCCGTGGATCGAAACCACGATCTGCTAAAAAAAAATATTTTAATCTTACACAATTTGCATTGGCAACTTGGGAATTGTGACCTAATTTGTCAAATATTGCATCAGCCAAATATAATCCTGCACTACTCAAAATACCAAATCTTCAACTTATGTTAGAAAGCTAGCACAGTGGCGCAGTGGATGCGTGCTGGGCCCATAACACAGAGGTCCATGGATCGAAACCACGCTCTGCTAAAAATATATTTTAATGTAACAAAATTTGCATTGGCACCTTGGAAATTGTGACGAAATATGTCAAAAATTGCATAAGGCAAATATAATCCTGCACTACTCACAATACCAAGTCTTTACCTCTCGTTAGAAAGCTAGCAGAGTGGCGCACTGGAAGCGTGCTGGGCCCATAACCCAGAGGTCCGTGGATCGGAACCACGCTCTGCTAAAAAAAAATATTTTAATTTGACAAAATTTGCATTGGCAACTTGGGAATTGTGACCTATTTTGTCAAATATTGAATCAGCCCAATATAATCCTGCACTACTCAAAATACCAAATCTTCAACTTATGTTAGAAAGCTAGCAGAGTGGCGCTGTGGAAGCGTGCTGGGCCCATAACCCAGAGGTCCGTAGTTCGAAACCACGCTCTGTTAAAAATGTATTTTAATCTAACAAAATTTGCATTGGCACCTTGGAAATTGTGACAAAATATGTCAAATATTGCATCAGGCAAATATAATCCTGCACTACTCACAATACCAAGTCTTCACCTTACCTTACAAAGCTGGCAGAGTGGCGCAGTGGAAGCGTGCTGGGCCCATAACCCAGAGGTCCTTGGATCGAAACCACGCTCTGCTAAAAAAATGTTTTTATCCACCAAAGTTTTCATTGGCAACATGGGAAATTGTGACGTAATTCGATGAAATATTGCATGAGTCTAATATAAAATCCTGCACTAGGTCTACTCACAATACTAAATCTTCACCTTATGCTAGAAAGCTAGCAGAGTGGCGCAATAGCAGCGTGCTGGGCCCATAACCCAGAGGTCCCTGGATCAAAAAACACGCTCTGCTAAAAAATGTTAATCTAACAACAGTTTTATTGGCAAAATTGGAAATTGTGACGTAATTTGGTCAAATATTGCATCAGCCAAATATAATCCTGCACTACTCACAATACCAAATCTTCATCTCGTGTTAGAAGGCTAGCAGAGTGGCGCAGTGGAAGCGTGCTGGTCCCATAACCCAGAGGTCCGTGGATCGAAACCACGCTCTGCTAAAAATATATTTTAATCTAACAAAATTTGCATTGTCAACTTGGAAATTGTGACGTAATATGTCAAATATTGCATCAGCCAAATATAATAAGTACTGCACTACTCACAATACCAAGTCTTTACCTTACATTAGAAAGCTAGCAGAGTGGCGCTGTGGAAGCGTGCTGGGCCCATAACCCAGAGGTCCGTGGATCGAAACCACGCTCTGCTAAAAAAAAATATATTAATCTGACAAAATTTGCATTGGCAACTTGGGAACTGTGACCTAATTTGTCAAATATTGAATCAGCCCAATATAATCCTGCACTACTCAAAATACCAAATCTTCAACTTATGTTAGAAAGCTAGCAGAGTGGCGCAGTGGAAGCGTGCTGGGCCCATAACCCAGAGGTCCGTAGTTCGAAACCACGCTCTGTTAAAAATGTATTTTAATCTAACAAAATTTGCATTGGCACCTTGGAAATTGTGACAAAATATGTCAAATATTGCATCAGGCAAATATAATCCGGCACTACTCACAATACCAAGTCTTCACCTTACCTTACAAAGCTGGCAGAGTGGCGCAGTGGAAGCGTGCTGGGCCCATAACCCAGAGGTCCGTGGATCGAAACCACGATCTGCTAAAAAAAAATATTTTAATCTGACACAATTTGCATTGGCAACTTGGGAATTGTGACCTAATTTGTCAAATATTGCATCAGCCAAATATAATCCTGCACTACTCAAAATACCAAATCTTCAACTTATGTTAGAAAGCTAGCACAGTGGCGCAGTGGAAGCGTGCTGGGCCCATAACACAGAGGTCCGTGGATCGAAACCACGCTCTGCTAAAAATATATTTTAATGTAACAAAATTTGCATTGGCACCTTGGAAATTGTGACGAAATATGTCAAAAATTGCATAAGGCAAATATAATCCTGCACTACTCACAATACCAAGTCTTTACCTCTCGTTAGAAAGCTAGCAGAGTGGCGCACTGGAAGCGTGCTGGGCCCATAACCCAGAGGTCCGTGGATCGGAACCACGCTCTGCAAAAAAAAAATATTTTAATCTGACAAAATTTGCATTGGCAACTTGGGAATTGTGACCTAATTTGTCAAATATTGAATCAGCCCAATATAATCCTGCACTACTCAAAATATCAAATCTTCAACTTATGTTAGAAAGCTAGCAGAGTGGCGCAGTGGAAGCGTGCTGGGCCCATAACCCAGAGGTCCGTAGTTCGAAACCACGCTCTGTTAAAAATGTATTTTAATCTAACAAAATTTGCATTGGCACCTTGGAAATTGTTACAAAATATGTCAAATATTGCATCAGGCAAATATAATCCTGCACTACTCACAATACCAAGTCTTCACCTTACCTTACAAAACTGGCAGAGTGGCGCAGTGGAAGCGTGCTGGGCCCATAACCCAGAGGTCCTTGGATCGAAACCACGCTCTGCTAAAAAAATGTTTTTATCCACCAAAGTTTTCATTGGCAACATGGGAAATTGTGACGTAATTCGATGAAATATTGCATGAGTCTAATATAAAATCCTGCACTAGGTCTACTCACAATACTAAATCTTCACCTTATGCTAGAAAGCTAGCAGAGTGGCGCAATAGCAGCGTGCTGGGCCCATAACCCAGAGGTCCCTGGATCAAAAAACACGCTCTGCTAAAAAATGTTAATCTAACAACAGTTTTATTGGCAAAATTGGAAATTGTGACGTAATTTGGTCAAATATTGCATCAGCCAAATATAATCCTGCACTACTCACAATACCAAATCTTCATCTCGTGTTAGCAGGCTAGCAGAGTGGCGCAGTGGAAGCGTGCTGGACCCATAACCCAGAGGTCCGTGGATCGAAACCACGCTCTGCTAAAAATATATTTTAATCTAACAAAATTTGCATTGTCAACTTGGAAATTGTGACGTAATATGTCAAATATTGCATCAGCCAAATATAATACTGCACTACTCACAATACCAAGTCTTTACCTTACATTAGAAAGCTAGCAGAGTGGCGCTGTGGAAGCGTGCTGGGCCCATAACCCAGAGGTCCGTGGATCGAAACCACGCTCTGCTAAAAAAAAATATATTAATCTGACAAAATTTGCATTGGCAACTGGGAATTGTGACCTAATTTGTCAAATATTGAATCAGCCCAATATAATCCTGCACTACTCAAAATACCAAATCTTCAACTTATGTTAGAAAGCTAGCAGAGTGGCGCAGTGGAAGCGTGCTGGGCCCATAACCCAGAGGTCCGTAGTTCGAAACCACACTCTGTTAAAAATGTATTTTAATCTAACAAAATTTGCATTGGCACCTTGGAAATTGTGACAAAATATGTCAAATATTGCATCAGGCAAATATAATCCGGCACTACTCACAATACCAAGTCTTCACCTTACCTTACAAAGCTGGCAGAGTGGCGCAGTGGAAGCGTGCTGAGCCCATAACCCAGAGGTCCGTGGATCGAAACCACGATCTGCTAAAAAAAAATATTTTAATCTGACACAATTTGCATTGGCAACTTGGGAATTGTGACCTAATTTGTCAAATATTGCATCAGCCAAATATAATCCTGCACTACTCAAAATACCAAATCTTCAACTTATGTTAGAAAGCTAGCACAGTGGCGCAGTGGAAGCGTGCTGGGCCCATAACACAGAGGTCCGTGGATCGAAACCACGCTCTGCTAAAAATATATTTTAATGTAACAAAATTTGCATTGGCACCTTGGAAATTGTGACGAAATATGTCAAAAATTGCATAAGGCAAATATAATCCTGCACTACTCACAATACCAAGTCTTTACCTCTCGTTAGAAAGCTAGCAGAGTGGCGCACTGGAAGCGTGCTGGGCCCATAACCCAGAGGTCCGTGGATCGGAACCACGCTCTGCAAAAAAAAAATATTTTAATCTGACAAAATTTGCATTGGCAACTTGGGAATTGTGACCTAATTTGTCAAATATTGAATCAGCCCAATATAATCCTGCACTACTCAAAATATCAAATCTTCAACTTATGTTAGAAAGCTAGCAGAGTGGCGCAGTGGAAGCGTGCTGGGCCCATAACCCAGAGGTCCGTAGTTCGAAACCACGCTCTCTTAAAAATGTATTTTAATCTAACAAAATTTGCATTGGCACCTTGGAAATTGTTACAAAATATGTCAAATATTGCATCAGGCAAATATAATCCTGCACTACTCACAATACCAAGTCTTCACCTTACCTTACAAAGCTGGCAGAGTGGCGCAGTGGAAGCGTGCTGGGCCCATAACCCAGAGGTCCTTGGATCGAAACCACGCTCTGCTAAAAAAATGTTTTTATCCACTAAAGTTTTCATTGGCAACATGGGAAATTGTGACGTAATTCGATGAAATATTGCATGAGTCTAATATAAAATCCTGCACTAGGTCTACTCACAATACTAAATCTTCACCTTATGCTAGAAAGCTAGCAGAGTGGCGCAATAGCAGCGTGCTGGGCCCATAACCCAGAGGTCCCTGGATCAAAAAACACGCTCTGCTAAAAAATGTTAATCTAACAACAGTTTTATTGGCAAAATTGGAAATTGTGACGTAATTTGGTCAAATATTGCATCAGCCAAATATAATCCTGCACTACTCACAATACCAAATCTTCATCTCGTGTTAGCAGGCTAGCAGAGTGGCGCAGTGGAAGCGTGCTGGACCCATAACCCAGAGGTCCGTGGATCGAAACCACGCTCTGCTAAAAATATATTTTAATCTAACAAAATTTGCATTGTCAACTTGGAAATTGTGACGTAATATGTCAAATATTGCATCAGCCAAATATAATACTGCACTACTCACAATACCAAGTCTTTACCTTACATTAGAAAGCTAGCAGAGTGGCGCTGTGGAAGCGTGCTGGGCCCATAACCCAGAGGTCCGTGGATCGAAACCACGCTCTGCTAAAAAAAAAAATATTAATCTGACAAAATTTGCATTGGCAACTGGGAATTGTGACCTAATTTGTCAAATATTGAATCAGCCCAATATAATCCTGCACTACTCAAAATACCAAATCTTCAACTTATGTTAGAAAGCTAGCAGAGTGGCGCAGTGGAAGCGTGCTGGGCCCATAACCCAGAGGTCCGTAGTTCGAAACCACGCTCTGTTAAAAATGTATTTTAATCTAACAAAATTTGCATTGGCACCTTGGAAATTGTGACAAAATATGTCAAATATTGCATCAGGCAAATATAATCCGGCACTACTCACAATACCAAGTCTTCACCTTACCTTACAAAGCTGGCAGAGTGGCGCAGTGGAAGCGTGCTGAGCCCATAACCCAGAGGTCCGTGGATCGAAACCACGATCTGCTAAAAAAAAATATTTTAATCTGACACAATTTGCATTGGCAACTTGGGAATTGTGACCTAATTTGTCAAATATTGCATCAGCCAAATATAATCCTGCACTACTCAAAATACCAAATCTTCAACTTATGTTAGAAAGCTAGCACAGTGGCGCAGTGGAAGCGTGCTGGGCCCATAACACAGAGGTCCGTGGATCGAAACCACGCTCTGCTAAAAATATATTTTAATGTAACAAAATTTGCATTGGCACCTTGGAAATTGTGACGAAATATGTCAAAAATTGCATAAGGCAAATATAATCCTGCACTACTCACAATACCAAGTCTTTACCTCTCGTTAGAAAGCTAGCAGAGTGGCGCACTGGAAGCGTGCTGGGCCCATAACCCAGAGGTCCGTGGATCGGAACCACGCTCTGCTAAAAAAAAATATTTTAATCTGACAAAATTTGCATTGGCAACTTGGGAATTGTGACCTAATTTGTCAAATATTGAATCAGCCCAATATAATCCTGCACTACTCAAAATACCAAATCTTCAACTTATGTTAGAAAGCTAGCAGAGTGGCGCAGTGGAAGCGTGCTGGGCCCATAACTCAGAGGTCCGTAGTTCGAAACCACGCTCTGTTAAAAATGTATTTTAATCTAACAAAATTTGCATTGGCACCTTGGAAATTGTGACGAAATATGTCAAATATTGCATCAGGCAAATATAATCCTGCACTACTCACAATACCAAGTCTTCACCTTACCTTACAAAGCTGGCAGAGTGGCGCAGTGGAAGCGTGCTGGGCCCATAACCCAGAGGTCCTTGGATCGAAACCACGCTCTGCTAAAAAAATGTTTTTATCCACCAAAGTTTTCATTGGCAACATGGGAAATTGTGACGTAATTCGATGAAATATTGCATGAGTCTAATATAAAATCCTGCACTAGGTCTACTCACAATACTAAATCTTCACCTTATGCTAGAAAGCTAGCAGAGTGGCGCAATAGCAGCGTGCTGGGCCCATAACCCAGAGGTCCCTGGATCAAAAAACACGCTCTGCTAAAAAATGTTAATCTAACAACAGTTTTATTGGCAAAATTGGAAATTGTGACGTAATTTGGTCAAATATTGCATCAGCCAAATATAATCCTGCACTACTCACAATACCAAATCTTCATCTCGTGTTAGCAGGCTAGCAGAGTGGCGCAGTGGAAGCGTGCTGGTCCCATAACCCAGAGGTCCGTGGATCGAAACCACGCTCTGCTAAAAATATATTTTAATCTAACAAAATTTGCATTGCCAACTTGGAAATTGTGACGTAATATGTCAAATATTGCATCAGCCAAATATAATCCTGCACTACTCACAATACCAAGTCTTTACCTTACGTTAGAAAGCTAGGAGAGTGGCGCTGTGGAAGCGTGCTGGGCCCATAACCCAGAGGTCCGTGGATCGAAACCACGATCTGCTAAAAAAAATATTTTAATCTGACACAATTTGCATTGGCAACTTGGAAATTGTGACCTAATTTGTCAAATATTGCATCAGTCAAATATAATCCTGCACTACTCAAAATACCAAATCTTCAACTTATGTTAGAAAGCTAGCACAGTGGCGCAGTGGAAGCGTGCTGGGCCCATAACACAGAGGTCCGTGGATCGAAACCACGCTCTGCTAAAAATATATTTTAATGTAACAAAATTTGCATTGGCACCTTGGAAATTGTGACGAAATATGTCAAAAATTGCATAAGGCAAATATAATCCTGCACTACTCACAATACCAAGTCTTTACCTCTCGTTAGAAAGCTAGCAGAGTGGCGCACTGGAAGCGTGCTGGGCCCATAACCTAGAGGTCCGTGGATCGGAACCACGCTCTGCTAAAAAAAAATATTTTAATCTGACAAAATTTGCATTGGCAACTTGGGAATTGTGACCTAATTTGTCAAATATTGAATCAGCCCAATATAATCCTGCACTACTCAAAATACCAAATCTTCAACTTATGTTAGAAAGCTAGCAGAGTGGCGCTGTGGAAGCGTGCTGGGCCCATAACCCAGAGGTCCGTAGTTCGAAACCACGCTCTGTTAAAAATGTATTTTAATCTAACAAAATTTGCATTGGCACCTTGGAAATTGTGACAAAATATGTCAAATATTGCATCAGGCAAATATAATCCTGCACTACTCACAATACCAAGTCTTCACCTTACCTTACAAAGCTGGCAGAGTGGCGCAGTGGAAGCGTGCTGGGCCCATAACCCAGAGGTCCTTGGATCGAAACCACGCTCTGCTAAAAAAATGTTTTTATCCACCAAAGTTTTCATTGGCAACATGGGAAATTGTGACGTAATTCGATGAAATATTGCATGAGTCTAATATAAAATCCTGCACTAGGTCTACTCACAATACTAAATCTTCACCTTATGCTAGAAAGCTAGCAGAGTGGCGCAATAGCAGCGTGCTGGGCCCATAACCCAGAGGTCCCTGGATCAAAAAACACGCTCTGCTAAAAAATGTTAATCTAACAACAGTTTTATTGGCAAAATTGGAAATTGTGACGTAATTTGGTCAAATATTGCATCAGCCAAATATAATCCTGCACTACTCACAATACCAAATCTTCATCTCGTGTTAGCAGGCTAGCAGAGTGGCGCAGTGGAAGCGTGCTGGACCCATAACCCAGAGGTCCGTGGATCGAAACCACGCTCTGCTAAAAATATATTTTAATCTAACAAAATTTGCATTGCCAACTTGGAAATTGTGACGTAATATGTCAAATATTGCATCAGCCAAATATAATCCTGCACTACTCACAATACCAAGTCTTTACCTTACGTTAGAAAGCTAGGAGAGTGGCGCTGTGGAAGCGTGCTGGGCCCATAACCCAGAGGTCCGTTGATCGAAACCACGATCTGCTAAAAAAATATATTTTAATCTGACACAATTTGCATTGGCAACTTGGGAATTGTGACCTAATTTGTCAAATATTGCATCAGCCAAATATAATCCTGCACTACTCAAAATACCAAATCTTCAACTTATGTTAGAAAGCTAGCACAGTGGCGCAGTGGAAGCGTGCTGGGCCCATAACACAGAGGTCCGTGGATCGAAACCACGCTCTGCTAAAAATATATTTTAATGTAACAAAATTTGCATTGGCACCTTGGAAATTGTGACGAAATATGTCAAAAATTGCATAAGGCAAATATAATCCTGCACTACTCACAATACCAAGTCTTTACCTCTCGTTAGAAAGCTAGCAGAGTGGCGCACTGGAAGCGTGCTGGGCCCATAACCCAGAGGTCCGTGGATCGGAACCACGCTCTGCTAAAAAAAAATATTTTAATCTGACAAAATTTGCATTGGCAACTTGGGAATTGTGACCTAATTTGTCAAATATTTAATCAGCCCAATATAATCCTGCACTACTCAAAATACCAAATCTTCAACTTATGTTAGAAAGCTAGCAGAGTGGCGCAGTGGAAGCGTGCTGGGCCCATAACCCAGAGGTCCGTAGTTCGAAACCACGCTCTGTTAAAAATGTATTTTAATCTAACAAAATTTGCATTGGCACCTTGGAAATTGTGACAAAATATGTCAAATATTGCATCAGGCAAATATAATCCTGCACTACTCACAATACCAAGTCTTCACCTTACGTTACAAAGCTGGCAGAGTGGCGCAGTGGAAGCGTGCTGGGCCCATAACCCAGAGGTCCTTGGATCGAAACCACGCTCTGCTAAAAAAATGTTTTTATCCACCAAAGTTTTCATTGGCAACATGGGAAATTGTGACGTAATTCGATGAAATATTGCATGAGTCTAATATAAAATCCTGCACTAGGTCTACTCACAATACTAAATCTTCACCTTATGCTAGAAAGCTAGCAGAGTGGCGCAATAGCAGCGTGCTGGGCCCATAACCCAGAGGTCCCTGGATCAAAAAACACGCTCTGCTAAAAAATGTTAATCTAACAACAGTTTTATTGGCAAAATTGGAAATTGTGACGTAATATGTCAAATATTGCATCAGCCAAATATAATCCTGCACTACTCACAATACCAAGTCTTTACCTTACGTTAGAAAGCTAGGAGAGTGGCGCTGTGGAAGCGTGCTGGGCCCATAACCCAGAGGTCCGTGGATCGAAACCACGATCTGCTAAAAAAAAATATTTTAATCTGACACAATTTGCATTGGCAACTTGGGAATTGTGACCTAATTTGTCAAATATTGCATCAGCCAAATATAATCCTGCACTACTCAAAATACCAAATCTTCAACTTATGTTAGAAAGCTAGCACAGTGGCGCAGTGGAAGCGTGCTGGGCCCATAACACAGAGGTCCGTGGATCGAAACCACGCTCTGCTAAAAATATATTTTAATGTAACAAAATTTGCATTGGCACCTTGGAAATTGTGACGAAATATGTCAAAAATTGCATAAGGCAAATATAATCCTGCACTACTCACAATACCAAGTCTTTACCTCTCGTTAGAAAGCTAGCAGAGTGGCGCACTGGAAGCGTGCTGGGCCCATAACCCAGAGGTCCGTGGATCGGAACCACGCTCTGCTAAAAAAAAATATTTTAATCTGACAAAATTTGCATTGGCAACTTGGGAATTGTGACCTAATTTGTCAAATATTGAATCAGCCCAATATAATCCTGCACTACTCAAAATACCAAATCTTCAACTTATGTTAGAAAGCTAGCAGAGTGGCGCTGTGGAAGCGTGCTGGGCCCATAACCCAGAGGTCCGTAGTTCGAAACCACGCTCTGTTAAAAATGTATTTTAATCTAACAAAATTTGCATTGGCACCTTGGAAATTGTGACAAAATATGTCAAATATTGCATCAGGCAAATATAATCCTGCACTACTCACAATACCAAGTCTTCACCTTACCTTACAAAGCTGGCAGAGTGGCGCAGTGGAAGCGTGCTGGGCCCATAACCCAGAGGTCCTTGGATCGAAACCACGCTCTGCTAAAAAAATGTTTTTATCCACCAAAGTTTTCATTGGCAACATGGGAAATTGTGACGTAATTCGATGAAATATTGCATGAGTCTAATATAAAATCCTGCACTAGGTCTACTCACAATACTAAATCTTCACCTTATGCTAGAAAGCTAGCAGAGTGGCGCAATAGCAGCGTGCTGGGCCCATAACCCAGAGGTCCCTGGATCAAAAAACACGCTCTGCTAAAAAATGTTAATCTAACAACAGTTTTATTGGCAAAATTGGAAATTGTGACGTAATTTGGTCAAATATTGCATCAGCCAAATATAATCCTGCACTACTCACAATACCAAATCTTCATCTCGTGTTAGCAGGCTAGCAGAGTGGCGCAGTGGAAGCGTGCTGGACCCATAACCCAGAGGTCCGTGGATCGAAACCACGCTCTGCTAAAAATATATTTTAATCTAACAAAATTTGCATTGCCAACTTGGAAATTGTGACGTAATATGTCAAATATTGCATCAGCCAAATATAATCCTGCACTACTCACAATACCAAGTCTTTACCTTACGTTAGAAAGCTAGGAGAGTGGCGCTGTGGAAGCGTGCTGGGCCCATAACCCAGAGGTCCGTGGATCGAAACCACGATCTGCTAAAAAAATATATTTTAATCTGACACAATTTGCATTGGCAACTTGGGAATTGTGACCTAATTTGTCAAATATTGCATCAGCCAAATATAATCCTGCACTACTCAAAATACCAAATCTTCAACTTATGTTAGAAAGCTAGCACAGTGGCGCAGTGGAAGCGTGCTGGGCCCATAACACAGAGGTCCGTGGATCGAAACCACGCTCTGCTAAAAATATATTTTAATGTAACAAAATTTGCATTGGCACCTTGGAAATTGTGACGAAATATGTCAAAAATTGCATAAGGCAAATATAATCCTGCACTACTCACAATACCAAGTCTTTACCTCTCGTTAGAAAGCTAGCAGAGTGGCGCACTGGAAGCGTGCTGGGCCCATAACCCAGAGGTCCGTGGATCGGAACCACGCTCTGCTAAAAAAAAATATTTTAATCTGACAAAATTTGCATTGGCAACTTGGGAATTGTGACCTAATTTGTCAAATATTTAATCAGCCCAATATAATCCTGCACTACTCAAAATACCAAATCTTTAACTTATGTTAGAAAGCTAGCAGAGTGGCGCAGTGGAAGCGTGCTGGGCCCATAACCCAGAGGTCCGTAGTTCGAAACCACGCTCTGTTAAAAATGTATTTTAATCTAACAAAATTTGCATTGGCACCTTGGAAATTGTGACAAAATATGTCAAATATTGCATCAGGCAAATATAATCCTGCACTACTCACAATACCAAGTCTTCACCTTACCTTACAAAGCTGGCAGAGTGGCGCAGTGGAAGCGTGCTGGGCCCATAACCCAGAGGTCCTTGGATCGAAACCACGCTCTGCTAAAAAAATGTTTTTATCCACCAAAGTTTTCATTGGCAACATGGGAAATTGTGACGTAATTCGATGAAATATTGCATGAGTCTAATATAAAATCCTGCACTAGGTCTACTCACAATACTAAATCTTCACCTTATGCTAGAAAGCTAGCAGAGTGGCGCAATAGCAGCGTGCTGGGCCCATAACCCAGAGGTCCCTGGATCAAAAAACACGCTCTGCTAAAAAATGTTAATCTAACAACAGTTTTATTGGCAAAATTGGAAATTGTGACGTAATATGTCAAATATTGCATCAGCCAAATATAATCCTGCACTACTCACAATACCAAGTCTTTACCTTACGTTAGAAAGCTAGGAGAGTGGCGCTGTGGAAGCGTGCTGGGCCCATAACCCAGAGGTCCGTGGATCGAAACCACGATCTGCTAAAAAAAAATATTTTAATCTGACACAATTTGCATTGGCAACTTGGGAATTGTGACCTAATTTGTCAAATATTGCATCAGCCAAATATAATCCTGCACTACTCAAAATACCAAATCTTCAACTTATGTTAGAAAGCTAGCACAGTGGCGCAGTGGAAGCGTGCTGGGCCCATAACACAGAGGTCCGTGGATCGAAACCACGCTCTGCTAAAAATATATTTTAATGTAACAAAATTTGCATTGGCACCTTGGAAATATGTCAAAAATTGCATAAGGCAAATATAATCCTGCACTACTCACAATACCAAGTCTTTACCTCTCGTTAGAAAGCTAGCAGAGTGGCGCACTGGAAGCGTGCTGGGCCCATAACCCAGAGGTCCGTGGATCGGAACCACGCTCTGCTAAAAAAAATGTTTTTATCCACCAAAAATTTTGTTGGCAACATGGGAAATTGGGACGTAATTCGAATAAATATTGCATGAGTCTAATATAAAATCCTGCACTAGGCATACTCACAATACTAAATCTTCACCTTATGATAGAAAGCTAGCAGAGTGGCGCAATGGCAGCGTGCTTGGCCCATAACCCAGAGGTCCCTGGATCAAAAAACACGCTCTGCTAAAAAATGTTAATCTAACAACATTTTTATTGACAAAATTGGAAATTGTGACGTAATTTGGTCGAATATTGCATCAGCCAAATATAATCCTGCACTACTCACAATATCAAATCTTCACCTCGGTGTTAGCAGGCTAGCAGGGTGGCGCAGTGGAAGCGTGCTGGCCCGATAACACAGAGGTCCGTGGAGCGAGACCACGCTCTGCTAATAAAAAAATTAATCTGACAAAATTTGCATTGGCAACTTGGAAATTGTGACGTAATTTGTCAAATATTGCATCAGCCAAATATAATCCTGCACTACTCACAATACCAAATCTTCATCTCGTGTTAGCAGGTTAGCAGAGTGGCGCAGTGGAAGCGTGCTGGACCCATAACCCAGAGGTCCGTGGATCAAAAACACGCTCTGCTAAAAAATGTTAATCTAACAACATTTTTATTGACAAAATTGGAAATTGTGACGTAATTTGGTCAAATATTGCATCAGCCAAATATAATCCTGCACTACTCACAATATCAAATCTTCACCCCGGTGTTAGCAGGCTAGCAGGGTGGCGCAGTGGAAGCGTGCTGGCCCGATAACACAGAGGTCCGTGGAGCGAGACCACGCTCTGCTAATAAAAAAATTAATCTGACAAAATTTGCATTGGCAACTTGGGAATTGTGACCTAATTTGTCAAATATTGCATCAGCCAAATATAATCCTGCACTACTCAACATACCAAATCTTCAACTTATGTTAGAAAGCTAGCAGAGTGGCGCAGTGGAAGCGTGCTGGTCCCATAACACAGAGGTCCGTGGTTCGAAACCACGCTCTGTTAAAAATGTATTTTATTCTAACAAAATTTGCATTGGCACCTTGGAAATTGTGACAAAATATGTCAAATATTGCATCAGGCAAATATAATCCTGCACTACTCACAATACCAAGTCTTCACCTTACCTTACACATCTAGCAGAGTGGCGCAGTGGAAGCGTGCTGGGCCCATAACCCAGAGGTCCGTGGATTGAAACCACGCTCTGCTAAAAAAAATGTTTTCACCACCGAAATTTTCATTGGCAACATGGGAAATTGTGACGTAATTCGATGAAATATAGCATGAGTCTAATATAAAATCCTGCACTAGGTCTACTCACAATACTAAATCTTCACCTTATGCTAGAAAGCCAGCAGAATGGCGCAATAGCAGCGTGCTGGGCCCATAAACCAGAGGTCCTTGGATCAAAAAACACGCTCTGCTAAAAAATGTTAATCTAACAACAGTTTTATTGGCAAAATTGGAAATTGTGACGTAATTTGGTCAAATATTGCATCAGCCAAATATAATCCTGCACTACTCACAATACCAAATCTTCATCTCGTGTTAGCAGGCTTGCAGAGTGGCGCAGTGGAAGCGTGCTGGGCCCATAACCCAGAGGTCCGTGGATCGAAACCACGCTCTGCTAAGAATATATTTTAATCTAACAAAATTTGCATTGCCAACTTGGAAATTGTGACGTAATATGTCAAATATTGCATCAGCCAAATATAATCCTGCACTACTGAAAATACCAAATCTTCATCTCGTGTTAGCAGGCTAGCAGAGTGGCGCAGTGGAAGCGTGCTGGTCCCATAACACAGAGGTCCGTGGTTCGAAACCACGCTCTGTTAAAAATGTATTTTATTCTAACAAAATTTGCATTGGCACCTTGGAAATTGTGACAAAATATGTCAAATATTGCATCAGGCAAATATAATCCTGCACTACTCACAATACCAAGTCTTCACCTTACCTTACACATCTAGCAGAGTGGCGCAGTGGAAGCGTGCTGGGCCCATAACCCAGAGGTCCGTGGATTGAAACCACGCTCTGCTAAAAAAAATGTTTTCACCACCGAAATTTTCATTGGCAACATGGGAAATTGTGACGTAATTCGATGAAATATAGCATGAGTCTAATATAAAATCCTGCACTAGGTCTACTCACAATACTAAATCTTCACCTTATGCTAGAAAGCCAGCAGATTGGCGCAATAGCAGCTTGCTGGGCCCATAAACCAGAGGTCCTTGGATCAAAAAACACGCTCTGCTAAAAAATGGTAATCTAACAACAGTTTTATTGGCAAAATTGGAAATTGTGACGTAATTTGGTCAAATATTGCATCAGCCAAATATAATCCTGCACTACTCACAATACCAAATCTTCATCTCGTGTTAGCAGGCTTGCAGAGTGGCGCAGTGGAAGCGTGCTGGGCCCGTAACCCAGAGGTCCGTGGATCGAAACCACGCTCTGCTAAGAATATATTTTAATCTAACAAAATTTGCATTGCCAACTTGGAAATTGTGACGTAATATGTCAAATATTGCATCAGCCAAATATAATCCTGCACTACTCAAAATACCAAATCTTCATCTCGTGTTAGCAGGCTTGCAGAGTGGCGCAGTGGAAGCGTGATGGGCCCATAACCCAGAGGTCCGTGGATCGGGACCACGCTCTGCTAAGAAAAATGTTTTTATCCACCAAAAATTTTATTGGCAACATGGGATATTGCATCAGCCAAATATAATCCTGCACTACTCACAATACCAAATCTTCATCTCGTGTTAGCAGGTTAGCAGAGTGGCGCAGTGGAAGCGTGCTGGACCCATAACCCAGAGGTCCGTGGATCAAAAAACACGCTCTGCTAAAAAATGTTAATCTAACAACATTTTTATTGACAAAATTGGAAATTGTGACGTAATTTGGTCAAATATTGCATCAGCCAAATATAATCCTGCACTACTCACAATATCAAATCTTCACCTCGGTGTTAGCAGGCTAGCAGGGTGGCGCAGTGGAAGCGTGCTGGCCCGATAACACAGAGGTCCGTGGAGCGAGACCACGCTCTGCTAATAAAAAAAATAATCTGACAAAATTTGCATTGGCAACTTGGGAATTGTGACCTAATTTGTCAAATATTGCATCAGCCAAATATAATCCTGCACTACTCAACATACCAAATCTTCAACTTATGTTAGAAAGCTAGCAGAGTGGCGTAGTGGAAGCGTGCTGGGCCCATAACACAGAGGTCCGTGGCCCGAAACCACGCTCTGTTAAAAATGTATTTTACTCTCACAAAATTTGCATTGGCACCTTGGAAATTGTGACAAAATATGTCAAATATTGCATCAGGCAAATATAATCCTGCACTACTCACAATACCAAGTCTTCACCTTACCTTACAAAGCTGGCAGAGTGGCGCAGTGGAAGCGTGCTGGGCCTATAACCCAGAGGTCCTTGGATCGAAACCATGCTCTGCTAAAAAAATGTTTTTTTAGACCAAAGTTTTCATTGGCAACATGGGAAATTGTGACGTAATTCGATGAAATATTGCATGAGTCTAATATAAAATCCTGCACTAGGTCTACTCACAATACTAAATCTTCACCTTATGCTAGAAAGCTAGCAGAGTGGCGCAATAGCAGCGTGCTGGGCCCATAACCCAGAGGTCCCTGGATCAAAAAACACGCTCTGCTAAAAAATGTTAATCTAACAACAGTTTTATTGGCAAAATTGGAAATTGTGAGGTAATTTGGTCAAATATTGCATCAGCCAAATATAATCCTGCACTACTCACAATACCAAATCTTCATCTCGTGTTAGCAGGCTAGCAGAGTGGTGAAGTGGAAGCGTGGATCGAAACCACGCTCTGCTAAAAATATATTTTAATCTAACAAAATTTGCATTGCCAATTTGGAAATTGTGACGTTATATGTCAAATATTGCATCAGCCAAATATATTCCTGCACTACTCACAATACCAAGTCTTTACCTCACGTTAGAAAGCTAGCAGAGTGGCGCAATAGCAGCGTGCTGGGCCCATAACCCAGAGGTCCCTGGATCAAAAAACACGCTCTGCTAAAAAATGTTAATCTAACAACAGTTTTATTGTCAAAATTGGAAATTGTGACGTAATTTGGTCAAATATTGCATCAGCCAAATATAATCCTTCACTACTCACAATATCAAATCTTCACCTCGGTGTTAGCAGGGTGGCGCAGTGGAAGCGTGCTGGCCCGATAACACAGAGGTCCGTGGATCGAAACCACGCTCTCCTAAAAAAAAAAATTAATCTGACAAAATTTGAATTGGCAACTTGGGAATTGTGACCTAATTTGTCAAATATTGCATCAGCCAAATATAATCCTGCACTACTCAAAATACCAAATCTTCAACTTATGTTAGAAGGCTAGCAGAGTGGTGCAGTGGAAGCGTGCTGGGCCCATAACCCAGAGGTCCGTGGATCGAAACCACGCTCTGCTAAAAATATATTTTAATCTAACAAAATTTGCTTTGGCACCTTGGAAATTGTGACGAAATATGTCAAATATTGCATCAGGCAAATATAATTCTGCACTACTCACAATACCAAGTCTTCACCTTACCTTACAAAGCTAGCAGAGTGTCGCAGTGGAAGCGTGCTGGCCCATAACCCAGAGGTCCGTGGATCGAAACCACGCTCTGCTAAAAAAAATGTTTTTATCCACCAAAATTTTCATTGGCAACATGGGAAATTGTGAAGTAATTCGATGAAATAATGCATGAGTCTATTATAAAATCCTGCACTAGGTCTACTCACAATACTAAATCTTCACCTTATGCTAGAAAGCTAGCAGAGTGGCGCAATGGCAGCGTGCTGGGCCCATAACCCAGAGGTCCCTGGATCAAAAAACACGCTCTGCTAAAAAATGTTAATCTAACAACATATTTTTTGGCAAAATTGGAAATTGTGACGTAATTTGGTCAAATATTGCATCAGCGAAATATAATCCTGCACTACTCACAATACCAAATCTTCACCTAGTGTTAGCAGGCTAGCAGGGTGGCGCAGTGGAAGCTTTCTGGCCCCATAACCCAGAGGTCCGTGGATCGAAACCACGCTCTGCTGAAAAAAAAATATTTTAATCTGACAAAATTTGCATTGGCAACTTGGGAATTGTGACCTAATTTGTCAAATATTGCATCAGCCGAATATAATCCTGCACTACTCAAAATACCAAATCTTCATCTCGTGTTAGCAGGTTAGCAGAGTGGCGCAGTGGAAGCGTGCTGGACCAATAACCCAGAGGTCCGTGGATCAAAAAACACGCTCTGCTAAAAAATGTTAATCTAACAACATTTTTATTGACAAAATTGGAAATTGTGACGTAATTTGGTCAAATATTGCATCAGCCAAATATAATCCTGCACTACTCACAATATCAAATCTTCACCTCGGTGTTAGCAGGCTAGCAGGGTGGCGCAGTGGAAGCGTGCTGGCCCGATAACACAGAGGTCCGTGGAGCGAGACCACGCTCTGCTAATAAAAAAAATAATCTGACAAAATTTGCATTGGCAACTTGGGAATTGTGACCTAATTTGTCAAATATTGCATCAGCCAAATATAATCCTGCACTACTCAACATACCAAATCTTCAACTTATGTTAGAAAGCTAGCAGAGTGGCGTAGTGGAAGCGTGCTGGGCCCATAACACAGAGGTCCGTGGCCCGAAACCACGCTCTGTTAAAAATGTATTTTACTCTCACAAAATTTGCATTGGCACCTTGGAAATTGTGACAAAATATGTCAAATATTGCATCAGGCAAATATAATCCTGCACTACTCACAATACCAAGTCTTCACCTTACCTTACAAAGCTGGCAGAGTGGCGCAGTGGAAGCGTGCTGGGCCTATAACCCAGAGGTCCTTGGATCGAAACCATGCTCTGCTAAAAAAATGTTTTTTTAGACCAAAGTTTTCATTGGCAACATGGGAAATTGTGACGTAATTCGATGAAATATTGCATGAGTCTAATATAAAATCCTGCACTAGGTCTACTCACAATACTAAATCTTCACCTTATGCTAGAAAGCTAGCAGAGTGGCGCAATAGCAGCGTGCTGGGCCCATAACCCAGAGGTCCCTGGATCAAAAAACACGCTCTGCTAAAAAATGTTAATCTAACAACAGTTTTATTGGCAAAATTGGAAATTGTGAGGTAATTTGGTCAAATATTGCATCAGCCAAATATAATCCTGCACTACTCACAATACCAAATCTTCATCTCGTGTTAGCAGGCTAGCAGAGTGGTGAAGTGGAAGCGTGGATCGAAACCACGCTCTGCTAAAAATATATTTTAATCTAACAAAATTTGCATTGCCAATTTGGAAATTGTGACGTTATATGTCAAATATTGCATCAGCCAAATATATTCCTGCACTACTCACAATACCAAGTCTTTACCTCACGTTAGAAAGCTAGCAGAGTGGCGCAATAGCAGCGTGCTGGGCCCATAACCCAGAGGTCCCTGGATCAAAAAACACGCTCTGCTAAAAAATGTTAATCTAACAACAGTTTTATTGTCAAAATTGGAAATTGTGACGTAATTTGGTCAAATATTGCATCAGCCAAATATAATCCTTCACTACTCACAATATCAAATCTTCACCTCGGTGTTAGCAGGGTGGCGCAGTGGAAGCGTGCTGGCCCGATAACACAGAGGTCCGTGGATCGAAACCACGCTCTCCTAAAAAAAAAAATTAATCTGACAAAATTTGAATTGGCAACTTGGGAATTGTGACCTAATTTGTCAAATATTGCATCAGCCAAATATAATCCTGCACTACTCAAAATACCAAATCTTCAACTTATGTTAGAAGGCTAGCAGAGTGGTGCAGTGGAAGCGTGCTGGGCCCATAACCCAGAGGTCCGTGGATCGAAACCACGCTCTGCTAAAAATATATTTTAATCTAACAAAATTTGCTTTGGCACCTTGGAAATTGTGACGAAATATGTCAAATATTGCATCAGGCAAATATAATTCTGCACTACTCACAATACCAAGTCTTCACCTTACCTTACAAAGCTAGCAGAGTGTCGCAGTGGAAGCGTGCTGGCCCATAACCCAGAGGTCCGTGGATCGAAACCACGCTCTGCTAAAAAAAATGTTTTTATCCACCAAAATTTTCATTGGCAACATGGGAAATTGTGAAGTAATTCGATGAAATAATGCATGAGTCTATTATAAAATCCTGCACTAGGTCTACTCACAATACTAAATCTTCACCTTATGCTAGAAAGCTAGCAGAGTGGCGCAATGGCAGCGTGCTGGGCCCATAACCCAGAGGTCCCTGGATCAAAAAACACGCTCTGCTAAAAAATGTTAATCTAACAACATATTTTTTGGCAAAATTGGAAATTGTGACGTAATTTGGTCAAATATTGCATCAGCGAAATATAATCCTGCACTACTCACAATACCAAATCTTCACCTCGTGTTAGCAGGCTAGCAGGGTGGCGCAGTGGAAGCTTTCTGGCCCCATAACCCAGAGGTCCGTGGATCGAAACCACGCTCTGCTGAAAAAAAAATATTTTAATCTGACAAAATTTGCATTGGCAACTTGGGAATTGTGACCTAATTTGTCAAATATTGCATCAGCCGAATATAATCCTGCACTACTCAAAATACCAAATCTTCAACTTATGCTAGAAAGCTAGCAGAGTGGTGCAGTGGAAGCGTGCTGGGCCCATAACCCAGAGGTCCGTGGATCGAAACCACGCTCTGCTAAAAATATATTTTAATCTAACAAAATTTGCTTTGGCACCTTGGAAATCGTGACGAAATATGTCAAATATTGCATCGGGCAATATAATCCTGCACTACTGACAATACCGAGTCTTCACCTTACCTTACAAAGCTAGCAGAGTGTCGCAGTGGAAGCGTGCTGGCCCATAACCCAGAGGTCCGTGGATCGAAACCACGCTCTGCTAAAAAAAATGTTTTTATCCACCAAAATTTTCATTGGCAACATGGGAAATTGTGAAGTAATTCGATGAAATAATGCATGAGTCTATTATAAAATCCTGCACTAGGTCTACTCACAATACTAAATCTTCAACTTATGCTAGAAAGCTAGCACAGTGGCGCAATAGCAGCGTGCTGGGCCCATAACCCAGAGGTCCCTGGATCAAAAAACACGCTCTGCTAAAAAATGTTAATCTAACAACAGTTTTATTGGCAAAATTGGAAATTGTGACGTAATTTGGTCAAATATTGCATCAGCCAAATATAATCCTGCACTACTCACAATACCAAATCTTCATCTCGTGTTAGCAGGCTAGCAAGGTGGCGCAGTGGAATCGTGCTGGGCCCATAACCCAGAGGTCCGTGGATCGAAACCACGCTCTGCTAAAAATATATTTTAATCTAACAAAATTTGCATTGCCAACTTGGAAATTGTGACGTAATATGTCAAATATTGCATCAGCCAAATATAATCCTGCACTACTCACAATACCAAGTCTTTACATTACGTTAGAAAACTAGCAGAGTGGCGCTGTGGAAGCGTGCTGGACCCATAACCCAGTGGTCCGTGGATCAAAACCACGCTCTGCTAAAAAAAATGTTTTTATCCACCAACATTTTTATTGGCAACATGGGAAATTGGGACTTAATTCGATGAAATATTGCATGAGTCTAATATAAAATCCTGCACTAGGCCTACTCACAATACTAAATCTTCGCCTTATGCTAGAAACCTAGCAGAGTGGCGCAATGGCAGCGTGCTGGGCCCATAACTCAGAGGTCCCTGGATCAGAAAAACACGCTCTGCTAAAAAATGTTAATCTAACAACATTTTTATTGGCAAAATTGGAAATTGTGACGTAATTTGGTCAAATATTGCATCAGCCAAATATAATCCTGCACTACTCACAATACCAAATCTTCACCTCGTGTTAGCGGGCTAGCAGGGTGGCGCAGTGGAAGCGTGCTGGCCCCATAACCCAGAGGTCCGTGGATCAAAACCAAGCTCTGCTAAAAAAAAAAAAATAATCTGACAAAATTTGCATTGGCAGTTTGGGAATTGTGACCTAATATGTCAAACATTGCATCAGCCAAAAAAAATCCTGCACTACTCAAAATACCAAATCTTCAACTTATGTTAGCAAGCTAGCAAAGTGGCGCAGTGGAAGCGTGGATCGAACCCACGCTCTGCTAAAAATATATTTTAATCTAACAAAATTTGCATTGCCAACTTGGAAATTGTGACGTAATATTTCAAATATTGCATCAGCCAAATATAATCCTGCACTACTCACAATAACAAATCTTCACCTTACGTTATAAAGCTAGCAGAGTGGCGCAGTGGAAGCGTGCTGGGCCCATAACCCAGAGGTCTGTGGATCGAAACCACGCTCTGCTAAAAAAATGTTTTTATCCACCAAAATTTTCATTGGCAACATGGGAAATTGTGACGTAATTCGATGAAATATTGCATGAGTCTAATATAAAATCCTGCACTATGTCTACTCACAATACTAAATCTTCACCTTATGCTAGAAAGCTAGCACAGTGGCGCATTAGCAGCGTGCTGGGCCCATAACCCAGATGTCCTTGGATCAAAAAACACGCTCTGCTAAAAAATGTTAATCTAACAACAGTTTTATTGGCAAAATTGGAAATTATGACGTAATTTGGTCAAATATTGCATCAACCAAATATAATCCTGCACTACTCACAATACCAAATCTTCACCTCGTGTTAGCAGGCTAGCAGGGTGGTGCAGTGGAAGTGTGCTGGCCCCATAACCCAGAGGTCCGTGGATCGAAACCACGCTCTGCTAAAAAAAAGTATTTTAATCTGCCAAACTATGCATTGGCAACTTGGGAATTGTGACCTAATTTGTCAAATATTGCATCAGCCAAATATAATCCTGCACTACTCAAAATACCAAATCTTCAACTTATGTTAGCAAGCTAGCAGAGTGGCGCTGTGGAAGCGTGCTGGGCCCATAACCCAGAGGACCGTGGATCGAAACCACGCTCTGCTAAAAATATATTTTAATCTAACAAAATTTGCATTGCCAACTTGGAAATTGTGACGTAATATGTCAAATATTGCATCAGCAAAATATAATCCTGCACTACTCGCAATACCAAATATTCACCTTACCTCACAAAGCTAGCAGAGTGGCGCAGTGGAAGCGTGCTGGGCCCATAACCCAGAGGTCCGTGGATCGAAACCACGCTCTGCTAAAAATATATTTTAATCTAACAAAATTTGCATTGCCAACTTGGAAATTGTGACGTAATATGTCAAATATTGCATCAGCTAAATATAATCCTGCACCACTCACAATACCAAGTCTTTACCTTACGTTAGAAAGCTAGCAGGGTGGCGCAGTGGAAGCGTGCTGGGCCCATAACCCAGGGGTCCGTGGATCGAAACCACGCTCTGCTAAAAATATATTTTAATCTAACAAAATTTGCATTGCCAACTTGGAAATTGTGACGTAATATGTAAAATATTGCATCAGCCAAATATAATCCTGCACTACTCACAATACCAAGTCTTCATCTTACGTTAGAAAGCTAGCAGAGTGGCGCAGTGGAAGCGTGCTGGGCCCATAACCCAGAAGTCCGTGGATCGAAACCACGCTCTGCTAAAAATATATTTTAATCTAACAAAATTTGCATTGCCAACTTGGAAATTGTGACGTAATATGTCAAATATTGCATCAGCCAAATATAATCCTGCACTACTCACAATACCAAATCTTCAACTTATGTTAGCAAGCTAGCAGAGTGGCGCAGTGGAAGCGTGCTGGGCCCATAACCCAGAGGTCCGTGGATCGAAACCACGCACTGCTAAAAATATATTTTAATCTAACAAAATTTGCATTGCCAACTTGGAAATTGTGACGTAATATGTCAAATATTGCATCAGCCAAATATAATCCTGCACCACTCACAATACCAAGTCTTTACCTTACGTTAGAAAGCTAGCAGAGTTGCGCAGTGGAAGCGTGCTGGGCCCATAACCCAGAGGTCCGTGGATCGAAACCACGCTCTGCTAAAAATATATTTTAATCTAACAAAATTTGCATTGGCACCTTGGAAATTGTGACGTAATATGTCAAATATTGCATCAGCCAATTATAATCCTGCACTACTCACAAAACCAAATCTTCACCTTACGTTAGAAAGCTAGCAGAGTGGCGCAGTGGAAGCGTGCTGTGCCCATAACCCAGAGGTCCGTGGATCGAAACCACGCTCTGCTAAAAATATATTTTAATCTAACAAAATTTGCATTGGCACCTTGGAAATTGTGACGAAATTTGTCAGATATTGCATCAGGCAAATATAATCCTGCACTACTCATAATACCAAGTATTCACCGTACATTACAAAGCTAGCAGAGTGGCGCAGTGGAAGCGTGCTGGGCCCATAACCCAGAGGTCCGTGGATCGAAACCACGCTATGCTAAGAAAAATGTTTTTATCCACAAAATTTTTTATTGGCAACATGGGAAATTGGGACGTAATTCGATGAAATATTGCATGAGTCTAATATAAAATCCTGCACTAGGCCTACTCACAATACTAAATCTTCACCTGATGCTAGAAAGCTAGCAGAGTGGCGCAATGGCAGCGTGCTGGGCCCATAACCCAGAGGTCCCTGGATCAAAAAACACGCTCTGCTAAAAAATGTTAATCTAACAACAGTTTTATTGGCAAAATTGGAAATTCTGAAGTAATTTGGTCAAATATTGCATCAGCCAAATATAATCCTGCACTACTCACAATACCAAATCTTCATCTCGTGTTAGCAGGCTAGCAGAGTGGCGCATTGGAAGGGTGCTGGGCCCATAACCCAGAGGTCCGTGGATCGAAACCACGCTCTGCTAAAAATATATTTTAATCTAACTAAATTTGCATTGCCAACTTGGAAATTGTGACGTAATATGTAAAATATTGCATCAGCCAAATATAATCCTGCACTACTCACAATACCAAGTCTTCACCTTACGTTAAAAAGCTAGCAGATTGGCGCAGTGGAAGCGTGCTGGGCCCACAACCCAGAGGTCCGTGGATCGAAACCACGCTCTGCTAAAAATATATTTTAATCTAACAAAATTTGCATTGCCAACTTGGAAATTGTGACGTAATATGTCAAATATTGCATCACCCAAATATAATCCTGCACTACTCCAATACCAAATCTTCATCTTACGTTAGAAAGCTAGCAGAGTGGCGCAGTGGAAGCGTGCTGGGCCCATAACCCAGAGGTCCGTGGATCGAAACAACGCTCTGCTAAAAATATATTTTAATCTAACAAAATTTGCATTGCCAATTTGGAAATTGTGACGTAATATGTCAAATATTGCATCAGCCAAATATAATCCTGCACCACTCACAATACCAAGTCTTTACCTTACGTTAGAAAGCTAGCAGAGTGGCGCAGTGGAAGCGTGCTGGGCCCATAACCCAGAGGTCCGTGAATCGAAACCACGCTCTGCTAAAAATATATTTTAATCTAACAAAATTTGCATTGCCAACTTGGAAATTTTGACGTATTATGTCAAATTTTGCATCACCTAAATATAATCCTGCACTACTCCAATACCAAATCTTCACCTTACGTTAGAAAGCTAGCAGAGTGGCGCAGTGGAAGCGTGCTGGGCCCATGACCCAGAGGTCCGTGGATCGAAACCACGCTCTGCTAAAAATATATTTTATTCTAACAAAATTTGCATTGACACCTTGGAAATTGTGACGTAATATGTCAAATATTGCATCAGCCAGTTATAATCCTGCACTACTCACAAAACCAAATCTTCACCTTACGTTAGAAAGCTAGCAGAGTGGCGCAGTGGAAGCGTGCTGGGCCCATAACCCAGAGGTCCGTGGATCGAAACCACGCTCTGCTAAAAATATATTTTAATCTAACAAAATTTGCATTGGCACCTTGGAAATTGTGAAACCACGCTGTGCTAAAAAAAAAAATTTTAATCCGACAAAATTTGCATTGGCAACTTGGGAATTGTGACCTAATTTGTCAAATATTGCATCAGCCAAATATAATCCTGCACTACTCAAAATACCAAATCTTCAACTTATGTTAGCAAGCTAGCAGAGTGGCGCAGTGGAAGCGTGCTGGGCCCGTAACCCAGAGGTCCGTGGATCGAAACCACGGACTGCTAAAATTATATTTTAATCTAACAAAATTTGCATTGCCAACTTGGAAATTTTGACGTAATATGTCAAATATTGCATCAGCCAAATATAATCCTGCACCACTGTCAATACCAAGTCTTTACCTTACGTTAGAAAGCTAGCAGAGTGGCGCAGTGAAAGCGTGCTGGGCCCATAACCCAGAGGTCCGTGGATCGAAACCACGCTCTGCTAAAAATATATTTTAATCTAACAAAATTTGCATTGCCAACTTGGAAATTGTGACGTAATATGTCAAATATTGCATCACCCAAATATAATCCTGCACTACTCCAATACCAAATCTTCACCTTACGTTAGAAAGCTAGCAGAGTGTCGCAGTGGAAGCGTGCTGGGCCCATAACCCAGAAGTCCGTGGATCGAAACCACGCTCTGCTAAAAATATATTTTATTCTAACAAAATTTGCATTGGCACCTTGGAAATTGTGACGTAATATGTCAAATATTGCATCAGCCAATTATAATCCTGCACTACTCACAAAACCAAATCTTCACCTTACGTTAGAAAGCTAGCAGAGTGGCGCAGTGGAAGCGTGCTGGGCCCATAACCCAGAGGTCCGTGGATCGAAACCACGCTCTGCTAAAAATAGATTTTAATCTA
The DNA here is from genome assembly GCA_964017125.1 of Flabesymbios commensalis. NCBI lineage: Eukaryota > Metazoa > Annelida > Polychaeta > Terebellida > Flabelligeridae > Flabesymbios > Flabesymbios commensalis. Next base: position 29,462,020 of record OZ024912.1, read on the forward strand.
ACAAAATTTGCATTGGCACCTTGGAAATTGTGACGAAATTTGTCAGATATTGCATCAGGCAAATATAATCCTGCACTACTCACAATACCAAGTATTCACCGTACATTATAAAGCTAGCAGAGTGGCGCAGTGGAAGCGTGCTGGGCCCATAACCCAGAGGTCCGTGGATCGAAACCACGCTCTGCTAAGAAAAATGTTTTTATCCACAAAAAAATTGATTGGCAACATGGGAAATTGGGACGTAATTCGATGAAATATTGCATGAGTCTAATATAAAATCCTGCACTAGGCCTACTCACAATACTAAATCTTCACCTGATGCTAGAAAGCTAGCAGAGTGGCGCAATGGCAGCATGCTGGGCTCATAACCCAGAGGTCCCTGGATCAAAAAACACGCTCTGCTAAAAAATGTTAATCTAACAACAGTTTTATTGGCAAAATTGGAAATTCTGAAGTAATTTGGTCAAATATTGCATCAGCCAAATATAATCCTGCACTACTTACAATACCAAATCTTTATCTCGTGTCAGCAGGCTAGCAGAGTGGCGCAGTGGAAGCGTACTGGGCCCATAACCCAGAGGTCCGTGGATCGAAACCACGCTGTGCTAAAAATATATTTTAATCTAACTAAATTTGCATTGCCAACTTGGAAATTGTGACGAAATATGTCAAATATTGCATCAGGCAAATATAATCCTGCACTACTCACAATACCAAGTATTCACCTTACCTTACAAAGCTAGCAGAGTGGCGCAGTGGAAGCGTGCTGGGCCCATAACCCAGAGGTCCGTGGATCGAAACCACGCACTGCTAGAAAAAATGTTTTTATCCACCAAAATTTTCATTGGCAACATGGGAAATTGTGACGTAATTCGATGAAATATTGCATGAGTCTAATATAAAATCCTGCACTAGGTCTACTCACAATACTAAATCTTCACCTTATACTAGAAAGCTAGCAGAGTGGCGCAATAGCAGCGTGCTGGGCCCATAACCCAGAGGTCCCTGGATAAAAATACACGCTCTGCTAAAAAATGTTAATCTAACAACAGTTTTATTGGCAAAATTGGAAATTGTGACGTAATTTGGTCAAATATTGCATCAGCCAAATATAATCCTGCACTACTCACAATACCAAATCTTCACCTCGTGTTAGCAGGCTAGCAGGGTGGTGCAGTGGAAGCGTGCTGGCCCCATAACCCAGAGGTCCGTGGATCGAAACCACGCTCTGCTAAAAAAAAAAATTTTAATCTGACAAAATTTGCATTGACAACTTGGGAATTGTGACCTAATTTGTCAAATATTGCATCAGCCAAATATAATCCTGCACTACTCAAAATACCAAATCTTCAACTTATATTAGCAAGCTAGCAGAGTGGCGCAGTGGAAGCGTGCTGGGCCCATAACCAAGAGTTCCGTGGATCGAAACCACGCACTGCTAAAAATATATTTTAATCTAACAAAATTTGCATTGCCAACTTGGAAATTGTGACGTAATATGTCAAATATTGCATCAGCCAAATATAATCCTGCACCACTCACAATACCAAGTCTTTACCTTACGTTAGAAAGCTAGCAGAGTGGCGCAGTGGAAGCGTGCTGGGCCCATAACCCAGAGGTCCGTGGATCGAAACCACCCTCTGCTAAAAATATATTTTAATCTAACAAAATTTGCATTGGCACCTTGGAAATTGTGACGTAATATGTCAAATATTGCATCAGCCAATTATAATCCTGCACTACTCACAAAACCAAATCTTCACCTTACGTTAGAAAGCTAGCAGAGTGGCGCAGTGGAAGCGTGCTGGGCCCATAACCCAGAGGTCCGTGGATCGAAACCACGCTCTGCTAAAAATATATTTTAATCTAACAAAATTTGCATTGGCACCTTGGAAATTGTGACGAAATTTGTCAGATATTGCATCAGGCAAATATAATCCTGCACTACTCATAATACCAAGTATTCACCGTACATTACAAAGCTAGCAGAGTGGCGCAGTGGAAGCGTGCTGGGCCCATAACCCAGAGGTATGTGGATCGAAACCACGCTATGCTAAGAAAAATGTTTTTATCCACAAAAAATTTTATTGGCAACATGGGAAATTGGGACGTAATTCGATGAAATATTGCATTAGTCTAATATAAAATCCTGCACTAGGCCTACTCACAATACTAAATCTTCACCTGATGCTAGAAAGCTAGCAGAGTGGCGCAATGGCAGCGTGCTGGGCCCATAACCCAGAGGTCCCTGGATCAAAAAACACGCTCTGCTAAAAAATGTTAATCTAACAACAGTTTTATTGGCAAAATTGGAAATTCTGAAGTAATTTGGTCAAATATTGCATCAGCCAAATATAATCCTGCACTACTCACAATACCAAATCTTCATCTCGTGTTAGCAGGCTAGCAGAGTGGCGCATTGGAAGCGTGCTGGGCCCATAACCCAGAGGTCCGTGGATCGAAACCACGCTCTGCTAAAAGTATATTTTAATCTAACTAAATTTGCATTGCCAACTTGGAAATTGTGACGTAATATGTAAAATATTGCATCAGCCAAATATAATCCTGCACTACTCACAAAACCAAATCTTCACCTTACGTTAGAAAGCTAGCAGAGTGGCGCAGTGGAAGCGTGCTGGGCCCATAATCCAGAGGTCCGTGGATCGAAACCACGCTCTGCTAAAAATATATTTTAATCTAACAAAATTTGCATTGGCACCTTGGAAATTGTGAAACCACGCTGTGCTAAAAAAAAATATTTTAATCTGACAAAATTTGCATTGGCAACTTGGGAATTGTGACCTAATTTTTCAAATATTGCATCAGCCAAATATAATCCTGCACTATTCAAAATACCAAATCTTCAACTTATGTTAGCAGGCTAGCAGAGTGGCGCAGTGGAAGCGTGCTGGGCCAGTAACCCAGAGGTCCGTGGATCGAAACCACGCACTGCTAAAACTATATTTTAATCTAACAAAATTTGCATTGCCAACTTGGAAATTTTGACGTGATATGTCAAATATTGCATCAGCCAAATATAATCCTGCACCACTCACAATACCAAGTCTTTACCTTACGTTAGAAAGCTAGCAGATTGGCGCAGTGGAAGCGTGCTGGGCCCATAACCCAGAGGTCCGTGGATCGAAACCACGCTCTGCTAAAAATATATTTTATTCTCACAAAATTTGCATTGGCACCTTGGAAAATGTGACGTAATATGTCAAATATTGCATCAGCCAATTATAATCCTGCACTACTCACAAAACCAAATCTTCACCTTTCGTTAGAAAGCTAGCAGAGTGGCGCAGTGGAAGCATGCTGGGCCCATAACCCAGAAGTCCGTGGATCAAAACCACGCTCTGCTAAAAATAGATTTTAATCTAACAAAATTTGCATTGGCACCTTGGAAATTGTGACGAAATTTGTCAGATATTGCATCAGGCAAATATTATCCTGCCCTACTCACAATACCAAGTATTCACCGTACCTTACAAAGCTAGCAGAGTGCTGCAGTGGAAGCGTGCTGGGCCCATAACCCAGAGGTCCGTGGATCGAAACCACGCTCTGCAAAAAAAAATGTTTTTATCCACAAAAAAATTTATTGGCAACAGGGGAAATTGGGACGTAATTCGATGAAATATTGCATGAGTCTAATATAAAATCCTGCACTAGGCCTACTCACAATACTAAATCTTCACCTGATGCTAGAAAGCTAGCAAAGTGGCGCAATGGCAGCGTACTGGGCCCTAACCCAGAGGTCCGTGGATCGAAACCACGCTCTGCTAAAAAAATGTTTTTATCCACAAAAAAATTTATTGGCAACATGGGAAATTGGGACGTAATTCGATGAAATATTGCATGAGTCTAATATAAAATCCTGCACTAGGCCTACTCACAATACTAAATCTTCACCTGATGCTAGAAAGCTAGCAGAGTGGCGCAATGGCAGCGTGCTGGGCCCATAACCCAGAGGTCCCTGGATCAAAAAACACGCTCTGCTAAAAAATGTTAATCTAACAACAGTTTTATTGGCAAAATTGGAAATTCTGAAGTAATTTGGTCAAATATTGCATCAGCCAAATATAATCCTGCACTACTCACAATTCCAAATCTTCATATCGTGTTAGCAGGCTAGCAGAGTGGCGCTGTGGAAGCGTGCTGGGCCCATAACCCAGAGGTCCGTGGATCGAAACCACGCTCTGCTAAAAATATATTTTAATCTAACTAAATTTGCATTGCCAACTTGGAAATTGTGACGTAATATGTAAAATATTGCATCAGCCAAATATAATCATGCACTACTCACAATACCAAATCTTCACCTTACGTTAGAAAGCTAGCAGAGTGGCGCAGAGGAAGCGTGCTAGGCCCATAACCCAGAGGTCCCTGGATCGAAACCACGCTCTGCTAAAAATATATTTTATTCTAACAAAATTTGCATTGGCACCTTGGAAATTGTGACGTAATATGTTAAATATTTCATCAGCCAATTATAATCCTGCACTACTCACAAAACCAAATCTTCACCTTACGTTAGAAAGCTAGCAGAGTGGCGCAGTGGAAGCGTGCTGGGCCCATAACCCAGAGGTCCGTGGATCGAAACCACGCTCTGCTAAAAATAGATTTTAATCTAACAAAATTTGCATTGGCACCTTGGAAATTGTGACGAAATTTGTCAGATATTGCATCAGGCAAATATAATCCTGCACTACTCACAATACCAAGTATTCACCGTACATTACAAAGCTAGCAGAGTGGCGCAGTGGAAGGGTGCTGGGCCCATAACCCAGAGGTCCGTGGATCGAAACTACGCTCTGCCAAAAAAAATGTTTTATCCACAAAATTTTTTATTGGCAACATGGGAAATTGGGACGTAATTCGATGAAATATTGCATGAATCTAATATAAAATCCTGCACTAGGCCTACTCACAATACTAAATCTTCACCTGATGCTAGAAAGCTAGCAGAGTGGCGCAATGGCAGCGTGCTGGGCCCATAACCCAGAGGTCCCTGGAGCAAAAAACACGCTCTGCTAAAAAATGTTAATCTAACAACATTTTTATTGTCAAAATTGGAAATTGTGACGTAATTTGGTCAAATATTGCATCAGCCAAATATAATCCTGCACTACTCACAATACCAAATCTTCACCTCGTGTTAGCAGGCTAGCAGGGTGGTGCAGTGGAAGCATGCTGGCCCCATAACCCAGAGGTCCGTGGATCGAAACCACGCTCTGCTAAATAAAATAATTTTAATCTGACAAAATTTGCATTGGCAACTTGGGAATTGTGACCTAATTCGTCCAATATTGCATCAGCCAAATATAACCCTGCACTACTCACAATACCAAATCTTCATCTCGTGTTAGCAGGCTAGCAAAGTGGCGCAGTGGAAGCGTGCTGGGCCCATAACCCAGAGGTCCGTGGATCGAAACCACGCTCTGCTAAAAATATATTTTAATCTAACAAAATTTGCATTGCCAACTTAGAAATTGTGACGTAATATGTCAAATATTGCATCACCCAAATATAATCCTGCACTACTCCAATACCAAACCTTCACCTTACGTTAGAAAGCTAGCAGAGTGGCGCAGTGGAAACGTGCTGGGCCCATAGCCCAGAGGTCCGTGGATCGAAACCACGCTCTGCTAAGAAATATGTTTTTATCCACAAAAAAAATTATTGGCAACATGGGAAATTGGGACGTTATTCGATGAAATATTGCATGAGTCTAATATAAAATCCTGCACTAGGCCTACTCACAATACTAAATCTTCACCTGATGCTAGAAAGCTAGCATAGTGGCGCAATGGCAGCGTGCTGGGCCCATAACCCAGAGGTCCCTGGATCAAAAAACACGCTCTGCTAAAAAATGTTAATCTAACAACAGTTTTATTGGCAAAATTGGAAATTCTGAAGTAATTTGGTCAAATATTGCATCAGCCAAATATAATCCTGCACTACTCACAATACCAAATCTTCATCTCGTCTTAGCAGGCTAGCAGAGTGGCGCATTGGAAGCGTGCTGGGCCCATAACCCAGAGGTCCGTGGATCGAAACCATGCTCTGCTAAAAATATATTTTAATCTAACTAAATTTGCATTGCCAACTTGGAAATTGTGACGTAATATGTAAAATATTGCATCAGCCAAATATAATCCTGCACTACTCACAATACCAAGTCTTTACCTTACGTTAAAAAGCTAGCAGAGTGGCGCAGTGGAAGCGTGCTGGGCCCATAACCCAGAGGTCCGTGGATCGAAACCACGCTCTGCTAAAAATATATTTTAATCTAACAAAATTTGCTCTGGCACCTTGGAAATTGTGACAAAATATGTCAAATATTGCATCAGGCGAATATAATCCTGCACTACTCACAATACCAAGTATTCACCTTACCTTACAAAGCTAGCAGAGTGGCGCTGTGGAAGCGTGCTGGGCCCATAACCCAGAGGTCCGTGGATCGAAACAACGCTCTGCTAAGACAAATGTTTTTATCCACAAAATTTTTTATTGGCAACATGGGAAATTGGGACGTAATTCGATGAAATATTGCATGAGTCTAATATAAAATCCTACACTAGGCCTACTCACAATACTAAATCTTCACCTGATGCTAGAAAGCTAGCAGAGTGGCGCAATGGCAGCGTGCTGGGCCCATAACCCAGAGGTCCCTGGATCAAAAACACGCTCTGCTAAAAAATGTTAATCTAACAACAGTTTTATTGGCAAAATTGGAAATTCTGAAGTAATTTGGTCAAATATTGCATCAGCCAAATATAATCCTGCACTACTCACAATACCAAATCTTCATCTCGTGTTAGCAGGCTAGTAGAGTAGCGCAGTGAAAGCGTGCTGGGCCCATAACCCAGAGGTCCGTGGATCGAAACCACGCTCTGCTAAAAATATATTTTAATCTAACAAAATTTGCATTGCCAACTTGGAAATTGTGACGTAATATGTCAAATATTGCATCAGCCAAATATAATCCTGCACCACTCACAATACCAAGTCTTTACCTTACGTTAGAAAGCTAGCAGAGTGGCGCAGTGGAAGCGTGCTGGGCCCATAACCCAGAGGTCCGTGGATCGAAACCACCCTCTGTTAAAAATATATTTTAATCTAACAAAATTTGCATTGGCACCTTGGAAATTGTGACGTAATATGTCAAATATTGCATCAGCCAATTATAATCCTGCACTACTCACAAAACCAAATCTTCACCTTACGTTAGAAAGCTAGCAGAGTGGCGCAGTGGAAGCGTGCTGGGCCCATAACCCAGAGGTCCGTGGATCGAAACCACGCTCTGCTAAAAATATATTTTAATCTAACAAAATTTGCATTGGCACCTTGGAAATTGTGACGAAATTTGTCAGATATTGCATCAGGCAAATATAATCCTGCACTACTCATAATACCAAGTATTCACCGTACATTACAAAGCTAGCAGAGTGGCGCAGTGGAAGCGTGCTGGGCCCATAACCCAGAGGTATGTGGATCGAAACCACGCTATGCTAAGAAAAATGTTTTTATCCACAAAAATTTTTATTGGCAACATGGGAAATTGGGACGTAATTCGATGAAATATTGCATGAGTCTAATATAAAATCCTGCACTAGGCCTACTCACAATACTAAATCTTCACCTGATGCTAGAAAGCTAGCAGAGTGGCGCAATGGCAGCGTGCTGGGCCCATAACCCAGAGGTCCCTGGATCAAAAAACACGCTCTGCTAAAAAATGTTAATCTAACAACAGTTTTATTGGCAAAATTGGAAATTCTGAAGTAATTTGGTCAAATATTGCATCAGCCAAATATAATCCTGCACTACTCACAATACCAAATCTTCATCTCGTGTTAGCAGGCTAGCAGAGTGGCGCATTGGAAGCGTGCTGGGCCCATAACCCAGAGGTCCGTGGATCGAAACCACGCTCTGCTAAAAGTATATTTTAATCTAACTAAATTTGCATTGCCAACTTGGAAATTGTGACGTAATATGTAAAATATTGCATCAGCAAAATATAATCCTGCACTACTCACAAAACCAAATCTTCACCTTACGTTAGAAAGCTAGCAGAGTGGCGCAGTGGAAGCGTGCTGGGCCCATAACCCAGAGGTCCGTGGATCGAAACCACGCTCTGCTAAAAATAGATTTTAATCTAACAAAATTTGCATTGGCACCTTGGAAATTGTGACGAAATTTGTCAGATATTGCATCAGGCAAATATAATCCTGCACTACTCACAATACCAAGTATTCACCGTACATTACAAAGCTAGCAGAGTGGCGCAGTGGAAGGGTGCTGGGCCCATAACCCAGAGGTCCGTGGATCGAAACTACGCTCTGCCAAAAAAAATGTTTTATCCACAAAAATTTTTATTGGCAACATGGGAAATTGGGACGTAATTCGATGAAATATTGCATGAATCTAATATAAAATCCTGCACTAGGCCTACTCACAATACTAAATCTTCACCTGATGCTAGAAAGCTAGCAGAGTGGCGCAATGGCAGCGTGCTGGGCCCATAACCCAGAGGTCCCTGGAGCAAAAAACACGCTCTGCTAAAAAATGTTAATCTAACAACATTTTTATTGTCAAAATTGGAAATTGTGACGTAATTTGGTCAAATATTGCATCAGCCAAATATAATCCTGCACTACTCACAATACCAAATCTTCACCTCGTGTTAGCAGGCTAGCAGGGTGGTGCAGTGGAAGCATGCTGGCCCCATAACCCAGAGGTCCGTGGATCGAAACCACGCTCTGCTAAATAAAATAATTTTAATCTGACAAAATTTGCATTGGCAACTTGGGAATTGTGACCTAATTCGTCCAATATTGCATCAGCCAAATATAACCCTGCACTACTCACAATACCAAATCTTCATCTCGTGTTAGCAGGCTAGCAAAGTGGCGCAGTGGAAGCGTGCTGGGCCCATAACCCAGAGGTCCGTGGATCGAAACCACGCTCTGCTAAAAATATATTTTAATCTAACAAAATTTGCATTGCCAACTTAGAAATTGTGACGTAATATGTCAAATATTGCATCACCCAAATATAATCCTGCACTACTCCAATACCAAACCTTCACCTTACGTTAGAAAGCTAGCAGAGTGGCGCAGTGGAAACGTGCTGGGCCCATAGCCCAGAGGTCCGTGGATCGAAACCACGCTCTGCTAAGAAATATGTTTTTATCCACAAAAAAAATTATTGGCAACATGGGAAATTGGGACGTTATTCGATGAAATATTGCATGAGTCTAATATAAAATCCTGCACTAGGCCTACTCACAATACTAAATCTTCACCTGATGCTAGAAAGCTAGCATAGTGGCGCAATGGCAGCGTGCTGGGCCCATAACCCAGAGGTCCCTGGATCAAAAAACACGCTCTGCTAAAAAATGTTAATCTAACAACAGTTTTATTGGCAAAATTGGAAATTCTGAAGTAATTTGGTCAAATATTGCATCAGCCAAATATAATCCTGCACTACTCACAATACCAAATCTTCATCTCGTGTTAGCAGGCTAGCAGAGTGGCGCATTGGAAGCGTGCTGGGCCCATAACCCAGAGGTCCGTGGATCGAAACCATGCTCTGCTAAAAATATATTTTAATCTAACTAAATTTGCATTGCCAACTTGGAAATTGTGACGTAATATGTAAAATATTGCATCAGCCAAATATAATCCTGCACTACTCACAATACCAAGTCTTTACCTTACGTTAAAAAGCTAGCAGAGTGGCGCAGTGGAAGCGTGCTGGGCCCATAACCCAGAGGTCCGTGGATCGAAACCACGCTCTGCTAAAAATATATTTTAATCTAACAAAATTTGCTCTGGCACCTTGGAAATTGTGACGAAATATGTCAAATATTGCATCAGGCGAATATAATCCTGCACTACTCACAATACCAAGTATTCACCTTACCTTACAAAGCTAGCAGAGTGGCGCTGTGGAAGCGTGCTGGGCCCATAACCCAGAGGTCCGTGGATCGAAACAACGCTCTGCTAAGAAAAATGTTTTTATCCACAAAATTTTTTATTGGCAACATGGGAAATTGGGACGTAATTCGATGAAATATTGCATGAGTCTAATATAAAATCCTACACTAGGCCTACTCACAATACTAAATCTTCACCTGATGCTAGAAAGCTAGCAGAGTGGCGCAATGGCAGCGTGCTGGGCCCATAACCCAGAGGTCCCTGGATCAAAAACACGCTCTGCTAAAAAATGTTAATCTAACAACAGTTTTATTGGCAAAATTGGAAATTCTGAAGTAATTTGGTCAAATATTGCATCAGCCAAATATAATCCTGCACTACTCACAATACCAAATCTTCATCTCGTGTTAGCAGGCTAGCAGAGTGGCGCAGTGGAAGCGTGCTGGGCCCATAACCCAGAGGTCCGTGGATCGAAACCACGCTCTGCTAAAAATATATTTTAATCTAACTAAATTTGCATTGCCAACTTGGAAATTGTGACGTAATATGTAAAATATTGCATCAGCCAAATATAATCCTGCACTACTCACAATACCAAGTCTTTACCTTACGTTAGAAAGCTAGCAGAGTGGCTCAGTGGAAGCGTGCTGGGCCCATAACCCAGAGTTCCGTGGATCGAAACCACGCTCTGCTAAAAAAAATGCTTTGATCAACCAAAATTTTTATTGGCAACATGGGAAATTGGGACGTAATTCGATGAAATATTGCATGAATCTAATATATAATCCTGCACTAGGCCTACTCACAATACTAAATCTTCACCTGATGCTAGAAAGCTAGCAGAGTGGCGCAATGGCAGCGTGCTGGGCCCATAACCCAGAGGTCCCTGGATCAAAAAACACGCTCTGCTAAAAAATGTTAATCTAACAACATTTTTATTGACAAAATTGGAAATTGTGACGTAATTTGGTCAAATATTGCATCAGCCAAATATAATCCTGCACTACTCACAATACCAAATATTCACCTAGGTTTGCGGGCTAGCAGGGTGGCGCAGTGGAAGCGTGCTGGCCCCATAACCCAGAGGTCCGGGGATCGAAACCAAGCTCTGCTAAAAAAAATAAATTAAACTGACAAAATTTGCATTGGCAACTTGGGAATTGTGACCTAATTTGTCAAATATTGCATCAGCCAAATAAGATCATGCACTACTCAAAATACCAAATCTTCAACTTATGTTAGCAAGCTAGCAGAGTGGCGCAGTGGAAGCGTGCTGGGCCCATAACCCAGAGGTCCGTGGATCGAAACCACGCTCTGCTAAAAATATATTTTAATCTAACAAAATTTGCATTGCCAACTTGGAAATTGTGACACGTAATATGTAAAATATTGCATCAGCCAAATATAATCCTGCACTACTCACAATACCAAATCTTCACCTTACGTTAGAAAGCTAGCAGAGTGGCGCAGAGGAAGCGTGCTGGGCCCATAACCCAGAGGTCCGTGGATCGAAACCACGCTCTGCTAAAAATATATTTTAATCTAACAAAATTTGCACTGGCACCTTGGAAATTGTGACGAAATATGTCAAATATTGCATCAGGCGAATATAATCCTGCACTACTCACAATACCAAGTATTCACCTTACCTTACAAAGCTAGCAGAGTGGCGCTGTGGAAGCGTGCTGGGCCCATAACCCAGAGGTCCGTGGATCGAAACAACGCTCTGCTAAGAAAAATGTTTTTATCCACAAAATTTTTTATTGGCAACATGGGAAATTGGGACGTAATTCGATGAAATATTGCATGAGTCTAATATAAAATCCTACACTAGGCCTACTCACAATACTAAATATTCACCTGATGCTAGAAAGCTAGCAGAGTGGCGCAATGGCAGCGTGCTGGGCCCATAACCCAGAGGTCCCTGGATCAAAAACACGCTCTGCTAAAAAATGTTAATCTAACAACAGTTTTATTGGCAAAATTGGAAATTGTGACGTAATTTGGTCAAATATTGCATCAGCCAAATATAATCCTGCACTACTCACAATACCAAATCTTCACCTCGTGTTTGCGGGCTAGCAGGGTGGCGCAGTGGAAGCGTGCTGGCCCCATAACCCAGAGGTCCGGGGATCGAAACCAAGCTCTGCTAAAAAAAAAAAAATTAAACTGACAAAATTTGCATTGGCAACTTGGGAATTGTGACCTAATTTGTCAAATATTGCATCAGCCAAATAAAATCATGCACTACTCAAAATACCAAATCTTCAACTTATGTTAGCAAGCTAGCAGAGTGGCGCAGTGGAAGCGTGCTGGGCCCATAACCCAGAGGTCCGTGGATCGAAACCACGCTCTGCTAAAAATATATTTTAATCTAACAAAATTTGCATTGCCAACTTGGAAATTGTGACGTAATATGTAAAATATTGCATCAGCCAAATATAATCCTGCACTACTCACAATACCAAATCTTCACCTTACGTTAGAAAGCTAGCAGAGTGGCGCAGAGGAAGCGTGCTGGACCCATAACCCAGAGGTCCGTGGATCGAAACCACGCTCTGCTAAAAATATATTTTATTCTAACAAAATTTGCATTGGCACCTTGGAAATTGTGACGTAATATGTCAAATATTTCATCAGCCAATTATAATCCTGCACTACTCACAAAACCAAATCTTCACCTTACGTTAGAAAGCTAGCAGAGTGGCGCAGTGGAAGCGTGCTGGGCCCATAACCCAGAGGTCCGTGGATCGAAACCACGCTCTGCTAAAAATAGATTTTAATCTAACAAAATTTGCATTGGCACCTTGGAAATTGTGACGAAATTTGTCAGATATTGCATCAGGCAAATATAATCCTGCACTACTCACAATACCAAGTATTCACCGTACATTACAAAGCTAGCAGAGTGGCGCAGTGGAAGGGTGCTGGGCCCATAACCCAGAGGTCCGTGGATCGAAACCACGCTCTGCCAAAAAAAATGTTTTTATCCACAAAAAATTTTATTGGCAACATGGGAAATTGGGACGTAATTCGATGAAATATTGCATGAATCTAATATAAAATCCTGCACTAGGCCTACTCACAATACTAAATCTTCACCTGATGCTGAAAAGCTAGCAGAGTGGCGCAATGGCAGCGTGCTGGGCCCATAACCCAGAGGTCCCTGGAGCAAAAAACACGCTCTGCTAAAAAATGTTAATCTAACAACATTTTTATTGTCAAAATTGGAAATTGTGACGTAATTTGGTCAAATATTGCATCAGCCAAATATAATCCTGCACTACTCACAATACCAAATCTTCACCTCGTGTTAGCAGGCTAGCAGCGTGGTGCAGTGGAAGCATGCTGGCCCCATAACCCAGAGGTCCGTGGATCGAAACCACGCTCTGCTAAATAAAATAGTTTTAATCTGACAAAATTTGCATTGGCAACTTGGGAATTGTGACCTAATTCGTCCAATATTGCATCAGCCAAATATAACCCTGCACTACTCACAATACCAAATCTTCATCTCGTGTTAGCAGGCTAGCAAAGTGGCGCAGTGGAAGCGTGCTGGGCCCATAACCCAGAGGTCCGTGGATCGAAACCACGCTCTGCTAAAAATATATTTTAATCTAACAAAATTTGCATTGCCAACTTGTGTTAGCAGGCTAGTAGAGTAGCGCAGTGAAAGCGTGCTGGGCCCATAACCCAGAGGTCAGTGGATCGAAACCACGCTCTGCTAAAAATATATTTTAATCTAACTAAATATGCATTGCCAACTTGGAAATTGTGACGTAATATGTAAAATATTGCATCAGGCAAATATAATCCTGCACTACTCACAATACCAAGTCTTTACCTTACGTTAGAAAGCTAGCAGAGTGGCGCAGTGGAAGCGTGCTGGGCCCATAACCCAGAGGTCCGTGGATCGAAACCACGCTCTGCTAAAAATATATTTTAATCTAACAAAATTTTCATTGGCACCTTGGAAATTGTTACCTAATTTGTCAAATATTGCATCAGCCAAATATAATCCTGCACTACTCACAATACCAAATCTTCATCTCGTGTTAGCAGGCTAGCAGAGTGGCGCAGTGGAAGCGTGCTGAGCCCATAACCCAGAGGTCCGTGGATCGAAACCACGCTCTGCTAAAAATATATTTTAATCTAACTAAATTTGCATTGCCAACTTGGAAATTGTGACGTAATATGTAAAATATTGCATCAGCCAAATATAATCCTGCACTACTCACAATACCAAGTCTTTACCTTACGTTAACTAGAAAGCTAGCAGAGTGGCTCAGTGGAAGCGTGCTGGGCCCATAACCCAGAGTTCCGTGGATCGAAACCAGGCTCTGCTAAAAAAAATGCTTTGATCCACCAAAATTTTTATTGGCAACATGGGAAATTGGGACGTAATTCGATGAAATATTGCATGAATCTAATATAAAATCCTGCACTAGGCCTACTCACAATACTAAATCTTCACCTGATGCTAGAAAGCTAGCAGAGTGGCGCAATGGCAGCGTGCTGGGCCCATAACCCAGAGGTCCCTGGATCAAAAAACACGCTCTGCTAAAAAATGTTAATCTAACAACATTTTTATTGACAAAATTGGAAATTGTGACGTAATTTGGTCAAATATTGCATCAGCCAAATATAATCCTGCACTACTCACAATACCAAATCTTCACCTCGTGTTTGCGGGCTAGCAGGGTGGCGCAGTGGAAGCGTGCTGGCCCCATAACCCAGAGGTCCGGGGATCGAAACCAAGCTCTGCTAAAAAAAAAAAAATTAAACTGACAAAATTTGCATCAGCCAAATATAATCCTGCACTACTCACAATACCAAATCTTCACCTTACGTTAGAAAGCTAGCAGAGTGGCGCAGAGTAAGCGTGCTGGACCCATAACCCAGAGGTCCGTGGATCGAAACCACGCTCTGCTAAAAATATATTTTATTCTAACAAAATTTGCATTGGCACCTTGGAAATTGTGACGTAATATGTCAAATATTTCATCAGCCAATTATAATCCTGCACTACTCACAAAACCAAATCTTCACCTTGCGTTAGAAAGCTAGCAGAGTGGCGCAGTGGAAGCGTGCTGGGCCCATAACCCAGAGGTCCGTGGATCGAAACCACGCTCTGCTAAAAATAGATTTTAATCTAACAAAATTTGCATTGGCACCTTGGAAATTGTGACGAAATTTGTCAGATATTGCATCAGGCAAATATAATCCTGCACTACTCACAATACCAAGTATTCACCGTACATTACAAAGCTAGCAGAGTGGCGCAGTGGAAGGGTGCTGGGCCCATAACCCAGAGGTCCGTGGATCGAAACCACGCTCTGCCAAAAAAAATGTTTTTATCCACAAAAAAATTTATTGGCAACATGGGAAATTG
Source organism: Flabesymbios commensalis (assembly GCA_964017125.1). Classification (NCBI taxonomy): domain Eukaryota; kingdom Metazoa; phylum Annelida; class Polychaeta; order Terebellida; family Flabelligeridae; genus Flabesymbios; species Flabesymbios commensalis. The sequence goes on from OZ024912.1 coordinate 29,477,353, forward strand.
GGACGTAATTCGATGAAATATTGCATGAATCTAATATAAAATCCTGCACTAGGCCTACTCACAATACTAAATCTTCACCTGATGCTAAAAAGCTAGCAGAGTGGCGCAATGGCAGCGTGCTGGGCCCATAACCCAGAGGTCCCTGGAGCAAAAAACACGCTCTGCTAAAAAATGTTAATCTAACAACATTTTTATTGTCAAAATTGGAAATTGTGACGTAATTTGGTCAAATATTGCATCAGCCAAATATAATCCTGCACTACTCACAATACCAAATCTTCACCTCGTGTTAGCAGGCTAGCAGGGTGGTGCAGTGGAAGCATGCTGGCCCCATAACCCAGAGGTCCGTGGATCGAAACCACGCTTTGCTAAATAAAATAATTTTAATCTGACAAAATTTGCATTGGCAACTTGGGAATTGTGACCTAATTCGTCCAATATTGCATCAGCCAAATATAACCCTGCACTACTCACAATACCAAATCTTCATCTCGTGTTAGCAGGCTAGCAAAGTGGCGCAGTGGAAGCGTGCTGGGCCCATAACCCAGAGGTCCGTGGATCGAAACCACGCTCTGCTAAAAATATATTTTAATCTAACAAAATTTGCATTGCCAACTTGGAAATTGTGACGTAATATGTCAAATATTGCATCACCCAAATATAATCCTGCACTACTCCAATACCAAACCTTCACCTTACGTTAGAAAGCTAGCAGAGTGGCGCAGTGGAAGCGTGCTGGGCCCATAGCCCAGAGGTCCGTGGATCGAAACCACGCTCTGCTAAGAAAAATGTTTTTATCCACAAAAAAATGTATTGGCAACATGGGAAATTGGGACGTAATTCGATGAAATATTGCATGAATCTAATATAAAATCCTGCACTAGGCCTACTCACAATACTAAATCTTCACCTGATGCTAGAAAGCTAGCAGAGTGGCGCAATGGCAGCGTGCTGGGCCCATAACCCAGAGGTCCCTGGATCAAAAAACACGCTCTGCTAAAAAATGTTAATCTAACAACATTTTTATTGCCAAAATTGGAAATTGTGACGTAATTTGGTCAAATATTGCATCAGCCAAATATAATCCTGCACTACTCACAATACCAAATCTTCACCTCGTGTTTGCGGGCTAGCAGGGTGGCGCAGTGGAAGCGTGCTGGCCCCATAACCCAGAGGTCCGGGGATCGAAACCAAGCTCTGCTAAAAAAAAAAAAATAAACTGACAGAATTTGCATCGGCAACTTGGGAATTGTGACCTAATTTGTCAAATATTGCATCAGCCAAATAAAATCATGCACTACTCAAAATACCAAATCTTCAACTTATGTTAGCAAGCTAGCAGAGTGGCGCAGTGGAAGCGTGCTGGGCCCATAACCCAGAGGTCCGTGGATCGAAACCACGCTCTGCTAAAAATATATTTTAATCTAACAAAATTTGCATTGCCAACTTGGAAATTGTGACGTAATATGTAAAATATTGCATCAGACAAATATAATCCTGCACTACTCACAATACCAAATCTTCACCTTACGTTAGAAAGCTAGCAGAGTGGCGCAGAGGAAGCGTGCTGGGCCCATAACCCAGAGGTCCGTGGATCGAAACCACGCTCTGCTAAAAATATATTTTATTCTAACAAAATTTGCATTGGCACCTTGGAAATTGTGACGTAATATGTCAAATATTTCATCAGCCAATTATAATCCTGCACTACTCACAAAACCAAATCTTCACCTTACGTTAGAAAGCTAGCAGAGTGGCGCAGTGGAAGCGTGCTGGGCCCATAACCCAGAGGTCCGTAGATCGAAACCACGCTCTGCTAAAAATAGATTTTAATCTAACAAAATTTGCATTGGCATCTTGGAAATTGTGACGATATTTGTCAGATATTGCATCAGGCAAATATATTCCTGCACTACTCACAATACCAAGTATTCACCGTACATTACAAAGCTAGCAGAGTGGCGCAGTGGAAGGGTGCTGGGCCCATAACCCAGAGGTCCGTGGATCAAAACCACGCTCTGCCAAAAAAAATGTTTTTATCCACAAAAATTTTTATTGGCAACATGGGAAATTGGGACGTAATTCGATGAAATATTGCATGAATCTAATATAAAATCCTGCACTAGGCCTACTCACAATACTAAATCTTCACCTGATGCTAGAAAGCTAGCAGAGTGGCGCAATGGCAGCGTGCTGGGCCCATAACCCAGAGGTCCCTGGAGCAAAAAACGCGCTCTGCTAAAAAATGTTAATCTAACAACATTTTTATTGTCAAAATTGGAAATTGTGACGTAATTTGGTCAAATATTGCATCAGCCAAATATAATCCTGCACTACTCACAATACCAAATCTTCACCTCGTTTTAGCAGGCTAGCAGGGTGGTGCAGTGGAAGCATGCTGGCCCCATAACCCAGAGGTCCGTGGATCGAAACCACGCTCTGCTAAATAAAATAATTTTAATCTGACAAAATTTGCATTGGCAACTTGGGAATTGTGACCTAATTCGTCCAATATTGCATCAGCCAAATATAACCCTGCACTACTCACAATACCAAATCTTCATCTCGTGTTAGCAGGCTAGCAAAGTGGCGCAGTGGAAGCGTGCTGGGCCCATAACCCAAAGGTCCGTGGATCGAAACCACGCTCTGCTAAAAATATATTTTAATCTAACAAAATTTGCATTGCCAACTTGGAAATTTTGACGTAATATGTCAAATATTGCATCACCCAAATATAATCCTGCACTACTCCAATACCAAACCTTCACCTTACGTTAGAAAGCTAGCAGAGTGGCGCAGTGGAAGCGTGCTGGGCCCATAGCCCAGAGGTCCGTGGATCGAAACCACGCTCTGCTAAGAAAAATGTTTTTATCCACAAAAAAAATTATTGGCAACATGGGAAATTGGGACGTAATTCGATGAAATATTGCATGAGTCTAATATAAAATCCTGCACTAGGCCTACTCACAATACTAAATCTTCACCTGATGCTAGAAAGCTAGCATACTGGCGCAATGGCAGCGTGCTGGGCCCATAACCCAGAGGTCCCTGGATCAAAAAACACGCTCTGCTAAAAAATGTTAATCTAACAACAGTTTTATTGGCAAAATTGGAAATTCTGAAGTAATTTGGTCAAATATTGCATCAGCCAAATATAATCCTGCACTACTCACAATACCAAATCTTCATCTCGTGTTAGCAGGCTAGCAGAGTGGCGCATTGGAAGCGTGCTGGGCCCATAACCCAGAGGCCCGTGGATCGAAACCACGCTCTGCTAAAAATATATTTTCTTCTAACTAAATTTGCATTGCCAACTTGGAAATTGTGACGTAATATGTAAAATATTGCATCAGCCAAATATAATCCTGCACTACTCACAATACCAAGTCTTTACCTTACGTTAAAAAGCTAGCAGAGTGGCGCAGTGGAAGCGTGCTGGGCCCATAACCCAGAGGTCCGTGGATCGAAACTACGCTCTGCTAAAAATAGATTTTAATCTAACAAAATTTGCACTGGCACCTTGGAAATTGTGACGAAATATGTCAAATATTGCATCAGGCGAATATAATCCTGCACTACTCACAATACCAAGTATTCACCTTACCTTACAAAGCTAGCAGAGTGGCGCTGTGGAAGCCTGCTGGGCCCATAACCCAGAGGTCCGTGGATCGAAACAAAGCTCTGCTAAGAAAAATGTTTTTATCCTCAAAAAAATGTATTGGCAGCATGGGAAATTGGGACGTAATTCGATGAAATATTGCATGAGTCTAATATAAAATCCTGCACTAGGCCTACTCACAATACTAAATCTTCACCTGATGCTAGGAAGCTAGCAGAGTGGCGCAATGGCAGCGTGCTGGGCCCATAACCCAGAGGTCCCTGGATCAAAAACACGCTCTGCTAAAAAATGTTAATCTAACAACAGTTTTATTGGCAAACTTGGAAATTCTGAAGTAATTTGGTCAAATATTGCATCAGTCAAATATAATCCTGCACTACTCACAATACCAAATCTTCATCTCGTGTTAGCAGGCTAGTAGAGTAGCGCAGTGAAAGCGTGCTGGGCCCATAACCCAGAGGTCAGTGGCTCGAAACCACGCTCTGCTAAAAATATATTTTAATCTAACTAAATTTGCATTGCCAACTTGGAAATTGTGACGTAAAATATTGCATCAGGCAAATATAATCATGCACTACTCACAATACCAAGTCTTTACCTTACGTTAGAAAGCTAGCAGAGTGGCGCAGTGGAAGCGTGCTGGGCCAATAACCCAGAGGTCCGTGGATCGAAACCACGCTCTGCTAAAAATATATTTTAATCTAACTAAATTTGCATTGCCAACTTGGAAATTGTGACGTAATATGTAAAATATTGCATCAGCCAAATATAATCCTGCACTACTCACAATACCAAGTCTTTACCTTACGTTAGAAAGCTAGCAGAGTGGCGCAGTGGAAGCGTGCTGGGCCCATAACCCAGAGGTCCGTGGATCGAAACCACGCTCTGCTAAAAATAGATTTTAATCTAACAAAATTTGCATTGGCACCTTGGAAATTGTGACGAAATTTGTCAGATATTGCATCAGGCAAATATAATCCTGCACTACTCACAATACCAAGTATTCACCGTACATTACAAAGCTAGCAGAGTGGCGCAGTGGAAGGGTGCTGGGCCCATAACCCAGAGGTCTGTGGATCGAAACCACGCTCTGCCAAAAAAAATGTTTTTATCCACAAAAAATTTTATTGGCAACATGGGAAATTGGGACGTAATTCGATGAAATATTGCATGAATCTAATATAAAATCCTGCACTAGGCCTACTCACAATACTAAATCTTCACCTGATGCTAGAAAGCTAGCAGAGTGGCGCAATGGCAGCGTGCTGGGCCCATAACCCAGAGGTCCCTGGAGCAAAAAACACGCTCTGCTAAAAAATGTTAATCTAACAACATTTTTATTGTCAAAATTGGAAATTGTGACGTAATTTGGTCAAATATTGCATCAGCCAAATATAATCCTGCACTACTCACAATACCAAATCTTCACCTCGTTTTAGCAGGCTAGCAGGGTGGTGCAGTGGAAGCATGCTGGCCCCATAACCCAGAGGTCCGTGGATCGAAACCACGCTCTGCTAAATAAAATAATTTTAATCTGACAAAATTTGCATTGGCAACTTGGGAATTGTGACCTAATTCGTCCAATATTGCATCAGCCAAATATAACCCTGCACTACTCACAATACCAAATCTTCATCTCGTGTTAGCAGGCTAGCAAAGTGGCGCAGTGGAAGCGTGCTGGGCCCATAACCCAGAGGTCCGTGGATCGAAACCACGCTCTGCTAAAAATATATTTTAATCTAACAAAATTTGCATTGCCAACTTGGAAATTTTGACGTAATATGTCAAATATTGCATCACCCAAATATAATCCTGCACTACTCCAATACCAAACCTTCACCTTACGTTAGAAAGCTAGCAGAGTGGCGCAGTGGAAGCGTGCTGGGCCCATAACCCAGAGGTCCCTGGATCAAAAAACACGCTCTGCTAAAAAATGTTAATCTAACAACAGTTTTATTGGCAAAATTGGAAATTCTGAAGTAATTTGGTCAAATATTGCATCAGCCAAATATAATCCTGCACTACTCACAATACCAAATCTTCATCTCGTGTTAGCAGGCTAGCAGAGTGGCGCATTGGAAGCGTGCTGGGCCCATAACCCAGAGGCCCGTGGATCGAAACCACGCTCTGCTAAAAATATATTTTCTTCTAACTAAATTTGCATTGCCAACTTGGAAATTGTGACGTAATATGTAAAATATTGCATCAGCCAAATATAATCCTGCACTACTCACAATACCAAGTCTTTACCTTACGTTAAAAAGCTAGCAGAGTGGCGCAGTGGAAGCGTGCTGGGCCCATAACCCAGAGGTCCGTGGATCGAAACTACGCTCTGCTAAAAATAGATTTTAATCTAACAAAATTTGCACTGGCACCTTGGAAATTGTGACGAAATATGTCAAATATTGCATCAGGCGAATATAATCCTGCACTACTCACAATACCAAGTATTCACCTTACCTTACAAAGCTAGCAGAGTGGCGCTGTGGAAGCCTGCTGGGCCCATAACCCAGAGGTCCGTGGATCGAAACAAAGCTCTGCTAAGAAAAATGTTTTTATCCTCAAAAAAATGTATTGGCAACATGGGAAATTGGGACGTAATTCGATGAAATATTGCATGAGTCTAATATAAAATCCTGCACTAGGCCTACTCACAATACTAAATCTTCACCTGATGCTAGGAAGCTAGCAGAGTGGCGCAATGGCAGCGTGCTGGGCCCATAACCCAGAGGTCCCTGGATCTAAAACACGCTCTGCTAAAAAATGTTAATCTAACAACAGTTTTATTGGCAAACTTGGAAATTCTGAAGTAATTTGGTCAAATATTGCATCAGTCAAATATAATCCTGCACTACTCACAATACCAAATCTTCATCTCGTGTTAGCAGGCTAGTAGAATAGCGCAGTGAAAGCGTGCTGGGCCCATAACCCAGAGGTCAGTGGCTCGAAACCACGCTCTGCTAAAAATATATTTTAATCTAACTAAATTTGCATTGCCAACTTGGAAATTGTGACGTAATATGTAAAATATTGCATCAGGCAAATATAATCATGCACTACTCACAATACCAAGTCTTTACCTTACGTTAGAAAGCTAGCAGAGTGGCGCAGTGGAAGCGTGCTGGGCCCACAACCCAGAGGTCCGTGGATCGAAACCACGCTCTGCTAAAAATATATTTTAATCTAACAAAATTTTCATTGGCACCTTGGAAATTGTTACCTAATTTGTCAAATATTGCATCAGCCAAATATAATCCTGCACTACTCACAATACCAAATCTTCATCTCGTGTTAGCAGGCTAGCAGAGTGGCGCAGTGGAAGCGTGCTGGGCCCATAACCCAGAGGTCCGTGGATCGAAACCACGCTCTGCTAAAAATATATTTTAATCTAACTAAATTTGCATTGCCAACTTGGAAATTGTGACGTAATATGTAAAATATTGCATCAGCCAAATATAATCCTGCACTACTCACAATACCAAGTCTTTACCTTACGTTAGAAAGCTAGCAGAGTGGCGCAGTGGAAGCGTGCTGGGCCCATAACCCAGAGTTCCGTGGATCGAAACCACGCTCTGCTAAAAAAAATGCTTTGATCCACCAAAATTTTTATTGGCAACATGGGAAATTGGGACGTAATTCGATGAAATATTGCATGAATCTAATATAAAATCCTGCACCAGGCCTACTCACAATACTAAATCTTCACCTGATGCTAGAAAGCTAGCAGAGTGGCGCAATGGCAGCGTGCTGGGCCCATACCCTGGATCAAAAAACACGCTCTGCTAAAAAATGTTAATCTAACAACAGTTTTATTGGCAATATTGGAAATTGTTACCTAATTTGTCAAATATTGCATCAGCCAAATATAATCCTGCACTACTCACAATACCAAATCTTCATCTCGTGTTAGCAGGTGGCGCAGTGGAAGCGTGCTGGGCCCATAACCCAGAGGTCCGTGGATCGAAACCACGCTCTGCTAAAAATATATTTTAATCTAACAAAATTTGCATTGCCAACTTGGAAATTGTGACGTAATATGTCAAATATTGCATCAGCCAAATATAATCCTGCACTACTCACAATACCAAGTCTTTACCTTACGTTAGAAAGCTAGCAGAGTGGCTCAGTGGAAGCGTGCTGGGCCCATAACCCAGAGGTCCGTGGATCGAAACAACGCTCTGCTAAAAAAAATGCTTTGATCCACCAAAATTTTTATTGGCAACATGGGAAATTGGGACGTAATTCGATGAAATATTGCATGAATCTAATATAAAATCCTGCACTAGGCCTACTCACAATACTAAATCTTCACCTGATGCTAGAAAGCTAGCAGAGTGGCGCAATGGCAGCGTGCTGGGCCCATAACCCAGAGGTCCCTGGATCAAAAACACGCTCTGCTAAAAAATGTTAATCTAACAACATTTTTATTGCCAAAATTGGAAATTGTGACGTAATTTGGTCAAATATTGCATCAGCCAAATATAATCCTGCACTACTCACAATACCAAATCTTCACCTCGTGTTTGCGGGCTAGCAGGGTGGCGCAGTGGAAGCGTGCTGGCCCCATAACCCAGAGGTCCGGGGATCGAAACCAAGCTCTGCTAAAAAAAAACAAATTAAACTGACAAAATTTGCATTGGCAACTTGGGAATTGTGACCTGATTTGTCAAATATTGCATCAGCCAAATAAAATCATGCACTACTCAAAATACCAAATCTTCAACTTATGTTAGCAAGCTAGCAGAGTGGCGCAGTGGAAGCGTGCTGGGCCCATAACCCAGAGGACCGTGGATCCAAACCACGCTCTGCTAAAAATATATTTTAATCTAACAAAATTTGCATTGCCAACTTGGAAATTGTGACGTAATATGTCAAATATTGCATCAGCCAATTATAATCCTGCACTACTCACAAAACCAAATCTTCACCTTACGTTAGAAAGCTAGCAGAGTGGCGCAGTGGAAGCGTGCTGGGCCCATAACCCAGAGGTCCGTGGATCGAAACCACGCTCTGCTAAAAATATATTTTAATCTAACAAAATTTGCATTGGCACCTTGGAAATTGTGAGGAAATTTGTCAAATATTGCATCAGGCAAATATAATCCTGCACTACTCACAATACCAAGTATTCACCGTACCTTACAAAGCTAGCAGAGTGGCGCAGTGGAAGCGTGCTGGGCCCATAACCCAGAGGTCCGTGGATCGAAACCACGCTCTGCTAAAAATATATTTTAATCTAACAAAATTTGCATTGCCAACTTGGAAATTGTGACGTAATATGGCAAATATTGCATCAGCCAAATATAATCCTGCACCACTCACAATACATTGCAATACCAAGTCTTTACCTTACGTTAGAAAGCTAGCAGAGTGGCGCAGTGGAAGTGTGCTGGGCCCATAACCCAGAGGTCCGTGGATCGAAACCACGCTCTGCTAAAAATATATTTTAATCTAACAAAATTTGCATTGCCAACTTGGAAATTGTGACGTAATATGTCAAATTTTGCATCACCAAAATATAATCCTGCACTACTCCAATACCAAATCTTCACCTTACGTTAGAAAGCTAGCAGAGTGGCGCAGTGGAAGCGTGCTGGGCCCATAACCCAGAGGTCCGTGGATCGAAACCACGCTCTGCTAAAAATATATTTTATTCTAACAAAATTTGCATTGGCACCTTGGAAATTGTGACGTAATATGTCAAATATTGCATCAGCCAATTATAATCCTGCACTACTCACAAAACCAAATCTTCACCTTACGTTAGAAAGCTAGCAGAGTGGCGCAGTGGAAGCGTGCTGGGCCCATCATAACCCAGAGGTCCGTGGATCGAAACCACGCTCTGCTAAAAATATATTTTAATCTAACAAAATTTGCATTGGCACCTTGGAAATTGTGAGGAAATTTGTCAAATATTGCATCAGGCAAATATAATCCTGCACTACTCACAATACCAAGTATTCACCGTACCTTACAAAGCTAGCAGAGTGGCGCAGTGGAAGCGTGCTGGGCCCATAACCCAGAGGTCCGTGGATCGAAACCACGCTCTGCTAAAAAAAATGTTTTCATCCACAAAATTTTTTATTGGCAACATGGGAAATTGGGACGTAATTCGATGAAATATTGCATGAGTCTAATATAAAATCCTGCACTAGGCCTACTCACAATACTAAATCTTCACCTGATGCTAGAAAGCTAGCAGAGTGGCGCAATGGCAGCGTGCTGGCCCCATAACCCAGAGGTCCCTGGATAAAAAACACGCTCTGCTAAAAAATGTTAATCTAACAACAGTTTTATTGGCAAAATTGGAAATTGTGACGTAATTTGGTCAAATATTGCATCAGCCAAATAAAATCCTGCACTACTCAAAATACCAAATCTTCAACTTATGTTAGCAAGCTAGCAGAGTGGCGCAGTGGAAGCGTGCTGGGCCCATAACCCAGAGGTCCGTGGATCGAAACCACGCTCTGCTAAAAATATATTTTAATCTAACAAAATTTGCATTGCCAATTTGGAAATTGTGACGTAATATGGCAAATATTGCATCAGCCAAATATAATCCTGCACCACTAACAATACATTGCAATACCAAGTCTTTACCTTACGTTAGAAAGCTAGCAGAGTGGCGCAGTGGAAGTGTGCTGGGCCCATAACCCAGAGGTCCGTGGATCGAAACCACGCTCTGCTAAAAATATATTTTAATCTAACAAAATTTGCATTGCCAACTTGGAAATTGTGACGTAATATGTCAAATATTGCATCAGCCAATTATAATCCTGCACTACTCACAAAACCAAATCTTCACCTTACGTTAGAAAGCTAGCAGAGTGGCGCAGTGGAAGCGTGCTGGGCCCATAACCCAGAGGTCCGTGGATCGAAACCACGCTCTGCTAAAAATATATTTTAATCCAACAAAATTTGCATTGGCACCTTGGAAATTGTGAGGAAATTTGTCAAATATTGCATCAGGCAAATATAATCCTGCAATACTCACAATACCAAGTATTCACCGTACCTTACAAAGCTAGCAGAGTGGCGCAGTGGAAGCGTGCTGGGCCCATAACCCAGAGGTCCGTGGATCAAAACCACGCTCTGCTAAAAATATATTTTAATCTAACAAAATTTGCATTGCCAACTTGGAAATTGTGACGTAATATGGCAAATATTGCATCAGCTAAATATAATCCTGCACCACTCACAATACATTGCAATACCAAGTCTTTACCTTACGTTAGAAAGCTAGCAGAGTGGCGCAGTGGAAGTGTGCTGGGCCCATAACCCAGAGGTCCGTGGATCGAAACCACGCTCTGCTAAAAATATATTTTAATCTAACAAAATTTGCATTGCCAACTTGGAAATTGTGACGTAATATGTCAAATTTTGCATCACCCAAATATAATCCTGCACTACTCCAATACCAAATCTTCACCTTACGTTAGAAAGCTAGCAGAGTGGCGCAGTGGAAGCGTGCTGGGCCCATAACCCAGAGTCTGTGGATCGAAACCACCCCTCTGCTAAAAATATATTTTATTCTAACAAAATTTGCATTGGCACCTTGGAAATTGTGACGTAATATGTCAAATATTGCATCAGCCAATTATAATCCTGCACTACTCACAAAACCAAATCTTCACCTTACGTTAGAAAGCTAGCAGAGTGGCGCAGTGGAAGCGTGCTGGGCCCATAACCCAAAGGTCCGTGGATCGAAACCACGCTCTGCTAAAAATATATTTTAATCTAACAAAATTTGCATTGGCACCTTGGGAATTGTGAGGAAATTTGTCAAATATTGCATCAGGCAAATATAATCCTGCACTACTCACAATACCAAGTATTCACCGTACCTTACAAAGCTAGCAGAGTGGCGCAGTGGAAGCGTGCTGGGCCCATAACCCAGAGGTCCGTGGATCGAAACCACGCTCTGCTAAAAAAAATGTTTTCATCCACAAATTTTTTTATTGGCAACATGGGAAATTGGGACGTAATTCGATGAAATATTGCATGAGTCTAATATAAAATCCTGCACTAGGCCTACTCACAATACTAAATCTTCACCTGATGCTAGAAAGCTAGCAGAGTGGCGCAATGGCAGCGTGCTGGGCCCATAACCCAGAGGTCCCTGGATAAAAAAACACGCTCTGCTAAAAAATGTTAATCTAACAACAGTTTTATTGGCAAAATTGGCAATTCTGAGGTAATTTGGTCAAATATTGCATCAGCCAAATATAATCCTGCACTACTCACAATATCAAATCTTCATCTCGTGTTAGCAGGCTAGCAGAGTGCGCAGTGGAAGCGTGCTGGGCCCATAACCCAGAGGTCCGTGGATCGAAACCACGCTCTGCTAAAAATATATTTTAATCTAACTAATTTTGCATTGCCAACTTGGAAATTGTGACGTAATATGTAAAATATTGCATCAGCCAAATATAATCCTGCACTACTCACAATACCAAGTCTTTACCTTACGTTAGAAAGCTAGCAGAGTGGCGCAGTGGAAGCATGCTGGGCCCATAACCCAGAGGTCCGTGGATCGCAACCACGCTCTGCTAAAAAAATGTTAATCTAACAGCATTTTTATTGTGAAAATTGTGACGTAATTTGGTCAAATATTGCATCAGCCAAATATAATCCTGCAGTACTCACAATACCAAATCTTTACCTCGTGTTAGCAGGCTAGCAGGGTGGTGCAGTGGAAGCATGCTCGCCCCATAACCCAGAGGTCCGTGGATCAAAACCACGCTCTGCTAAAAAAAATAATTTTAATCTGACAAAATTTGCATCGCCAACTTGGGAATTGTGACCTAATTTGTCAAACATTGCATCAGCCAAATATAATCCTGCACTACTCACAATACCAAATCTTCATCTCGTGTTAGCAGGCTAGCAGAATGGCGCAGTGGAAGCGTGCTGGGCCCATAACCCAGAGGTCCGTGGATCGAAACCACGCTCTGCTAAAAATATATTTTAATCTAACTAAATTTGCATTGCCAACTTGGAAATTGTGACGTAATATGTAAAATATTGCATCAGCCAAATATAATCCTGCACTACTCACAATACCAAGTCTTTATCTTACGTTAGAAAGCTAGCAGAGTGGCGCAGTGGAAGCGTGCTGGGCCCATAACCCAGAGGTCCGTGGATCGAAACCACGCTCTGCTAAAAAAATACTTTGATCCACCAAAATTTTTATTGGCAGCATGGGAAATTGGGACGTAATTCGATGAAATATTGCATGAATCTAATATAAAATCCTGCATTAGGCCTACTCACAATACTAAATCTTCACCTGATGCTAGAAAGCTAGCAGAGTGGCGCAATGGCAGCGTGCTGGGCCCATAACCCAGAGGTCCCTGGATCAAAAAACACTCTCTGCTAAAAAATGTTAATCTAACAACATTTTTATTGGCAAAATTGGAAATTGTGACGTAATTTGGTCAAATATTGCATCAGCCAAATATAATCCTGCACTACTCACAATACCAAATCTTCACCTCGTGTTTGCGGGCTAGCAGGGTGGCGCAGTGGAAGCGTGCTGGCCCCATAACCAAGAGGTCCGTGGATCGAAACCAAGCTCTGCTAAAAAAAAATATTAAACTGACAAAATTTGCATTGGCAACTTGGAAATTGTGACCTAATTTGTCAAATATTGCATCAGCCAAATAAAATCCTGCACTACTCAAAATACCAAATCTTCAACTTATGTTAGCAAGCTAGCAGAGTGGCGCAGTGGAAGCGTGCTGGGCCCATAACCCAGAGGTCCGTGGATCGAAACCACGCTCTGCTAAAAAAAATGTTTTCATCCACAAAATTTTTTATTGGTAACATGGGAAATTGGGACGTAATTCGATGAAATATTGCATGAGTCTAATATAAAATCCTGCACTAGGCCTACTCACAATACTAAATCTTCACCTGATGCTAGAAAGCTAGCAGAGTGGCGCAATGGCAGCGTGCTGGCCCCATAACCCAGAGGTCCCTGGATAAAAAAACACGCTCTGCTAAAAAATGTTAATCTAACAACAGTTTTATTGGCAAAATTGGAAATTCTGAGGTAATTTGGTAAAATATTGCATCAGCCAAATATAATCCTGCACTACTCACAATATCAAATCTTCATCTCGTGTTAGCAGGCTAGCAGAGTGGCGCAGTGGAAGCGTGCTGGGCCCATAACCCAGAGGTCCGTGGATCGAAACCACGCTCTGCTAAAAATATACTTTAATCTCACTAAATTTGCATTGCCAACTTGGAAATTGTGACGTAATATGTAAAATATTGCATCAGCCAAATATAATCCTGCACTACTCACAATACCAAGTCTTTACCTTACGTTAGAAAGCTAGCAGAGTGGCGCAGTGGAAGCATGCTGGGCCCATAACTCAGAGGTCCGTGGATCGAAACCACGCTCTGCTAAAAAATGTTAATCTAACAACATTTTTATTGTGAAAATTGTGACGTAATTTTGTCAAATATTGCATCTGCCAAATATAATCCTGCAGTACTCACAATACCAAATCTTCACCTCGTGTTAGCAGGCTAGCAGGGTGGTGCAGTGGAAGCATGCTGGCCCCATAACCCAGAGGTCCGTGGATCAAAACCACGCTCTGCTAAAAAAAATAATTTTAATCTGACAAAATTTGCATTGCCAACTTGGGAATTGTGACCTAATTTGTCAAACATTGCATCAGCCAAATATAATCCTGCACTACTCACAATACCAAATCTTCATCTCGTGTTAGCAGGCTAGCAGAATGGCGCAGTGGAAGCGTGCTGGGCCCATAACCCAGAGGTCCGTGGATCGAAACCACGCTCTGCTAAAAATATATTTTAATCTAACTAAATTTGCATTGCCAACTTGGAAATCGTGACGTAATATGTAAAATATTGCATCAGCCAAATATAATCCTGCACTACTCACAATACCAAGTCTTTACCTTACGTTAGAAAGCTAGCAGAGTGGCGCAGTGGAAGCGTGCTGGGCCCATAACCCAGAGGTCCGTGGATCGAAACCACGCTCTGCTAAAAAAATACTTTGATCCACCAAAATTTTTATTGGCAGCATGGGAAATGGGGACGTAATTCGATGAAATATTGCATGAATCTAATATAAAATCCTGCATTAGGCCTACTCACAATACTAAATCTTCACCTGATGCTAGAAAGCTAGCAGAGTGGCGCAATGGCAGCATGCTGGGCCCATAACCCAGAGGTCCCTGGATCAAAAAACACTCTCTGCTAAAAAATGTTAATCTAACAACATTTTTATTGGCAAAATTGGAAATTGTGACGTAATTTGGTCAAATATTGCATCAGCCAAATATAATCCTGCACTACTCACAATACCAAATCTTCACCTCGTGTTTGCGGGCTAGCAGGGTGGCGCAGTGGAAGCGTGCTGGCCCCATAACCCAGAGGTCCGTGAATCGAAACCAAGCTCTGCTAAAAAAAAATATTAAACTGACAAAATTTGCATTGGCAACTTGGGAATTGTGACCTAATTTGTCAAATATTGCATCAGCCAAATAAAATCCTGCACTACTCAAAATACCAAATCTTCAACTTATGTTAGCAAGCTAGCAGAGTGGCGCAGTGGAAGCGTGCTGGGCCCATAACCCAGAGGTCCGTGGATCGAAACCACGCTCTGCTAAAAAAAATGTTTTCATCCACAAAATTTTTTATTGGTAACATGGGAAATTGGGACGTAATTCGATGAAATATTGCATGAGTCTAATATAAAATCCTGCACTAGGCCTACTCACAATACTAAATCTTCACCTGATGCTAGAAAGCTAGCAGAGTGGCGCAATGGCAGCGTGCTGGCCCCATAACCCAGAGGTCCCTGGATAAAAAAACACGCTCTGCTAAAAAATGTTAATCTAACAACAGTTTTATTGGCAAAATTGGAAATTCTGAGGTAATTTGGTAAAATATTGCATCAGCCAAATATAATCCTGCACTACTCACAATATCAAATCTTCATCTCGTGTTAGCAGGCTAGCAGAGTGGCGCAGTGGAAGCGTGCTGGGCCCATAACCCAGAGGTCCGTGGATCGAAACCACGCTCTGCTAAAAATATACTTTAATCTCACTAAATTTGCATTGCCAACTTGGAAATTGTGACGTAATATGTAAAATATTGCATCAGCCAAATATAATCCTGCACTACTCACAATACCAAGTCTTTACCTTACGTTAGAAAGCTAGCAGAGTGGCGCAGTGGAAGCATGCTGGGCCCATAACTCAGAGGTCCGTGGATCGAAACCACGCTCTGCTAAAAAATGTTAATCTAACAACATTTTTATTGTGAAAATTGTGACGTAATTTTGTCAAATATTGCATCTGCCAAATATAATCCTGCAGTACTCACAATACCAAATCTTCACCTCGTGTTAGCAGGCTAGCAGGGTGGTGCAGTGGAAGCATGCTGGCCCCATAACCCAGAGGTCCGTGGATCAAAACCACGCTCTGCTAAAAAAAAAAATTTTAATCTGACAAAATTTGCATTGCCAACTTGGGAATTGTGACCTAATTTGTCAAACATTGCATCAGCCAAATATAATCCTGCACTACTCACAATACCAAATCTTCATCTCGTGTTAGCAGGCTATCAGAATGGCGCAGTGGAAGCGTGCTGGGCCCATAACCCAGAGGTCCGTGGATCGAAACCACGCTCTGCTAAAAATATATTTTAATCTAACTAAATTTGCATTGCCAGCTTGGAAATCGTGACGTAATATGTAAAATATTGCATCAGCCAAATATAATCCTGCACTACTCACAATACCAAGTCTTTACCTTACGTTAGAAAGCTAGCAGAGTGGCGCAATGGAAGCGTGCTGGGCCCATAACCCAGAGGTCCGTGGATCGAAACCACGCTCTGCTAAAAAAAATACTTTGATCCACCAACATTTTTATTGGCAGCATGGGAAATTGGGACGTAATTCGATGAAATATTGCATGAATCTAATATAAAATCCTGCACTAGGCCTACTCACAATACTAAATCTTCACCTGATGCTAGAAAGCTAGCAGAGTGGCGCAATGGCAGCGTGCTGGGCCCATAACCCAGAGGTCCCTGGATCAAAAAACACGCTCTGCTAAAAAATGTTAATCTAACAACATTTTTATTGGCAAAATTGGAAATTGTGACGTAATTTGGTCAAATATTGCATCAGCCAAATATAATCCTGCACTACTCACAATACCAAATCTTCACCTCGTGTTTGCGGGCTAGCAGGGTGGCGCAGTGGAAGCGTGCTGGCCCCATAACCCAGAGGTCCGTGGATCGAAACCAAGCTCTGCTAAAAAAAAAAATTAAACTGACAAAATTTGCATTGGCAACTTGGGAATTGTGACCTAATTTGTCAAATATTGCATCAGCCAAATAAAATCCTGCACTACTCAAAATACCAAATCTTCAACTTATGTTAGCAAGCTAGCAGAGTGGCGCAGTGGAAGCGTGCTGGGCCCATAACCCAGAGGTCCGTGGATCGAAACCACGCTCTGCTAAAAATATATTTTAATCTAACAAAATTTGCATTGCCAATTTGGAAATTGTGACGTAATATGGCAAATATTGCATCAGCCAAATATAATCCTGCACCACTCACAATACATTGCAATACCAAGTCTTTACCTTACGTTAGAAAGCTAGCAGAGTGGCGCAGTGGAAGTGTGCTGGGCCCATAACCCAGAGGTCCGTGGATCGAAACCACGCTCTGCTAAAAATATATTTTAATCTAACAAAATTTGCATTGCCAACTTGGAAATTGTGACGTAATATGTCAAATTTTGCATCACCCAAATATAATCCTGCACTACTCCAATACCAAATCTTCACCTTACGTTAGAAAGCTAGCAGAGTGGCGCAGTGGAAGCGTGCTGGGCCCATAACCCAGAGTCTGTGGATCGAAACCACCCCTCTGCTAAAAATATATTTTATTCTAACAAAATTTGCATTGGCACCTTGGAAATTGTGACGTAATATGTCAAATATTGCATCAGCCAATTATAATCCTGCACTACTCACAAAACCAAATCTTCACCTTACGTTAGAAAGCTAGCAGAGTGGCGCAGTGGAAGCGTGCTGGGCCCATAACCCAAAGGTCCGTGGATCGAAACCACGCTCTGCTAAAAATATATTTTAATCTAACAAAATTTGCATTGGCACCTTGGGAATTGTGAGGAAATTTGTCAAATATTGCATCAGGCAAATATAATCCTGCACTACTCACAATACCAAGTATTCACCGTACCTTACAAAGCTAGCAGAGTGGCGCAGTGGAAGCGTGCTGGGCCCATAACCCAGAGGTCCGTGGATCGAAACCACGCTCTGCTAAAAAAAATGTTTTCATCCACGAAATTTTTTATTGGCAACATGGGAAATTGGGACGTAATTCGATGAAATATTGCATGAGTCTAATATAAAATCCTGCACTAGGCCTACTCACAATACTAAATCTTCACCTGATGCTAGAAAGCTAGCAGAGTGGCGCAATGGCAGCGTGCTGGGCCCATAACCCAGAGGTCCCTGGATAAAAAAACACGCTCTGCTAAAAAATGTTAATCTAACAACAGTTTTATTGGCAAAATTGGAAATTCTGAGGTAATTTGGTCAAATATTGCATCAGCAAAATATAATCCTGCACTACTCACAATATCAAATCTTCATCTCGTGTTAGCAGGCTAGCAGAGTGGCGCAGTGGAAGCGTGCTGGGCCCATAACCCAGAGGTCCGTGGATCGAAACCACGCTCTGCTAAAAATATATTTTAATCTAACTAAATTTGCATTGCCAACTTGGAAATTGTGACGTAATATGTAAAATATTGCATCAGCCAAATATAATCCTGCACTACTCACAATACCAAGTCTTTACCTTACGTTAGAAAGCTAGCAGAGTGGCGCAGTGGAAGCATGCTGGGCCCATAACCCAGAGGTCCGTGGATCGCAACCACGCTCTGCTAAAAAAATGTTAATCTAACAACATTTTTATTGTGAAAATTGTGACGTAATTTGGTCAAATATTGCATCAGCCAAATATAATCCTGCAGTACTCACAATACCAAATATTTACCTCGTGTTAGCAGGCTAGCAGGGTGGTGCAGTGGAAGCATGCTCGCCCCATAACCCAGAGGTCCGTGGATCAAAACCACGCTCTGCTAAAAAAAAAAATTTTAATCTGACAAAATTTGCATTGCCAACTTGGGAATTGTGACCTAATTTGTCATACATTGCATCAGCCAAATATAATCCTGCACTACTCACAATACCAAATCTTCATCTCGTGTTAGCAGGCTAGCAGAATGGCGCAGTGGAAGCGTGCTGGGCCCATAACCCAGAGGTCCGTGGATCGAAACCACGCTCTGCTAAAAATATATTTTAATCTAACTAAATTTGCATTGCCAACTTGGAAATTGTGACGTAATATGTAAAATATTGCATCAGCCAAATATAATCCTGCACTACTCACAATACCAAGTCTTTATCTTACGTTAGAAAGCTAGCAGAGTGGCGCAGTGGAAGCGTGCTGGGCCCATAACCCAGAGGTCCGTGGATCGAAACCACGCTCTGCTAAAAAAATACTTTGATCCACCAAAATTTTTATTGGCAGCATGGGAAATTGGGACGTAATTCGATGAAATATTGCATGAATCTAATATAAAATCCTGCATTAGGCCTACTCACAATACTAAATCTTCACCTGATGCTAGAAAGCTAGCAGAGTGGCGCAATGGCAGCGTGCTGGGCCCATAACCCAGAGGTCCCTGGATCAAAAAACACTCTCTGCTAAAAAATGTTAATCTAACAACATTTTTATTGGCAAAATTGGAAATTGTGACGTAATTTGGTCAAATATTGCATCAGCCAAATATAATCCTGCACTACTCACAATACCAAATCTTCACCTCGTGTTTGCGGGCTAGCAGGGTGGCGCAGTGGAAGCGTGCTGGCCCCATAACCCAGAGGTCCGTGGATCGAAACCAAGCTCTGCTAAAAAAAAAAATTAAACTGACAAAATTTGCATTGGCAACTTGGGAATTGTGACCTAATTTGTCAAATATTGCATCAGCCAAATAAAATCCTTCACTACTCAAAATACCAAATCTTCAACTTATGTTAGCAAGCTAGCAGAGTGGCGCAGTGGAAGCGTTCTGGGCTCATAACCCAGAGTTCCGTGGATCGAAACCACGCTCTGCTAAAAAAAAATTTTTCATCCACAAATTTTTTTATTGGTAACATGGGAAATTGGGACGTAATTCGATGAAATATTGCATGAGTCTAATATAAAATCCTGCACTAGGCCTACTCACAATACTAAATCTTCACCTGATGCTAGAAAGATAGCAGAGTGGCGCAATGGCAGCGTGCTGGCCCCATAACCCAGAGGTCCCTGGATAAAAAAACACGCTCTGCTAAAAAATGTTTATCTAACAACAGTTTTATTGGCAAAATTGGAAATTCTGAGGTAATTTGGTAAAATATTGCATCAGCCAAATATAATCCTGCACTACTCACAATATCAAATCTTCATCTCGTGTTAGCAGGCTAGCAGAGTGGCGCAGTGGAAGCGTGCTGGGCCCATAACCCAGAGGTCCGTGGATCGAAACCACCCCTCTGCTAAAAATATATTTTATTCTAACAAAATTTGCATTGGCACCTTGGAAATTGTGACGTAATATGTCAAATATTGCATCAGCCAATTATAATCCTGCACTACTCACAAAACCAAATCTTCACCTTACGTTAGAAAGCTAGCAGAGTGGCGCAGTGGAAGCGTGCTGGGCCCATAACCCAAAGGTCCGTGGATCGAAACCACGCTCTGCTAAAAATATATTTTAATCTAACAAAATTTGCATTGGCACCTTGGGAATTGTGAGGAAATTTGTCAAATATTGCATCAGGCAAATATAATCCTGCACTACTCACAATACCAAGTATTCACCGTACCTTACAAAGCTAGCAGAGTGGCGCAGTGGAAGCGTGCTGGGCCCATAACCCAGAGGTCCGTGGATCGAAACCACGCTCTGCTAAAAAAAATGTTTTCATCCACGAAATTTTTTATTGGCAACATGGGAAATTGGGACGTAATTCGATGAAATATTGCATGAGTCTAATATAAAATCCTGCACTAGGCCTACTCACAATACTAAATCTTCACCTGATGCTAGAAAGCTAGCAGAGTGGCGCAATGGCAGCGTGCTGGGCCCATAACCCAGAGGTCCCTGGATAAAAAAACACGCTCTGCTAAAAAATGTTAATCTAACAACAGTTTTATTGGCAAAATTGGAAATTCTGAGGTAATTTGGTCAAATATTGCATCAGCAAAATATAATCCTGCACTACTCACAATATCAAATCTTCATCTCGTGTTAGCAGGCTAGCAGAGTGGCGCAGTGGAAGCGTGCTGGGCCCATAACCCAGAGGTCCGTGGATCGAAACCACGCTCTGCTAAAAATATATTTTAATCTAACTAAATTTGCATTGCCAACTTGGAAATTGTGACGTAATATGTAAAATATTGCATCAGCCAAATATAATCCTGCACTACTCACAATACCAAGTCTTTACCTTACGTTAGAAAGCTAGCAGAGTGGCGCAGTGGAAGCATGCTGGGCCCATAACCCAGAGGTCCGTGGATCGCAACCACGCTCTGCTAAAAAAATGTTAATCTAACAACATTTTTATTGTGAAAATTGTGACGTAATTTGGTCAAATATTGCATCAGCCAAATATAATCCTGCAGTACTCACAATACCAAATATTTACCTCGTGTTAGCAGGCTAGCAGGGTGGTGCAGTGGAAGCATGCTCGCCCCATAACCCAGAGGTCCGTGGATCAAAACCACGCTCTGCTAAAAAAAAAAATTTTAATCTGACAAAATTTGCATTGCCAACTTGGGAATTGTGACCTAATTTGTCATACATTGCATCAGCCAAATATAATCCTGCACTACTCACAATACCAAATCTTCATCTCGTGTTAGCAGGCTAGCAGAATGGCGCAGTGGAAGCGTGCTGGGCCCATAACCCAGAGGTCCGTGGATCGAAACCACGCTCTGCTAAAAATATATTTTAATCTAACTAAATTTGCATTGCCAACTTGGAAATTGTGACGTAATATGTAAAATATTGCATCAGCCAAATATAATCCTGCACTACTCACAATACCAAGTCTTTATCTTACGTTAGAAAGCTAGCAGAGTGGCGCAGTGGAAGCGTGCTGGGCCCATAACCCAGAGGTCCGTGGATCGAAACCACGCTCTGCTAAAAAAATACTTTGATCCACCAAAATTTTTATTGGCAGCATGGGAAATTGGGACGTAATTCGATGAAATATTGCATGAATCTAATATAAAATCCTGCATTAGGCCTACTCACAATACTAAATCTTCACCTGATGCTAGAAAGCTAGCAGAGTGGCGCAATGGCAGCGTGCTGGGCCCATAACCCAGAGGTCCCTGGATCAAAAAACACTCTCTGCTAAAAAATGTTAATCTAACAACATTTTTATTGGCAAAATTGGAAATTGTGACGTAATTTGGTCAAATATTGCATCAGCCAAATATAATCCTGCACTACTCACAATACCAAATCTTCACCTCGTGTTTGCGGGCTAGCAGGGTGGCGCAGTGGAAGCGTGCTGGCCCCATAACCCAGAGGTCCGTGGATCGAAACCAAGCTCTGCTAAAAAAAAAAATTAAACTGACAAAATTTGCATTGGCAACTTGGGAATTGTGACCTAATTTGTCAAATATTGCATCAGCCAAATAAAATCCTTCACTACTCAAAATACCAAATCTTCAACTTATGTTAGCAAGCTAGCAGAGTGGCGCAGTGGAAGCGTTCTGGGCTCATAACCCAGAGTTCCGTGGATCGAAACCACGCTCTGCTAAAAAAAAATTTTTCATCCACAAATTTTTTTATTGGTAACATGGGAAATTGGGACGTAATTCGATGAAATATTGCATGAGTCTAATATAAAATCCTGCACTAGGCCTACTCACAATACTAAATCTTCACCTGATGCTAGAAAGATAGCAGAGTGGCGCAATGGCAGCGTGCTGGCCCCATAACCCAGAGGTCCCTGGATAAAAAAACACGCTCTGCTAAAAAATGTTTATCTAACAACAGTTTTATTGGCAAAATTGGAAATTCTGAGGTAATTTGGTAAAATATTGCATCAGCCAAATATAATCCTGCACTACTCACAATATCAAATCTTCATCTCGTGTTAGCAGGCTAGCAGAGTGGCGCAGTGGAAGCGTGCTGGGCCCATAACCCAGAGGTCCGTGGATCGAAACCACGCTCTGCTAAAAATATATTTTAATCTCACTAAATTTGCATTGCCAACTTGGAAATTGTGACGTAATATGTAAAATATTGCATCAGCCAAATATAATCCTGCACTACTCACAATACCAAGTCTTTACCTTACGTTAGAAAGCTAGCAGAGTGGCGCAGTGGAAGCATGCTGGGCCCATAACTCAGAGGTCCGTGGATCGAAACCACGCTCTGCTAAAAAATGTTAATCTAACAACATTTTTATTGTGAAAATTGTGACGTAATTTTGTCAAATATTGCATCTGCCAAATATAATCCTGCAGTACTCACAATACCAAATCTTCACCTCGTGTTAGCAGGCTAGCAGGGTGGTGCAGTGGAAGCATGCTGGCCCCATAACCCAGAGGTCCGTGGATCAAAACCACGCTCTGCTAAAAAAAATAATTTTAATCTGACAAAATTTGCATTGCCAACTTGGGAATTGTGACCTAATTTGTCAAACATTGCATCAGCCAAATATAATCCTGCACTACTCACAATACCAAATCTTCATCTCGTGTTAGCAGGCTAGCAGAATGGCGCAGTGGAAGCGTGCTGGGCCCATAACCCAGAGGTCCGTGGATCGAAACCACGCTCTGCTAAAAATATATTTTAATCTAACTAAATTTGCATTGCCAATTTGGAAATTGTGACGTAATATGTAAAATATTGCATCAGCCAAATATAATCCTGCACTACTCACAATACCAAGTCTTTACCTTACGTTAGAAAGCTAGCAGAGTGGCGCAATGGAAGCGTGCTGGGCCCATAACCCAGAGGTCCGTGGATCGAAACCACGCTCTGCTAAAAAAAATACTTTGATCCACCAAAATTTTTATTGGCAGCATGGGAAATTGGGACGTAATTCGATGAAATATTGCATGAATCTAATATAAAATCCTGCACTAGGCCTACTCACAATACTAAATCTTCACCTGATGCTAGAAAGCTAGCAGAGTGGCGCAATGGCAGCGTGCTGGGCCCATAACCCAGAGGTCCCTGGATCAAAAAACACGCTCTGCTAAAAAATGTTAATCTAACAACATTTTTATTGGCAAAATTGGAAATTGTGACTTAATTTGGTCAAATATTGCATCAGCCAAATATAATCCTGCACTACTCACAATACCAAATCTTCACCTCGTGTTTGCGGGCTAGCAGGGTGGCGCAGTGGAAGCGTGCTGGCCCCATAACCCAGAGGTCCGTGGATCGAAACCAAGCTCTGCTAAAAAAAAAAAATTAAACTGACAAAATTTGCATTGGCAACTTGGGAATTGTGACCTAATTTGTCAAATATTGCATCAGCCAAATAAAATCCTGCACTACTCAAAATAGCAAATCTTCAACTTATGTTAGCAAGCTAGCAGAGTGGCGCAGTGGAAGCGTGCTGGGCCCATAACCCAGAGGTCCGTGGATCGAAACCACGCTCTGCTAAAAATATATTTTAATCTAACAAAATTTGCATTGCCAATTTGGAAATTGTGACGTAATATGGCAAATATTGCATCAGCCAAATATAATCCTGCACCACTCACAATACATTGCAATACCAAGTCTTTACCTTACGTTAGAAAGCTAGCAGAGTGGCACAGTGGAAGTGTGCTGGGCCCATAACCCAGAGGTCCGTGGATCGAAACCACGCTCTGCTAAAAATATATTTTAATCTAACAAAATTTGCATTGCCAACTTGGAAATTGTGACGTAATATGTCAAATATTGCATCAGCCAATTATAATCCTGCACTACTCACAAAACCAAATCTTCACCTTACGTTAGAAAGCTAGCAGAGTGGCGCAGTGGAAGCGTGCTGGGCCCATAACCCAGAGGTCCGTGGATCGAAACCACGCTCTGCTAAAAATATATTATAATCTAACAA
Organism: Flabesymbios commensalis; assembly: GCA_964017125.1. Classification (NCBI taxonomy): domain Eukaryota; kingdom Metazoa; phylum Annelida; class Polychaeta; order Terebellida; family Flabelligeridae; genus Flabesymbios; species Flabesymbios commensalis. The sequence goes on from OZ024912.1 coordinate 29,502,167, forward strand.
AATTTGCATTGGCACCTTGGAAATTGTGAGGAAATTTGTCAAATATTGCATCAGGCAAATATAATCCTGCAATACTCACAATACCAAGTATTCACCGTACCTTACAAAGCTAGCAGAGTGGCGCAGTGGAAGCGTGCTGGGCCCATAACCCAGAGGTCCGTGGATCGAAACCACGCTCTGCTAAAAATATACTTTAATCTAACAAAATTTGCATTCCCAACTTGGAAATTGTGACGTAATATGGCAAATATTGCATCAGCTAAATATAATCCTGCACCACTCACAATACATTGCAATACCAAGTCTTTACCTTACGTTAGAAAGCTAGCAGAGTTGCGCAGTGGAAGTGTGCTGGGCCCATAACCCAGAGGTCCGTGGATCGAAACCACGCTCTGCTAAAAATATATTTTAATCTAACAAAATTTGCGTTGCCAACTTGGAAATTGTGACGTAATATGTCAAATTTTGCATCACCCAAATAAAATCCTGCACTACTCCAATACCAAATCTTCACCTTACGTTAGAAAGCTAGCAGAGTGGCGCAGTGGAAGCGTGCTGGGCCCATAACCCAGAGGTCCGTGGATCGAAACCACGCTCTGCTAAAAATATATTTTATTCTAACAAAATTTGCATTGGCACCTTGGAAATTGTGACGTAATATGTCAAATATTGCATCAGCCAATTATAATCCTGCACTACTCACAAAACCAAATCTTCACCTTACGTTAGCAAGCTAGCAGAGTGGCGCAGTGGAAGCGTGCTGGGCCCATGACCCAGAGGTCCGTGGATCGAAACCACGCTCTGCTAAAAATATATTTTAATCTAACAAAATTTGCATTGGCACCTTGGGAATTGTGAGGAAATTTGTCAAATATTGCATCAGGCAAATATAATCCTGCACTACTCACAATACCAAGTATTCACCATACCTTACAAAGCTAGCAGAGTGGCGCAGTGGAAGCGTGCTGGGCCCATAACCCAGAGGTCCCTGGATCAAAAAACACTCTCTGCTAAAAAATGTTAATCTAACAACATTTTTATTGGCAAAATTGGAAATTGTGACGTAATTTGGTCAAATATTGCATCAGCCAAATATAATCCTGCACTACTCACAATACCAAATCTTCACCTCGTGTTTGCGGGCTAGCAGGGTGGCGCAGTGGAAGCGTGCTGGCCCCATAACCCAGAGTCCGTGGATCGAAACCACGCTCTGCTAAAAATATATTTTAATCTAACTAAATTTGCATTGCCAACTTGGAAATTGTGACGTAATATGTAAAATATTGCATCAGCCAAATATAATCCTGCACTACTCACAATACCAAGTCTTCACTTACGTTAGAAAGCTAGCAGAGTGGCGCAGTGGAAGCATGCTAGGCCCATAACCCAGAGGTCCGTGGATCGAAACCACGCTCTGCTAAAAAATGTTAATCTAACAACATTTTTATTGTGAAAATTGTGACGTAATTTGGTCAAATATTGCATCAGCCAAATATAATCCTGCAGTACTCACAATACCAAATCTTCACCTCGTGTTAGCAGGCTAGCAGGGTGGTGCAGTGGAAGCATGCTGGCCCCATAACCCAGAGGTCCGTGGATCAAAACCACGCTCTGCTAAAAAAACAAGACTACATAAGTCCAGGAGCTCCCGCTCCGAATTAGAATTTGATTTAAGCAATTTTGTATAGGGTTATTAATGTAGTCCTAGTCTAGGTCAAAAATCAAGACGCAAGACAACTAGGTCTAAGAAGCCCAGTCTAAGAGTAAGATAAGAACTAGACAGTCTGTCAGAGATTGCAAACCTCCATTGAAATTAATGATCCTAATCAGTATCCCAGTAATGGTCTACCTCTCTGGCATGGTTTACCCGATATCAGGCCAATCGAGTTAACTAATAGCTGATTTACGGTCATTTTGAATTCGATATAAATTAGTTAAAAGCTTAGGGTGCATCCTCCCCCGAAACCTCAAACTTTGTTTTATAGTAATGGACTAACATCTAACACAGTTTGCAAAATATTGGGCATGTGAAAGTAAATAATGGCCGATAGAGGGCCATTTTGAATTTGATCAAATCAAAATTTTCCAAGATGCATCCTCAGCTGAAATCTCACATTTCATTCTATAGTAATGGTCTAGCCATCTAGCACGGTTTACCAAATATCGCCCATGTGAAAGTGAATAATGGCCGATAGGAGGCCATTTTGAATTTGATCAAGTCAAAATTTGATGATGCATCCTCTCCTGAAATCTCACATTTTGTTTTATAGTAATGGTCTAGCCATCTAGTACAGTTACTAAAAACCGGCTATGTGAAAGTAAATAATGGCCGATAGGCGGCCATTTTGAATTTGATCGAGTCAATTTTTTTCAGAATGCATCCTCTCTTGTAATCTCACATTTTGTTTTATAGTAATGGTCCAGCTATCTAACACGGTTTACCAAATATCAGCAATGTGAAAGTAAATAGTGGCCGATAGGCGGCCATTTTGAATTCGATTGAGTCGAAAGCTTTTTAAAGGCATCCTCTCTCTAAACGTCACATTTTGTTTTATAGTAATGGTCTAGCTATCTAGCACGGTTTACCTGATATCAGGCCTATCGAGGTAAATAATGCTGATTGTCGGCCATTTTGAATTCGTAAGTTAAAAATTTTCAGGGTGCATCCTCCCCCGAAAACTCACACTTTGTTTTATAGTAATCAGGTAATGGTCTAGCCATCTAGCACGGTTTACCAAATATCAGCCATGTGAAAATGAATAATGGCCGAAAAGGCGGCCATTTTAAATTTGATCAAGTCAATTTTTTTCAAGATGCATCCTCATCTGAAATCTCACATTTCGTTTTACAGTAATGGTCTAGCCATCTAGCACGGTTGACCAAATAACGGCCATGTGAAAGTGAATAATGGCCGATAAGCGGCCATTTTGAATTTTATCGAGTCTAATTTTTTCAAGATGCATCCTCTCCTGAATTCACACATTTTGTTTTATAGTAATGTTCTAGCCATCTAGCATGGTTTACCAAATAACGGCCATGTGAAAGTGAATAATGGCCGATAAGCGGCCATTTTGAATTGTATCGAGTCGAATTTTTTCAAGATGCATCCTCTCCTGAAATCACACATTTTGTTTTATAGTAATGGTCTAGCCATCTAGCACGGTTTACCAAATAACGGCCATGTGAAAGTGAATAATGGCCGATAAGCGGCCATTTTGAATTTTATCGAGTCGAATTTTTTCAAGATGCATCCTCTCCTGAAATCACACATTTTGTTTTATAGTAATGGTCTAGCCATCTAGCACGGTTTACCAAATAACGGCCATGTGAAAGTGAATAATGGCCGATTGGCGGCCATTTTGAAATTTGACAAAATGAATTTTTTCAAAATACATCCTCTCCTGAAGCCTTACAATTTGTTTTATAGTAATGGTGTAGATATCTTGAGCGGTTTTCATGATATTCCACAATATCAGGCCTGTCGAGGTGAATAATGGCTGATAGGCGGCCATTTTGAATTTTATCAACTTCAAATTTTTCAGGATGCATCCTCTCCTGAAACCTTACAATTTATTTGATATTAATGGTGTAGCTATCTTGAGCGGTTTTCATGATATTCCGCAATATCAGGCCTGTCAAGGTGAATAATGGCCGATAGGCGGCCATTTTGAATTTTATCGACTTGAAATTTTTCAAGATGCATCCTCTCCTGAAACCTCACAATTTGTTTTATAGTAATGGTGTAGCTATCTTGAGCGGTTTTCATCATATTCCGCAAAATCTTTCAGTCGGATTTACCGATGTTATAAATTAGGTCAAAGTGCTGGGTCAACTTCAAGGTCAAGGTCCAAAAACCTGAAAAGGCACAACTAGGGACCTTAGAGAACATGTATGTGCAATATGACTGTCATCGGCCCAGTACTTTTCGAGATCTGCTCCGGAAACGAAGTGCGCGTCAAAACATCTAAATAGGTCATAGTTCTGAACCAGAAGTAGGTCAAAGTTCAAATACCCCAAAAGGCACAACTAGACCACCTAGGGGTGTTGTGTGTAAAATTTGAAGACAATCGGACAAGTACTTTCAGAGATATGCTCCGGAAACGAATTGTTTACGGACGGCCCAACGGCCCAACGGCCCAACGGCCCAACGCCGTCACATCATCATTTTCTCCTCTGCAACCTTGCGTATTGAATTCAGATTAAAAATATTTTAACCCGTCCATTAGTCACCTGGAAGTAACCCACATACCAAAAATTGTTATCCTAGCTTATTTTCTCACAAAGTTATAGGCAAAAGAAGAGGCCAAAAAAAAACGGAGGTAGAATCCATAGCTCCCTTCGCTCACCTACGGTGACGGCGGGAGCTAAAAAAATTTAATCTGACAAAATTTGCATTGCCAACTTGGGAATTGTGAACTAATTTGTCAAATATTGCATCAGCCAAATATAATCCTGCACTACTCACAATACCAAATCTTCATCTCGTGTTAGCAGGCTAGCAGAATGGCGCAGTGGAAGCGTGCTGGGCCCATAACCCAGAGGTCCGTGGATCGAAACCACGCTCTGCTAAAGATATATATTGAATCTAACTAAATTTGCATTGCCAACTTGGAAATTGTGACGTAATATGTAAAATATTGCATCAGCCAAATATAATCCTGCACTACTCACAATACCAAGTCTTCACCTTACGTTAGAAAGCTAGCAGAGTGGCGCAGTGGAAGCATGCTGGGCCCATAACCCAGAGGTCCGTGGATCGAAACCACGCTCTGCTAAAAATATATTTTAATCTAACAAAATTTGCGTTGCCAACTTGGAAATTGTGACGTAATATGTCAAATTTTGCATCACCCAAATAAAATCCTGCACTACTCCAATACCAAATCTTCACCTTACGTTAGAAAGCTAGCAGAGTGGCGCAGTGGAAGCGTGCTGGGCCCATAACCCAGAGGTCCGTGGATCGAAACCACGCTCTGCTAAAAATATATTTTATTCTAACAAAATTTGCATTGGCACCTTGGAAATTGTGACGTAATATGTCAAATATTGCATCAGCCAATTATAATCCTGCACTACTCACAAAACCAAATCTTCACCTTACGTTAGCAAGCTAGCAGAGTGGCGCAGTGGAAGCGTGCTGGGCCCATGACCCAGAGGTCCGTGGATCGAAACCACGCTCTGCTAAAAATATATTTTAATCTAACAAAATTTGCATTGGCACCTTGGGAATTGTGAGGAAATTTGTCAAATATTGCATCAGGCAAATATAATCCTGCACTACTCACAATACCAAGTATTCACCATACCTTACAAAGCTAGCAGAGTGGCGCAGTGGAAGCGTGCTGGGCCCATAACCCAGAGGTCCCTGGATCAAAAAACACTCTCTGCTAAAAAATGTTAATCTAACAACATTTTTATTGGCAAAATTGGAAATTGTGACGTAATTTGGTCAAATATTGCATCAGCCAAATATAATCCTGCACTACTCACAATACCAAATCTTCACCTCGTGTTTGCGGGCTAGCAGGGTGGCGCAGTGGAAGCGTGCTGGCCCCATAACCCAGAGTCCGTGGATCGAAACCACGCTCTGCTAAAAATATATTTTAATCTAACTAAATTTGCATTGCCAACTTGGAAATTGTGACGTAATATGTAAAATATTGCATCAGCCAAATATAATCCTGCACTACTCACAATACCAAGTCTTCACTTACGTTAGAAAGCTAGCAGAGTGGCGCAGTGGAAGCATGCTAGGCCCATAACCCAGAGGTCCGTGGATCGAAACCACGCTCTGCTAAAAAATGTTAATCTAACAACATTTTTATTGTGAAAATTGTGACGTAATTTGGTCAAATATTGCATCAGCCAAATATAATCCTGCAGTACTCACAATACCAAATCTTCACCTCGTGTTAGCAGGCTAGCAGGGTGGTGCAGTGGAAGCATGCTGGCCCCATAACCCAGAGGTCCGTGGATCAAAACCACGCTCTGCTAAAAAAACAAGACTACATAAGTCCAGGAGCTCCCGCTCCGAATTAGAATTTGATTTAAGCAATTTTGTATAGGGTTATTAATGTAGTCCTAGTCTAGGTCAAAAATCAAGACGCAAGACAACTAGGTCTAAGAAGCCCAGTCTAAGAGTAAGATAAGAACTAGACAGTCTGTCAGAGATTGCAAACCTCCATTGAAATTAATGATCCTAATCAGTATCCCAGTAATGGTCTACCTCTCTGGCATGGTTTACCCGATATCAGGCCAATCGAGTTAACTAATAGCTGATTTACGGTCATTTTGAATTCGATATAAATTAGTTAAAAGCTTAGGGTGCATCCTCCCCCGAAACCTCAAACTTTGTTTTATAGTAATGGACTAACATCTAACACAGTTTGCAAAATATTGGGCATGTGAAAGTAAATAATGGCCGATAGAGGGCCATTTTGAATTTGATCAAATCAAAATTTTCCAAGATGCATCCTCAGCTGAAATCTCACATTTCATTCTATAGTAATGGTCTAGCCATCTAGCACGGTTTACCAAATATCGCCCATGTGAAAGTGAATAATGGCCGATAGGAGGCCATTTTGAATTTGATCAAGTCAAAATTTGATGATGCATCCTCTCCTGAAATCTCACATTTTGTTTTATAGTAATGGTCTAGCCATCTAGTACAGTTACTAAAAACCGGCTATGTGAAAGTAAATAATGGCCGATAGGCGGCCATTTTGAATTTGATCGAGTCAATTTTTTTCAGAATGCATCCTCTCTTGTAATCTCACATTTTGTTTTATAGTAATGGTCCAGCTATCTAACACGGTTTACCAAATATCAGCAATGTGAAAGTAAATAGTGGCCGATAGGCGGCCATTTTGAATTCGATTGAGTCGAAAGCTTTTTAAAGGCATCCTCTCTCTAAACGTCACATTTTGTTTTATAGTAATGGTCTAGCTATCTAGCACGGTTTACCTGATATCAGGCCTATCGAGGTAAATAATGCTGATTGTCGGCCATTTTGAATTCGTAAGTTAAAAATTTTCAGGGTGCATCCTCCCCCGAAAACTCACACTTTGTTTTATAGTAATCAGGTAATGGTCTAGCCATCTAGCACGGTTTACCAAATATCAGCCATGTGAAAATGAATAATGGCCGAAAAGGCGGCCATTTTAAATTTGATCAAGTCAATTTTTTTCAAGATGCATCCTCATCTGAAATCTCACATTTCGTTTTACAGTAATGGTCTAGCCATCTAGCACGGTTGACCAAATAACGGCCATGTGAAAGTGAATAATGGCCGATAAGCGGCCATTTTGAATTTTATCGAGTCTAATTTTTTCAAGATGCATCCTCTCCTGAATTCACACATTTTGTTTTATAGTAATGTTCTAGCCATCTAGCATGGTTTACCAAATAACGGCCATGTGAAAGTGAATAATGGCCGATAAGCGGCCATTTTGAATTGTATCGAGTCGAATTTTTTCAAGATGCATCCTCTCCTGAAATCACACATTTTGTTTTATAGTAATGGTCTAGCCATCTAGCACGGTTTACCAAATAACGGCCATGTGAAAGTGAATAATGGCCGATAAGCGGCCATTTTGAATTTTATCGAGTCGAATTTTTTCAAGATGCATCCTCTCCTGAAATCACACATTTTGTTTTATAGTAATGGTCTAGCCATCTAGCACGGTTTACCAAATAACGGCCATGTGAAAGTGAATAATGGCCGATTGGCGGCCATTTTGAAATTTGACAAAATGAATTTTTTCAAAATACATCCTCTCCTGAAGCCTTACAATTTGTTTTATAGTAATGGTGTAGATATCTTGAGCGGTTTTCATGATATTCCACAATATCAGGCCTGTCGAGGTGAATAATGGCTGATAGGCGGCCATTTTGAATTTTATCAACTTCAAATTTTTCAGGATGCATCCTCTCCTGAAACCTTACAATTTATTTGATATTAATGGTGTAGCTATCTTGAGCGGTTTTCATGATATTCCGCAATATCAGGCCTGTCAAGGTGAATAATGGCCGATAGGCGGCCATTTTTAATTTTATCGACTTGAAATTTTTCAAGATGCATCCTCTCCTGAAACCTCACAATTTGTTTTATAGTAATGGTGTAGCTATCTTGAGCGGTTTTCATGATATTCCGCAAAATCTTTCAGTCGGATTTACCGATGTTATAAATTAGGTCAAAGTGCTGGGTCAACTTCAAGGTCAAGGTCCAAAAACCTGAAAAGGCACAACTAGGGACCTTAGAGAACATGTATGTGCAATATGACTGTCATCGGCCCAGTACTTTTCGAGATCTGCTCCGGAAACGAAGTGCGCGTCAAAACATCTAAATAGGTCATAGTTCTGAACCAGAAGTAGGTCAAAGTTCAAATACCCCAAAAGGCACAACTAGACCACCTAGGGGTGTTGTGTGTAAAATTTGAAGACAATCGGACAAGTACTTTCAGAGATATGCTCCGGAAACGAATTGTTTACGGACGGCCCAACGGCCCAACGGCCCAACGGCCCAACGCCGTCACATCATCATTTTCTCCTCTGCAACCTTGCGTATTGAATTCAGATTAAAAATATTTTAACCCGTCCATTAGTCACCTGGAAGTAACCCACATACCAAAAATTGTTATCCTAGCTTATTTTCTCACAAAGTTATAGGCAAAAGAAGAGGCCAAAAAAAAACGGAGGTAGAATCCATAGCTCCCTTCGCTCACCTACGGTGACGGCGGGAGCTAAAAAAATTTAATCTGACAAAATTTGCATTGCCAACTTGGGAATTGTGAACTAATTTGTCAAATATTGCATCAGCCAAATATAATCCTGCACTACTCACAATACCAAATCTTCATCTCGTGCTAGCAGGCTAGCAGAATGGCGCAGTGGAAGCGTGCTGGGCCCATAACCCAGAGGTCCGTGGATCGAAACCACGCTCTGCTAAAGATATATATTGAATCTAACTAAATTTGCATTGCCAACTTGGAAATTGTGACGTAATATGTAAAATATTGCATCAGCCAAATATAATCCTGCACTACTCACAATACCAAGTCTTCACCTTACGTTAGAAAGCTAGCAGAGTGGCGCAGTGGAAGCATGCTGGGCCCATAACCCAGAGGTCCGTGGATCGAAACCACGCTCTGCTAAAAAACATGCTTTTATCCACAAATTTTTTTATTGGCAACATGGGAAATCGAGACGTAATTCGATGAAATATTGCATGAATCTAATATAAAATCCTGCACTAGGCCTACTCACAATACTAAATCTTCACCTGATGCTAGAAAGCTAGCAGAGTGGCGCAATGGCAGCGTGCTGGGCCCATAACCCAGAGGTCCCTGGATCAAAAAACACGCTCTGCTAAAAAATGTTAATCTAACAACAGATTTATTGGCAAAATTGGAAATTCTGAAGTAATTTGGTCAAATATTGCATCAGCCAAATATAATCCTGCACTACTCACAATACCAAATCTTCATCTCGTGTTAGAAGCTAAAAATATATTTTAATCTAACTAAATTTGCATTACCAACTTGGAAATTGTGACGTAATATGTCAAATATTGCATCAGCCAAATATAATCCTGCACCACTCACAATACCAAGTCTTTACCTTACGTTAGAAAGCTAGCAGAGTGGCGCAGTGGAAGCGTGCTGGGCCCATAACCCAGAGGTCCGTGGATCGAAACCACCCTCTGCTAAAAATATATTTTAATCTAACAAAATTTGCATTGGCACCTTGGAAATTGTGACGTAATATGTCAAATATTGCATCAGCCAATTATAATCCTGCACTACTCACAAAACCAAATCTTCACCTTACGTTTGAAAGCTAGCAGAGTGGCGCAGTGGAAGCGTGCTGGGCCCATAACCCAGAGGTCCGTGGATCGAAACCACGCTCTGCTAAAAATATAATTTAATCTAACAAAATTTGCATTGGCACCTTGGAAATTGTGACGAAATTTGTCAGATATTGCATCAGGCAAATATAATCCTGCACTACTCACAATACCAAGTATTCACCGTACATTACAAAGCTAGCAGAGTGGCGCAGTGGAAGCGTGCTGGGCCCATAACCCAGAGGTCCGTGGATCGAAACCACGCTCTGCTAAGAAAAATGTTTTTATCCACAAAAAAAATTATTGGCAACATGGGAAATTGGGACGTAATTCGATGAAATATTGCATGAGTCTAATATAAAATCCTGCACTAGGCCTACTCACAATACTAAATCTTCACCTGATGCTAGAAAGCTAGCAGAGTGGCGCAATGGCAGCGTGCTGGGCCCATAACCCAGAGGTCCCTGGATCAAAAGGGCGGGGGCCCTAGGGTAGTGGTTAGCACCGCTGCCTTTCACGCCAGAGTCCCGGGTTCGGTTCCCGGTCTCGGCGGTTTGAAAGAAACAAAATTGTTTCTTCCCCATCCACGTGTGAAAGTTAGTATTGTGGGGAGCCTCCGTGACCGAGAGGTAGCGTGCTCGGCCTCAGACCGCCAGGGCTCGAATTTCTAATCCTGTGTCTGGAGGACAGTGTCATCTCAATCATCTCACCATCCTCAGGAGGTTCTCCTGGCCCAGTTTAGCCTATATGTGCACAAAGGTGGCCTAAAGCCCGATTCATTTCCCTGGATCAAAAAACACGCTCTGCTAAAAAATGTTAATCTAACAACAGTTTTATTGGCAAAATTAGAAATTCTGAAGTAATTTGGTCAAATATTGCATCAGCCAAATATAATCCTGCACTACTCACAATACCAAATCTTCATCTCGTGTTAGCAGGCTAGCAGAGTGGCGCAGTGGAAGCGTGCTGGGCCCAGAACCCAGAGGTCCGTGGATCGAAACCACGCTCTGCTAAAAATATATTTTAATCTAACTAAATTTGCATTGCCAACTTGGAAATTGTGACGTAATATGTCAAATATTGCATCAGCCAAATATAATCCTGCACTACTCACAATACCAAGTCTTTACCTTACGTTAGAAAGCTAGCAGAGTGGCGCAGTGGAAGCGTGCTGGGCCCATAACCCAGAGATCCGTGGATCGAAACCACGCTCTGCTAAAAATATATTTTAATCTAACAAAATTTGCATTGCCAACTTGGAAATTGTGACGTAATATGTCAAATATTGCATCAGCCAAATATAATCCTGCACTACTCACAATACCAAATATTCACCTTACGTTAGAAAGCGAGCAGAGTGGCGCAGTGGAAGCGTGCTGGGCCCATAACCCAGAGGTCCGTGGATCGAGACCACGCTCTGCTAAAAATATATTTTAATCCAACAAAATTTGCACTGGCACCTTGGAAATTGTGACGAAATATGTCAAATATTGCATCAGGCAAATATAATCCTGCACTACTCACAATACCAAGTATTCACCTTACCTTACAAAGCTAGCAGAGTGGCGCAGTGGAAGCGTGCTGGGCCCATAACCCAGAGGTCCGTGGATCGAAACCACGCTCTGCTAGAAAAAATGTTTTTATCCACCAAAATTTTAATTGGCAACATGGGAAATTGTGACGTAATTCGATGAAATATTGCATGAGTCTAATATAAAATCCTGCACTAGGTCTACTCACAATACTAAATCTTCACCTTATACTAGAAAGCTAGCAGAGTGGCGCAATAGCAGCGTGCTGGGCCCATAACCCAGAGGTCCCTGGATAAAAATGCACGCTCTGCTAAAAAATGTTAATCTAACAACAGTTTTATTGGCAAAATTGGAAATTGTGACGTAATTTGGTCAAATATTGCATCAGCCAAATATAATCCTGCACTACTCACAATACCAAATCTTCACCTCGTGTTAGCAGGCTAGCAGGGTGGTGCAGTGGAAGCGTGCTGGCCCCATAACCCAGAGGTCCGTGGATCGAAACCACGCTATGCTAAAAAAAAATATATTTTAATCTGACAAAATTTGCATTGGCAATTGGGAATTGTGACCTAATTTGTCAAATATTGCATCAGCCAAATATAATCCTGCACTACTCAAAATACCAAATCTTCAACTTATGTTAGCAAGCTAGCAGAGTGGCGCAGTGGAAGCGTGCTGGGCCCATAACCCAGAGGTCCGTGGATCGAAACCACGCACTGCTAAAAATATATTTTAATCTAACAAAATTTGCATTGCCAACTTGGAAATTGTGACGTAATATATCAAATATTGCATCACCCAAATATAATCCTGCACTACTCCAATACCAAATCTTCACCTTACGTTAGATAGCTAGCAGAGTGGCGCCGTGGAAGCGTGCTGGGCCCATAACCCAGAGGTCCGTGGATCGAAACCACGCTCTGCTAAAAATATATTTTAATCTAACAAAATTTGCATTGCCAACTTGGAAATTGTGACGTAATATGTCAAATATTGCATCAGCCAAATATAATCCTGCACCACTCACAATACCAAGTCTTTACCTTACGTTAGAAAGCTAGCAGAGTGGCGCAGTGGAAGCGTGCTGGGCCCATAACCCAGAGGTCCGTGGATCGAAACGACGCTCTGCTAAAAATATATTTTAATCTAACAAAATTTGCATTGCCAACTTGGAAATTGTGACGTAATATGTCAAATTTTGCATCACCAAAATATAATCCTGCACTACTCCAATACCAAATCTTCACCTTACGTTAGAAAGCTAGCAGAGTGGCGCAGTGGAAGCGTGCTGGGCCCATAACCCAGAGGTCCGTGGATCGAAACCACGCTCTGCTAAAAATATATTTTATTCTAACAAAATTTGCATTGGCACCTTGGAAATTGTGACGTAATATGTCAAATATTGCATCAGCCAATTATAATCCTGCACTACTCACAAAACCAAATCTTCACCTTACGTTAGCAAGCTAGCAGAGTGGCGCAGTGGAAGCGTGCTGGGCCCATGACCCAGAGGTCCGTGGATCGAAACCACGCTCTGCTAAAAATATATTTTAATCTAACAAAATTTGCATTGGCACCTTGGGAATTGTGAGGAAATTTGTCAAATATTGCATCAGGCAAATATAATCCTGCACTACTCACAATACCAAGTATTCACCATACCTTACAAAGCTAGCAGAGTGGCGCAGTGGAAGCGTGCTGGGCCCATAACCCAGAGGTCCCTGGATCAAAAAACACTCTCTGCCAAAAAATGTTAATCTAACAACATTTTTATTGGCAAAATTGGAAATTGTGACGTAATTTGGTCAAATATTGCATCAGCCAAATATAATCCTGCACTACTCACAATACCAAATCTTCACCTCGTGTTTGCGGGCTAGCAGGGTGGCGCAGTGGAAGCGTGCTGGCCCCATAACCCAGAGTCCGTGGATCGAAACCACGCTCTGCTAAAAATATATTTTAATCTAACTAAATTTGCATTGCCAACTTGGAAATTGTGACGTAATATGTAAAATATTGCATCAGCCAAATATAATCCTGCACTACTCACAATACCAAGTCTTCACTTACGTTAGAAAGCTAGCAGAGTGGCGCAGTGGAAGCATGCTAGGCCCATAACCCAGAGGTCCGTGGATCGAAACCACGCTCTGCTAAAAAATGTTAATCTAACAACATTTTTATTGTGAAAATTGTGACGTAATTTGGTCAAATATTGCATCAGCCAAATATAATCCTGCAGTACTCACAATACCAAATCTTCACCTCGTGTTAGCAGGCTAGCAGGGTGGTGCAGTGGAAGCATACTGGCCCCATAACCCAGAGGTCCGTGGATCAAAACCACGCTCTGCTAAAAAAAAAAAATTTAATCTGACAAAATTTGCATTGCCAACTTGGGAATTGTGACCTAATTTGTCAAATATTGCATCAGCCAAATATAATCCTGCACTACTCACAATACCAAATCTTCATCTCGTGTTAGCAGGCTAGCAGAATGGCGCAGTGGAAGCGTGCTGGGCCCATAACCCAGAGGTCCGTGGATCGAAACCACGCTCTGCTAAAGATATATATTGAATCTAACTAAATTTGCATTGCCAACTTGGAAATTGTGACGTAATATGTAAAATATTGCATCAGCCAAATATAATCCTGCACTACTCACAATACCAAGTCTTCACCTTACGTTAGAAAGCTAGCAGAGTGGCGCAGTGGAAGCATGCTGGGCCCATAACCCAGAGGTCCGTGGATCGAAACCACGCTCTGCTAAAAAACATGCTTTTATCCACAAATTTTTTTATTGGCAACATGGGAAATCGAGACGTAATTCGATGAAATATTGCATGAATCTAATATAAAATCCTGCACTAGGCCTACTCACAATACTAAATCTTCACCTGATGCTAGAAAGCTAGCAGAGTGGCGCAATGGCAGCGTGCTGGGCCCATAACCCAGAGGTCCCTGGATCAAAAAACACGCTCTGCTAAAAAATGTTAATCTAACAACAGATTTATTGGCAAAATTGGAAATTCTGAAGTAATTTGGTCAAATATTGCATCAGCCAAATATAATCCTGCACTACTCACAATACCAAATCTTCATCTCGTGTTAGAAGCTAAAAATATATTTTAATCTAACTAAATTTGCATTGCCAACTTGGAAATTGTGACGTAATATGTCAAATATTGCATCAGCCAAATATAATCCTGCACCACTCACAATACCAAGTCTTTACCTTACGTTAGAAAGCTAGCAGAGTGGCGCAGTGGAAGCGTGCTGGGCCCATAACCCAGAGGTCCGTGGATCGAAACCACCCTCTGCTAAAAATATATTTTAATCTAACAAAATTTGCATTGGCACCTTGGAAATTGTGACGTAATATGTCAAATATTGCATCAGCCAATTATAATCCTGCACTACTCACAAAACCAAATCTTCACCTTACGTTTGAAAGCTAGCAGAGTGGCGCAGTGGAAGCGTGCTGGGCCCATAACCCAGAGGTCCGTGGATCGAAACCACGCTCTGCTAAAAATATAATTTAATCTAACAAAATTTGCATTGGCACCTTGGAAATTGTGACGAAATTTGTCAGATATTGCATCAGGCAAATATAATCCTGCACTACTCACAATACCAAGTATTCACCGTACATTACAAAGCTAGCAGAGTGGCGCAGTGGAAGCGTGCTGGGCCCATAACCCAGAGGTCCGTGGATCGAAACCACGCTCTGCTAAGAAAAATGTTTTTATCCACAAAAAAATTTATTGGCAACATGGGAAATTGGGACGTAATTCGATGAAATATTGCATGAGTCTAATATAAAATCCTGCACTAGGCCTACTCACAATACTAAATCTTCACCTGATGCTAGAAAGCTAGCAGAGTGGCGCAATGGCAGCGTGCTGGGCCCATAACCCAGAGGTCCCTGGATCAAAAGGGCGGGGGCCCTAGGGTAGTGGTTAGCACCGCTGCCTTTCACGCCAGAGTCCCGGGTTCGGTTCCCGGTCTCGGCGGTTTGAAAGAAACAAAATTGTTTCTTCCCCATCCACGTGTGAAAGTTAGTATTGTGGGGAGCCTCCGTGACCGAGAGGTAGCGTGCTCGGCCTCAGACCGCCAGGGCTCGAATTTTAATCCTGTGTCTGGAGGACAGTGTCATCTCAATCATCTCACCATCCTCAGGAGGTTCTCCTGGCCCAGTTTAGCCTATATGTGCACAAAGGTGGCCTAAAGCCCGATTCATTTCCCTGGATCAAAAAACACGCTCTGCTAAAAAATGTTAATCTAACAACAGTTTTATTGGCAAAATTAGAAATTCTGAAGTAATTTGGTCAAATATTGCATCAGCCAAATATAATCCTGCACTACTCACAATACCAAATCTTCATCTCGTGTTAGCAGGCTAGCAGAGTGGCGCAGTGGAAGCGTGCTGGGCCCAGAACCCAGAGGTCCGTGGATCGAAACCACGCACTGCTAAAAATATATTTTAATCTAACAAAATTTGCATTGCCAACTTGGAAATTGTGACGTAATATATCAAATATTGCATCACCCAAATATAATCCTGCACTACTCCAATACCAAATCTTCACCTTACGTTAGAAAGCTAGCAGAGTGGCGCCGTGGAAGCGTGCTGGGCCCATAACCCAGAGGTCCGTGGATCGAAACCACGCTCTGCTAAAAATATATTTTAATCTAACAAAATTTGCATTGCCAACTTGGAAATTGTGACGTAATATGTCAAATATTGCATCAGCCAAATATAATCCTGCACCACTCACAATACCAAGTCTTTACCTTACGTTAGAAAGCTAGCAGAGTGGCGCAGTGGAAGCGTGCTGGGCCCATAACCCAGAGGTCCGTGGATCGAAACGACGCTCTGCTAAAAATATATTTTAATCTAACAAAATTTGCATTGCCAACTTGGAAATTGTGACGTAATATGTCAAATTTTGCATCACCAAAATATAATCCTGCACTACTCCAATACCAAATCTTCACCTTACGTTAGAAAGCTAGCAGAGTGGCGCAGTGGAAGCGTGCTGGGCCCATAACCCAGAGGTCCGTGGATCGAAACCACGCTCTGCTAAAAGTATATTTTACTCTAACAAAATTTGCACTGGCACCTTGGAAATTGTGACGAAATATGTCAAATATTGCATCAGGCAAATATAATCCTGCACTACTCACAATACCAAGTATTCACCTTACCTTACAAAGCTAGCAGAGTGGCGCAGTGGAAGCGTGCTGGGCCCATAACCCAGAGGTCCGTGGATCGAAACCACGCTCTGCTAGAAAAAATGTTTTTATCCACAAAAATTTTCATTGGCAACATGGGAAATTGTGACGTAATTCGATGAAATATTGCATGAGTCTAATATAAAATCCTGCACTAGGTCTACTCACAATACTAAATCTTCACCTTATACTAGAAAGCTAGCAGAGTGGCGCAATAGCAGCGTGCTGGGCCCATAACCCAGAGGTCCCTGGATAAAAATGCACGCTCTGCTAAAAAATGTTAATCTAACAACAGTTTTATTGGCAAAATTGGAAATTGTGACGTAATTTGGTCAAATATTGCATCAGCCAAATATAATCCTGCACTACTCACAATACCAAGTCTTTACCTTACGTTAGAAAGCTAGCAGAGTGGCGCAGTGGAAGCGTGCTGGGCCCATAACCCAGAGATCCGTGGATCGAAACCACGCTCTGCTAAAAATATATTTTAATCTAACAAAATTTGCATTGCCAACTTGGAAATTGTGACGTAATATGTCAAATATTGCATCAGCCAAATATAATCCTGCACTACTCACAATACCAAATATTCACCTTACGTTAGAAAGCGAGCAGAGTGGCGCAGTGGAAGCGTGCTGGACCCATAACCCAGAGGTCCGTGGATCGAGACCACGCTCTGCTAAAAATATATTTTAATCCAACAAAATTTGCACTGGCACCTTGGAAATTGTGACGAAATATGTCAAATATTGCATCAGGCAAATATAATCCTGCACTACTCACAATACCAAGTATTCACCTTACCTTACAAAGCTAGCAGAGTGGCGCAGTGGAAGCGTGCTGGGCCCATAACCCAGAGGTCCGTGGATCGAAACCACGCTCTGCTAGAAAAAATGTTTTTATCCACCAAAATTTTCATTGGCAACATGGGAAATTGTGACGTAATTCGATGAAATATTGCATGAGTCTAATATAAAATCCTGCACTAGGTCTACTCACAATACTAAATCTTCACCTTATACTAGAAAGCTAGCAGAGTGGCGCAATAGCAGCGTGCTGGGCCCATAACCCAGAGGTCCCTGGATAAAAATGCACGCTCTGCTAAAAAATGTTAATCTAACAACAGTTTTATTGGCAAAATTGGAAATTGTGACGTAATTTGGTCAAATATTGCATCAGCCAAATATAATCCTGCACTACTCACAATACCAAATCTTCACCTCGTGTTAGCAGGCTAGCAGGGTGGTGCAGTGGAAGCGTGCTGGCCCCATAACCCAGAGGTCCGTGGATCGAAACCACGCTATGCTAAAAAAAAAAATATTTTAATCTGACAAAATTTGCATTGGCAATTGGGAATTGTGACCTAATTTGTCAAATATTGCATCAGCCAAATATAATCCTGCACTACTCAAAATACCAAATCTTCAACTTATGTTAGCAAGCTAGCAGAGTGGCGCAGTGGAAGCGTGCTGGGCCCATAACCCAGAGGTCCGTGGATCGAAACCACGCACTGCTGAAAATATATTTTAATCTAACAAAATTTGCATTGCCAACTTGGAAATTGTGACGTAATATATCAAATATTGCATCACCCAAATATAATCCTGCACTACTCCAATACCAAATCTTCACCTTACGTTAGAAAGCTAGCAGAGTGGCGCCGTGGAAGCGTGCTGGGCCCATAACCCAGAGGTCCGTGGATCGAAACCACGCTCTGCTAAAAATATATTTTAATCTAACAAAATTTGCATTGCCAACTTGGAAATTGTGACGTAATATGTCAAATATTGCATCAGCCAAATATAATCCTGCACCACTCACAATACCAAGTCTTTACCTTACGTTAGAAAGCTAGCAAAGTGGCGCAGTGGAAGCGTGCTGGGCCCATAACCCGGAGGTCCGTGGATCGAAACCACGCTCTGCTAAAAATATATTTTAATCTAACAGAATTTGCATTGCCAACTTGGAAATTGTGACGTAATATGTCAAATTTTGCATCACCAAAATATAATCCTGCACTACTCCAATACCAAATCTTCACCTTACGTTAGAAAGCTAGCAGAGTGGCGCAGTGGAAGCGTGCTGGGCCCATAACCCAGAGGTCCGTGGATCGAAACCACGCTCTGCTAAAAGTATATTTTACTCTAACAAAATTTGCACTGGCACCTTGGAAATTGTGACGAAATATGTCAAATATTGCATCAGGCAAATATAATCCTGCACTACTCACAATACCAAGTATTCACCTTACCTTACAAAGCTAGCAGAGTGGCGCAATGGAAGCGTGCTGGGCCCATAACCAAGGGTTCCGTGGATCGAAACCACGCTCTGCTAGAAAAAATGTTTTTATCCACCAAAATTTTCATTGGCAACATGGGAAATTGTGACGTAATTCGATGAAATATTGCATGAGTCTAATATAAAATCCTGCACTAGGTCTACTCACAATACTAAATCTTCACCTTATACTAGAAAGCTAGCAGAGTGGCGCAATAGCAGCGTGCTGGGCCCATAACCCAGAGGTCCCTGGATAAAAATGCACGCTCTGCTAAAAAATGTTAATCTAACAACAGTTTTATTGGCAAAATTGGAAATTGTGACGTAATTTGGTCAAATATTGCATCAGCCAAATATAATCCTGCACTACTCACAATACCAAATCTTCACCTCGTGTTAGCAGGCTAGCAGGGTGGTGCAGTGGAAGCGTGCTGGCCCCATAACCCAGAGGTCCGTGGATCGAAACCACGCTATGCTAAAAAAAAAAATATTTTAATCTGACAAAATTTGCATTGGCAATTGGGAATTGTGACCTAATTTGTTAAATATTGTATCAGCCAAATATAATCCTGCACTACTCAAAATACCAAATCTTCAACTTATATTAGCAATCTAGCAGAGTGGCGCAGTGGAAGCGTGCTGGGCCCATAACCCAGAGGTCCGTGGATCGAAACCACGCACTGCTAAAAATATATTTTAATCTAACAAAATTTGCATTGCCAACTTGGAAATTGTGACGTAATATATCAAATATTGCATCACCCAAATATAATCCTGCACTACTCCAATACCAAATCTTCACCTTAAGTTAGAAAGCTAGCAGAGTGGCGCCGTGGAAGCGTGCTGGGCCCATAACCCAGAGGTCCGTGGATCGAAACCACGCTCTGCTAAAAATATATTTTAATCTAACAAAATTTGCATTGCCAACTTGGAAATTGTGACGTAATATGTCAAATATTGCATCAGCCAAATATAATCCTGCACCACTCACAATACCAAGTCTTTACCTTACGTTAGAAAGCTAGCAGAGTGGCGCAGTGGAAGCGTGCTGGGCCCATAACCCAGAGGTCCGTGGATCGAAACCACGCTCTGCTAAAAATATATTTTAATCTAACAAAATTTGCATTGCCAACTTGGAAATTGTGACGTAATATGTCAAATTTTGCATCACCAAAATATAATCCTGCACTACTCCAATACCAAATCTTCACCTTACGTTAGAAAGCTAGCAGAGTGGCGCAGTGGAAGCGTGCTGGGCCCATAACCCAGAGGTCCGTGGATCGAAACCACGCTCTGCTAAAAGTATATTTTACTCTAACAAAATTTGCATTGGCACCTTGGAAATTGTGACGTAATATGTCAAATATTGCATCAGGCAAATATAATCCTGCACTACTCACAATACCAAGTATTCACCGTACCTTACAAAGCTAGCAGAGTGGCGCAGTGGAAGCATGCTGGGCCCATAACCCAGAGGTCCGTGGATCGAAACCACGTTCTTCTAAAAAAAATGTTTTTATCCACAAAAAAATTTATTGGCAACATGGGAAATTGGGACGTAATCCGATGAAATATTGCATGAGTCTAATATAAAATCCTGCACTAGGCCTACTCACAATACTAAATCTTCACCTGATGCTAGAAAGCTAGCAGAGTGGCGCAATGGCAGCGTGCTGGGCCCATAACCCAGAGGTCCCTGGATCAAAAAACACGCTCTGCTAAAAAATGTTAATCTAGCAACAGTTTTATTGGCAAAATTGGAAATTCTGAAGTAATTTGGTCAAATATTGCATCAGCTAAATATAATCCTGCACTGCTCACAATACCAAATCTTCATCTCGTGTTAGCAGGCTAGCAGAGTGGCGCAGTGGAAGCGTGCTGGGCCCATAACCCAGAGGTCCGTGGATAGAAACCACGCTCTGCTAAAAATATATTTTAATCTAACTAAATTTGCATTGCCAACTTGGAAATTGAGACGTAATATTTCATATATTGCATCAGCCAAATATAATCCTGCACTACTCACAATACCAAATCTTCACCTTACGTTAGAAAGCTAGCAGAGCGGCGCAGTGAAAGCGTGCTGGGCCCATAACCCAGAGGTCCGTGGATCAAACCAACGCTCTGCTAAAAATATATTTTAATCTAACAAAATTTGCATTGGCACCTTGGAAATTGTGACGAAATTTGTCAAATATTGCATCAGGCAAATATAATCCTGCACTACTCACAATACCAAGTATTCACCGTACCGTACAAAGCTAGCAGAGTGGCGCAGTGGAAGCGTGCTGAGCCCATAACCCATAGGTCCGTGGATCGAAACCACGCTCTGCTAAAAAAAATGTTTTTATCCACAAAAAATTTTATTGGCAACATGGGAAATTGGGACCTAATTCGATGAAATATTGCATGAGTCTAATATAAAATCCTGCACTAGGCCTACTCACAATACTAAATCTCCACCTGATGCTAGAAAGCTAGCAGAGTGGCGCAATGGCAGCGTGCTGGGCCCATAACCCAGAGGTCCCTGGATCAAAAAACACGCTCTGCTAAAAAATGTTAATCTAACAACAGTTTTATTTTCAAAATTGGAAATTCTGAAGTAATTTGGTCAAATATTGCATCAGCCAAATATAATCCTGCACTACTCACAATACCAAATCTTCATCTCGTGTTAGCAGGCTAGCAGAGTGGCGCAGTGGAAGCGTGCTGGGCCCATAACCCAGAGGTCCGTGGATCGAAACCACGCTCTGCTAAAAATATATTTTAATCTAACTAAATTTGCATTGCCAACTTGGAAATTGTGACGTAATATGTAAAATATTGCATCAGCCAAATATAATCCTGCACTACTCACAATACCAAGTCTTAACCTTACGTTAGCAAGCTAGCAGAGTGGCGCAGTGGAAGCGTGCTGGGCCCATAACCCAGAGGTCCGTGGATCGAGACCACGCTGTGCTAAAAAAAATGTTTTTATCCACAAAAAAAATTATTGGCAACATGGGAAATTGGGACGTAATTCGATGAAATCTTGCATGAGTCTAATATAAAATCCTGCACTAGGCCTACTCACAATACTAAATCTTCACCTGATGCTAGAAAGCTAGCAGAGTGGCGCAATGGCAGCGTGCTGGGCCCATAACCCAGAGGTCCCTGGATCAAAAAACACGCTCTGCTAAAAAATGTTAATCTAACAACAGTTTTATTGGCAAAATTGGAAATTCTGAAGTAATTTGGTCAAATATTGCATCAGCTAAATATAATCCTGCACTACTCACAATACCAAATCTTCATCTCGTGTTAGCTGGCTAGCAGAGTGACGCAGTGGAAGCGTGCTGTGCCCATAACCCAGAGGTCCGTGGATCGAAACCACGCTCTGCTAAAAATATATTTTAATCTAACTAAATTTGCATTGCCAACTTGGAAATTGTGACGTAATATTTCATATATTGCATCAGCCAAATATAATCCTGCACTACTCACAATACCAAATCTTCACCTTACGTTAGAAAGCTAGCAGAGTGGCGCAGTGAAAGCGTGCTGGGCCCATAACCCAGAGGTCCGTGGATCAAAACCAACGCTCTGCTAAAAATATATTTTAATCTAACAAAATTTGCATTGGCACCTTGGAAATTGTGACGAAATTTGTCAAATATTGCATGAGGCAAATATAATCCTGCACTACTCACAATACCAAGTATTCACCGTACCGTACAAAGCTAGCAGAGTGGCGCAGTGGAAGCGTGCTGAGCCCATAACCCAGAGGTCCGTGGATCGAAACCACGCTCTGCTAAAAAAAATGTTTTTATCCACAAAATTTTTTATTGGCAACATGGGAAATTGGGACGTAATTCGATGAAATATTGCATGAGTCTAATATAAAATCCTGCACTAGGCCTACTCACAATACTAAATCTTCACCTGATGCTAGAAAGCTAGCAGAGTGGCGCAATGGCAGCGTGCTGGGCCCTTAACCCAGAGGTCCCTGGATCAAAAAACACGCTCTGCTAAAAAATGTTAATCTAACAACAGTTCTATTGGCAAAATTGGAAATTCTGAAGTAATTTGGTCAAATATTGCATCAGCCAAATATAATCCTGCACTACTCACAATACCAAATCTTCATCTCGTGTTAGCAGGCTAGCAGAGTGGCGCAGTGGAAGCGTGCTGGGCCCATAACCCAGAGGTCCTTGGATCGAAACCACGCTCTGCTAAAAATATATTTTAATCTAACTAAATTTGCATTGCCAACTTGGAAATTGTGACGTAATATGTAAAATATTGCATCAGCCAAATATAATCCTGCACTACTCACAATACCAAGTCTTTACCTTACGTTAGAAAGCTAGCAGAGTGGCGCAGTGGAAGCGTGCTGGGCCCATAACCCAGAGGTCCGTGGATCGAAACCACGCTCTGCTAAAAATATATTTTAATTTAACAAAATTTGCATTGCCAACTTGGAAATTGTGACGTAATATGTCAGATATTGCATCAGCCAAATATAATCCTGCACTACTCACAATACCAAGTATTCACCTTACCTTACAAAGCTAGCAGAGTGGCGCAGTGGAAGATTGCTGGGCCCATAACCCAGAGGTCCGTGGATCGAAACCACGCTCTGCTAGAAAAAATGTTTTTATCCACCAAAATTTTAATTGGCAACATGGGAAATTGTGACGTAATTCGATGAAATATTGCATGAGTCTAATATAAAATCCTGCACTAGGTCTACTCACAATACTAAATCTTCACCTTATGCTAGAAAGCTAGCAGAGTGGCGCAATAGCAGCGTGCTGGGCCCATAACCCAGAGGTCCCTGGATCAAAAAACACGCTCTGCTGAAAAATGTTAATCTAACAACAGTTTTATTGGCAAAATTGGAAATTGTGACGTAATTTGGTCAAATATTGCATCAGCCAAATATAATCCTGCACTACTCACAATACCAAATCTTCAACTCGTGTGAGCAGGCTAGCAGAGTGGCGCAGTGGAAGCGTGCTGGGCCCATAACCCAGAGGTCCGTGGATAGAAACCACGCTCTGCTAAAAATATATTTTAATCTAACTAAATTTGCATTGCCAACTTGGAAATTGAGACGTAATATTTCATATATTGCATCAGCCAAATATAATCCTGCACTACTCACAATACCAAATCTTCACCTTACGTTAGAAAGCTAGCAGAGTGGCGCAGTGAAAGCGTGCTGGGCCCATAACCCAGAGGTCCGTGGATCAAAACCAACGCTCTGCTAAAAATATATTTCAATCTAACAAAATTTGCATTGCCAACTTGGAAATTGTGACGTAATATGTAAAATATTGCATCAGCCAAATATAATCCTGCACTACTCACAATACCAAGTCTTAACCTTACGTTAGAAAGCTAGCAGAGTGGCGCAGTGGAAGCGTGCTGGGCCCATAACCCAGAGGTCCGTGGATCGAGACCACGCTGTGCTAAAAAAAATGTTTTTATCCACAAAAAAATTTATTGGCAACATGGGAAATTGGGACGTAATTCGATGAAATATTGCATGAGTCTAATATAAAATCCTGCACTAGGCCTACTCACAATACTAAATCTTCACCTGATGCTAGAAAGCTAGCAGAGTGACGCAATGGCAGCGTGCTGGGCCCATAACCCAGAGGTCCCTGGATCAAAAAACACGCTCTGCTAAAAAATGTTAATCTAACAACAGTTTTATTGGCAAAATTGGAAATTCTGAAGTAATTTGGTCAAATATTGCATCAGCTAAATATAATCCTGCACTACTCACAATACCAAATCTTCATCTCGTGTTAGCTGGCTAGCAGAGTGACGCAGTGAAAGCGTGCTGTGCCCATAACCCAGAGGTCCGTGGATCGAAACCACGCTCTGCTAAAAATATATTTTAATCTAACTAAATTTGCATTGCCAACTTGGAAATTGTGACGTAATATTTCATATATTGCATCAGCCAAATATAATCCTGCACTACTCACAATACCAAATCTTCACCTTACGTTAGAAAGCTAGCAGAGTGGCGCAGTGAAAGCGTGCTGGGCCCATAACCCAGAGGTCCGTGGATCAAAACCAACGCTCTGCTAAAAATATATTTTAATCTAACAAAATTTGCATTGGCACCTTGGAAATTGTGACGAAATTTGTCAAATATTGCATGAGGCAAATATAATCCTGCACTACTCACAATACCAAGTATTCACCGTACCGTACAAAGCTAGCAGAGTGGCGCAGTGGAAGCGTGCTGAGCCCATAACCCAGAGGTCCGTGGATCGAAACCACGCTCTGCTAAAAAAAATGTTTTTATCCACAAAATTTTTTATTGGCAACATGGGAAATTGGGACGTAATTCGATGAAATATTGCATGAGTCTAATATAAAATCCTGCACTAGGCCTACTCACAATACTAAATCTTCACCTGATGCTAGAAAGCTAGCAGAGTGGCGCAATGGCAGCGTGCTGGGCCCATAACCCAGAGGTCCCTGGATCAAAAAACACGCTCTGCTAAAAAATGTTAATCTAACAACAGTTTTATTGGCAAAATTGGAAATTCTGAAGTAATTTGGTCAAATATTGCATCAGCCAAATATAATCCTGCACTACTCACAATACCAAATCTTCATCTCGTGTTAGCAGGCTAGCAGAGTGGCGCAGTGGAAGCGTGCTGGGCCCATAACCCAGAGGTCCGTGGATCGAAACCACGCTCTGCTAAAAATATATTTTAATCTAACTAAATTTGCATTGCCAACTTGGAAATTGTGACGTAATATGTAAAATATTGCATCAGCCAAATATAATCCTGCACTACTCACAATACCAAGTCTTAACCTTACGTTAGAAAGCTAGCAGAGTGGCGCAGTGGAAGCGTGCTGGGCCCATAACCCAGAGGTCCGTGGATCGAGACCACGCTGTGCTAAAAAAAATGTTTTTATCCACAAAAAAATTTATTGGCAACATGGGAAATTGGGACGTAATTCGATGAAATATTGCATGAGTCTAATATAAAATCCTGCACTAGGCCTACTCACAATACTAAATCTTCACCTGATGCTAGAAAGCTAGCAGAGTGACGCAATGGCAGCGTGCTGGGCCCATAACCCAGAGGTCCCTGGATCAAAAAACACGCTCTGCTAAAAAATGTTAATCTAACAACATTTTTATTGGCAAAATTGGAAATTCTGAAGTAATTTGGTCAAATATTGCATCAGCTAAATATAATCCTGCACTACTCACAATACCAAATCTTCATCTCGTGTTAGCTGGCTAGCAGAGTGACGCAGTGAAAGCGTGCTGTGCCCATAACCCAGAGGTCCGTGGATCGAAACCACGCTCTGCTAAAAATATATTTTAATCTAACTAAATTTGCATTGCCAACTTGGAAATTGTGACGTAATATTTCATATATTGCATCAGCCAAATATAATCCTGCACTACTCACAATACCAAATCTTCACCTTACGTTAGAAAGCTAGCAGAGTGGCGCAGTGAAAGCGTGCTGGGCCCATAACCCAGAGGTCCGTGGATCAAAACCAACGCTCTGCTAAAAATATATTTTAATCTAACAAAATTTGCATTGGCACCTTGGAAATTGTGACGAAATTTGTCAAATATTGCATGAGGCAAATATAATCCTGCACTACTCACAATACCAAGTATTCACCGTACCGTACAAAGCTAGCAGAGTGGCGCAGTGGAAGCGTGCTGAGCCCATAACCCAGAGGTCCGTGGATCGAAACCACGCTCTGCTAAAAAAAATGTTTTTATCCACAAAATTTTTTATTGGCAACATGGGAAATTGGGACGTAATTCGATGAAATATTGCATGAGTCTAATATAAAATCCTGCACTAGGCCTACTCACAATACTAAATCTTCACCTGATGCTAGAAAGCTAGCAGAGTGGCGCAATGGCAGCGTGCTGGGCCCATAACCCAGAGGTCCCTGGATCAAAAAACACGCTCTGCTAAAAAATGTTAATCTAACAACAGTTTTATTGGCAAAATTGGAAATTCTGAAGTAATTTGGTCAAATATTGCATCAGCCAAATATAATCCTGCACTACTCACAATACCAAATCTTCATCTCGTGTTAGCAGGCTAGCAGAGTGGCGCAGTGGAAGCGTGCTGGGCCCATAACCCAGAGGTCCGTGGATCGAAACCACGCTCTGCTAAAAATATATTTTAATCTAACTAAATTTGCATTGCCAACTTGGAAATTGTGACGTAATATGTAAAATATTGCATCAGCCAAATATAATCCTGCACTACTCACAATACCAAGTCTTTACCTTACGTTAGAAAGCTAGCAGAGTGGCGCAGTGGAAGCGTGCTGGGCCCATAACCCAGAGGTCCGTGGATCGAAACCACGCTCTGCTAAAAATATATTTTAATTTAACAAAATTTGCATTGCCAACTTGTAAATTGTGACGTAATATGTCAGATATTGCATCAGCCAAATATAATCCTGCACTACTCACAATACCAAGTAATCACCTTACCTTACAAAGCTAGCAGAGTGGCGCAGTGGAAGATTGCTGGGCCCATAACCCAGAGGTCCGTGGATCGAAACCACGCTCTGCTAGAAAAAATGTTTTTATCCACCAAAATTTTAATTGGCAACATGGGAAATTGTGACGTAATTCGATGAAATATTGCATGAGTCTAATATAAAATCCTGCACTAGGTCTACTCACAATACTAAATCTTCACCTTATGCTAGAAAGCTAGCAGAGTGGCGCAATAGCAGCGGGCTGGGCCCATAACCCAGAGGTCCCTGGATCAAAAAACACGCTCTGCTAAAAAATGTTAATCTAACAACAGTTTTATTGGCAAAATTGGAAATTGTGACGTAATTTGGTCAAATATTGCATCAGCCAAATATAATCCTGCACTACTCACAATACCAAATCTTCAACTCGTGTGAGCAGGCTAGCAGGGTGGTGCAGTGGAAGCGTGCTGGCCCCATAACCCAGAGGTCCGTGGATCGAAACCACGCTCTGCGAAAAAAACATTTTAATCTGACAAAATTTGCAGTGGCAACTTGGGAATTGTGACCTAATTTGTCAAATATTGCATCAGCCAAATATAATCCTGCACTACTCAAAATACCAAATCTTCAACTTATGTTAGCAAGTTAGCAGAGTGGCGCAGTGGAAGCGTGCTGGGCCCATAACCCAGAGGTCCGTGGATCGAAACCACGCTCTGCTAAAAATATATTTTAATCTAACAAAATTTGCATTGCCAACTTGGAAATTGTGACGTAATATGTCAAATATTGCATCACCCAAATATAATCCTGCACTACTCCAATACCAAATCTTCACCTTACGTTAGAAAGCTAGCAGAGTGGCGCCGTGGAAGCGTGCTGGGCCCATAACCCAGAGGTCCGTAGATCGAAACCACGCTCTGCTAAAAATATATTTTAATCTAACAAAATTTGCATTGCCAACTTGGAAATTGTGACGTAATATGTCAAATATTGCATCAGCCAAATATAAACTTGCACCACTCACAATACCAAGTCTTTACCTTACGTTAGAAAGCTAGCAGAGTGGCGCAGTGGAAGCGTGCTGGGCCCATAACCCAGAGGTCCGTGGATCGAAACCACGCTCTGCTAAAAATATATTTTAATCTAACAAAATTTGCATTGCCAACTTGGAAATTGTGACGTAATATGTCAAATTTTGCATCACCAAAATATAATCCTGCACTACTCCAATACCAAATCTTCACCTTACGTTAGAAAGCTAGCAGAGTGGCGCAGTGGAAGCGTGCTGGGCCCATAACCCAGAGGTCCGTGGATCGAAACCACGCTCTGCTAAAAGTATATTTTACTCTAACAAAATTTGCATTGGCACCTTGGAAATTGTGACGTAATATGTCAAATATTGCATCAGCCAATTATAATCCTGCACTACTCACAAAACCAAATCTTCACCTTACGTTAGAAAGCTAGCAGAGTGGCGCAGTGGAAGCGTGCTGGGCCCATAACCCAGAGGTCCGTGGATCGAAACCACGCTCTGCTAAAAATATATTTTAATCTAACAAAATTTGCATTGCCAACTTGGAAATTGTGACGTAATATGTCAAATATTGCATCAGCCAATTATAATCCTGCACTACTCACAATACGAAGTATTCACCTTACCTTACAAAGCTAGCAGAGTGGCGCAGTGGAAGATTGCTGGGCCCATAACCCAGAGGTCCGTGGATCGAAACCACGCTCTGCTAGAAAAAATGTTGTTATCCACCAAAATTTTCATTGGCAGCATGGGAAATTGTGACGTAATTCGATGAAATATTGCATGAGTCTAATATAAAATCCTGCACTAGGTCTACTCACAATACTAAATCTTCACCTTATACTAGAAAGCTAGCAGAGTGGCGCAATAGCAGCGTGCTGGGCCCATAACCCAGAGGTCCCTGGATAAAAATGCACGCTCTGCTAAAAAATGTTAATCTAACAACGGTTTTATTGGCAATTTGGAATTGTGACCTAATTTGTCAAATATTGCATCAGCCAAATATAATCCTGCACTACTCAAAATACCAAATCTTCAACTTATGTTAGCAGGCTAGCAGAGTGGCGCAGTGGAAGCGTGCTGGGCCCATAACCCAGAGGTCCGTGGATAGAAACCACGCTCTGCTAAAAATATATTTTAATCTGACAAAATTTGCATTGCCAACTTGGAAATTGTGACGTAATATGTCAAATATTGCATCACCCAAATATAATCCTGCACTACTCCAATACCAAATCTTCACCTTACGTTAGAAAGCTAGCAGAGTGGCGCCGTGGAAGCGTGCTGGGCCCATAACCCAGAGGTCCGTGGATCGAAACCACGCTCTGCTAAAAATATATTTTAATCTAACAAAATTTGCATTGCCAACTTGGAAATTGTGACGTAATATGTCAAATATTGCATCAGCCAAATATAATCCTGCACCACTCACAATACCAAGTCTTTACCTTACGTTAGAAAGCTAGCAGAGTGGCGCAGTGGAAGCGTGCTGGGCCCATAACCCAGAGGTCCGTGGATCGAAACCACGCTCTGCTAAAAATATATTTTAATCTAACAAAATTTGCATTGCCAACTTGGAAATTGTGACGTAATATGTCAAATTTTGCATCACCAAAATATAATCCTGCACTACTCCAATACCAAATCTTCACCTTACGTTAGAAAGCTAGCAGAGTGGCGCAGTGGAAGCGTGCTGGGCCCATAACCCAGAGGTCCGTGGATCGAAACCACGCTCTGCTAAAAAAAATGTTTTTATCCACAAATAATTTTATTGGCAACATGGGAAATTGGGACGTAATCCGATGAAATATTGCATGAGTCTAATATAAAATCCTGCACTAGGCCTACTCACAATACTAAATCTTCACCTGATGCTAGAAAGCTAGCAGAGTGGCGCAATGGCAGCGTGCTGGGCCCATAACCCAGAGGTCCCTGGATCAAAAAACACGCTCTGCTAAAAAATGTTAATCTAACAACAGTTTTATTGGCAAAATTGGAAATTCTGAAGTAATTTGGTCAAATATTGCATCAGCTAAATATAATCCTGCACTACTCACAATACCAAATCTTCATCTCGTGTTAGCAGGCTAGCAGAGTGGCGCAGTGGAAGCGTGCTGGGCCCATAACCCAGAGGTCCGTGGATAGAAACCACGCTCTGCTAAAAATATATTTTAATCTAACTAAATTTGCATTGCCAACTTGGAAATTGAGACGTAATATTTCTTATATTGCATCAGCCAAATATAATCCTGCACTACTCACAATACCAAATCTTCACCTTACGTTAGAAAGCTAGCAGAGTGGCGCAGTGAAAGCGTGCTGGGCCCATAACCCAGAGGTCCGTGGATCAAAACCAACGCTCTGCTAAAAATATATTTTAATCTAACAAAATTTGCATTGGCACCTTGGAAATTGTGACGAAATTTGTCAAATATTGCATCAGGCAAATATAATCCTGCACTACTCACAATACCAAGTATTCACCGTATCGTACAAAGCTAGCAGAGTGGCGCAGTGGAAGCGTGCTGAGCCCATAACCCATAGGTCCGTGGATCGAAACCACGCTCTGCTAAAAAAAATGTTTTTATCCACAAAAATTTTTATTGGCAACATGGGAAATTGGGACCTAATTCGATGAAATATTGCATGAGTCTAATTTAAAATCCTGCACTAGGCCTACTCACAATACTAAATCTTCACCTGATGCTAGAAAGCTAGCAGAGTGGCGCAATGGCAGCGTGCTGGGCCCATAACCCAGAGGTCCCTGGAGCAAAAAACACGCTCTGCTAAAAAATGTTAATCTAACAACAGTTTTATTGGCAAAATTGGAAATTCTGAAGTAATTTGGTCAAATATTGCATCAGCTAAATATAATCCTGCACTACTCACAATACCAAATCTTCATCTCGTGTTAGCAGGCTAGCAGAGTGACGCAGTGGAAGCGTGCTGTGCCCATAACCCAGAGGTCCGTGGATCGAAACCACGCTCTGCTAAAAATATATTTTAATCTAACTAAATTTGCATTGCCAACTTGGAAATTGTGACGTAATATTTCATATATTGCATCAGCCAAATATAATCCTGCACTACTCACAATACCAAATCTTCACCTTACGTTAGAAAGCTAGCAGAGTGGAGCAGTGAAAGCGTGCTGGGCCCATAACCCAGAGGTCCGTGGATCAAAACCAACGCTCTGCTAAAAATATATTTTAATCTAACAAAATTTGCATTGGCACCTTGGAAATTGTGACGAAATTTGTCAAATATTGCATGAGGCAAATATAATCCTGCACTACTCACAATACCAAGTATTCACCGTACCGTACAAAGCTAGCAGAGTGGCGCAGTGGAAGCGTGCTGAGCCCATAACCCAGAGGTCCGTGGATCGAAACCACGCTCTGCTAAAAAAAATGTTTTTATCCACAAATAATTTTATTGGCAACATGGGAAATTGGGACGTAATCCGATGAAATATTGCATGAGTCTAATATAAAATCCTGCACTAGGCCTACTCACAATACTAAATCTTCACCTGATGCTAGAAAGCTAGCAGAGTGGCGCAATGGCAGCGTGCTGGGCCCATAACCCAGAGGTCCCTGGATCAAAAAACACGCTCTGCTAAAAAATGTTAATCTAACAACAGTTTTATTGGCAAAATTGGAAATTCTGAAGTAATTTGGTCAAATATTGCATCAGCTAAATATAATCCTGCACTACTCACAATACCAAATCTTCATCTCGTGTTAGCAGGCTAGCAGAGTGGCGCAGTGGAAGCGTGCTGGGCCCATAACCCAGAGGTCCGTGGATAGAAACCACGCTCTGCTAAAAATATATTTTAATCTAACTAAATTTGCATTGCCAACTTGGAAATTGAGACGTAATATTTCATATATTGCATCAGCCAAATATAATCCTGCACTACTCACAATACCAAATCTTCACCTTACGTTAGAAAGCTAGCAGAGTGGCGCAGTGAAAGCGTGCTGGGCCCATAACCCAGAGGTCCGTGGATCAAAACCAACGCTCTGCTAAAAATATATTTTAATCTAACAAAATTTGCATTGGCACCTTGGAAATTGTGACGAAATTTGTCAAATATTGCATCAGGCAAATATAATCCTGCACTACTCACAATACCAAGTATTCACCGTATCGTACAAAGCTAGCAGAGTGGCGCAGTGGAAGCGTGCTGAGCCCATAACCCATAGGTCCGTGGATCGAAACCACGCTCTGCTAAAAAAAATGTTTTTATCCACAAAAATTTTTATTGGCAACATGGGAAATTGGGACCTAATTCGATGAAATATTGCATGAGTCTAATTTAAAATCCTGCACTAGGCCTACTCACAATACTAAATCTTCACCTGATGCTAGAAAGCTAGCAGAGTGGCGCAATGGCAGCGTGCTGGGCCCATAACCCAGAGGTCCCTGGAGCAAAAAACACGCTCTGCTAAAAAATGTTAATCTAACAACAGTTTTATTGGCAAAATTGGAAATTCTGAAGTAATTTGGTCAAATATTGCATCAGCTAAATATAATCCTGCACTACTCACAATACCAAATCTTCATCTCGTGTTAGCAGGCTAGCAGAGTGACGCAGTGGAAGCGTGCTGTGCCCATAACCCAGAGGTCCGTGGATCGAAACCACGCTCTGCTAAAAATATATTTTAATCTAACTAAATTTGCATTGCCAACTTGGAAATTGTGACGTAATATTTCATATATTGCATCAGCCAAATATAATCCTGCACTACTCACAATACCAAATCTTCACCTTACGTTAGAAAGCTAGCAGAGTGGAGCAGTGAAAGCGTGCTGGGCCCATAACCCAGAGGTCCGTGGATCAAAACCAACGCTCTGCTAAAAATATATTTTAATCTAACAAAATTTGCATTGGCACCTTGGAAATTGTGACGAAATTTGTCAAATATTGCATGAGGCAAATATAATCCTGCACTACTCACAATACCAAGTATTCACCGTACCGTACAAAGCTAGCAGAGTGGCGCAGTGGAAGCGTGCTGAGCCCATAACCCAGAGGTCCGTGGATCGAAACCACGCTCTGCTAAAAAAAATGTTTCTATCCACAAAATTTTTTATTGGCAACATGGGAAATTGGGAGGTGATTCGATGAAATATTGCATGAGTCTAATATAAAATCCTGCACTCGGCCTACTCACAATACTAAATCTTCACCTGATGCTAGAAAGCTAGCAGAGTGGCGCAATGGCAGCGTGCTGGGCCCATAACCCAGAGGTCCCTGGATCAAAAAACACGCTCTGCTAAAAAATGTTAATCTAACAACAGTTTTATTGGCAAAATTGGAAATTCTGAAGTAATTTGGTCGAATATTGCATCAGCCAAATATAATCCTGCACTACTCACAATACCAAATCTTCATCTCGTGTTAGCAGGCTAGCAGAGTGGCGCAGTGGAAGCGTGCTGGGCCCATAACCCAGAGGTCCGTGGATCGAAACCACGCTCTGCTAAAAATATATTTTAATCTAACTAAATTTGCATTGCCAACTTGGAAATTGTGACGTAATATGTAAAATATTGCATCAGCCAAATATAATCCTGCACTACTCACAATACCAAGTCTTTACCTTACGTTAGAAAGCTAGCAGAGTGGCGCAGTGGAAGCGTGCTGGGCCCAAAACCCAGAGGTCCGTGGATCGAAACCACGCTCTGCTAAAAATATATTTTAATTTAACAAAATTTGCATTGCCAACTTGGAAATTGTGACGTAATATGTCAGATATTGCATCAGCCAAATATAATCCTGCACTACTCACAATACCAAATATTCACCTTACGTTAGAAAGCTAGCAGAGTGGCGCAGTGGAAGCATGCTGGGCCCATAACCAAGAGGTCCGTGGATCGAAACCACGCTCTGCTAAAAATATATTTTAAGCTAACAAAATTTGCACTGGCCCCTTGGAAATTGTGACGAAATATGTCAAATATTGTATCAGGCAAATATAATCCTGCACTACTCACAATACCAAGTATTCACCTTACCTTACAAAGCTAGCAGAGTGGCGCAGTGGAAGATTGCTGGGCCCATAACCCAGAGGTCCGTGGATCGAAACCACGCTCTGCTAGAAAAAATGTTTTTATCCACCAAAATTTTAATTGGCAACATGAGAAATTGTGACGTAATTCGATGAAATATTGCATGAGTCTAATATAAAATCCGGCACTAGGTCTACTCACAATACTAAATCTTCACCTTATGCTAGAAAGCTAGCAGAGTGGCGCAATAGCAGCGTGCTGGGCCCATAACCCAGAGGTCCCTGGATCAAAAAACACGCTCTGCTAAAAAATGTTAATCTAACAACAGTTTTATTGGCAAAATTGGAAATTGTGACGTAATTTGGTCAAATATTGCATCAGCCAAATATAATCCTGCACTACTCACAATACCAAATCTTCACCTCGTGTGAGCAGGCTAGCAGGGTGGTGCAGTGGAAGCGTGCTGGCCCCATAACCCAGAGGTCCGTGGATCGAAACCACGCTCTGCGAAAAAAACATTTTAATCTGACAAAATTTGCATTGGCAACTTGGGAATTGTGACCTAATTTGTCAAATATTGCATCAGCCAAATATAATCCTGCACTACTCAAAATACCAAATCTTCAACTTATGCTAGCAAGCTAGCAGAGTGGCGCAGTGGAAGCGTGCTGGGCCCATAACTCAGAGGTCCGTGGATCGAAACCACGCTCTGCTAAAAATATATTTTAATCTAACAAAATTTGCATTGCCAACTTGGAAATTGTGACGTAATATGTCAAATATTGCATCACCCAAATATAATCCTGCACTACTCCAATACCAAATCTTCACCTTACGTTAGAAAGCTAGCAGAGTGGCGCCGTGGAAGCGTGCTGGGCCCATAACCCAGAGGTCCGTGGATCGAAACCACGCTCTGCTAAAAATATATTTTAATCTAACAAAATTTGCATTGCCAACTTGGAAATTGTGACGTAATATGTCAAATTTTGCATCACCAAAATATAATCCTGCACTACTCCAATACCAAATCTTCACCTTACGTTAGAAAGCTAGCAGAGTGGCGCAGTGGAAGCGTGCTGGGCCCATAACCCAGAGGTCCGTGAATCGAAACCACGCTCTGCTAAAAGTATATTTTACTCTAACAAAATTTGCATTGGCACCTTGGAAATTGTGACGTAATATGTCAAATATTGCATCAGCCAATTATAATCCTGCACTACTCACAAAACCAAATCTTCACCTTACGTTAGAAAGCTAGCAGAGTGGCGCAGTGGAAGCGTGCTGGGCCCATCACCCAGAGGTCCGTGGATCGAAACCACGCTTTGCTAAAAAAAATGTTTTTATCCACAAAAAATTTTATTGGCAACATGGGAAATTGGGACGTAATCCGATGAAATATTGCATGAGTCTAATATAAAATCCTGCACTAGGCCTACTCACAATACTAAATCTTCACCTGATGCTAGAAAGCTAGCAGAGTGGCGCAATGGCAGCGTGCTGGGCCCATAACCCAGAGGTCCCTGGATCAAAAACACGCTCTGCTAAAAAATGTTAATCTAACAACAGTTTTATTGGCAAAATTGGAAATTCTGAAGTAATTTGGTCAAATATTGCATCAGCCAAATATAATCCTGCACTACTCACAATACCAAATCTTCATCTCGTGTTAGCAGGCTAGTAGAGTAGCGCAGTGAAAGCGTGCTGGGCCCATAACCCAGAGGTCAGTGGATCGAAACCACGCTCTGCTAAAAATATATTTTAATCTAACTAAATTTGCATTGCCAACTTGGAAATTGTGACGTAATATGTAAAATATTGCATCAGCCAAATATAATCCAGCACTACTCACAATGCCAAGTCTTTACCTTACGTTAGAAAGCTAGCAGAGTGGCGCAGTGGAAGCGTGCTGGGCCCATAACCCAGAGGTCCGTGGATCGAAACCACGCTCTGCTAAAAAATATATTTTAATCTAACAAAATCTGCATTGCCAACTTGGAAATTATTGCATCAGCCAAATATAATCCTGCACCACTCACAATACCAAGTCTTTACCTTACGTTAGAAAGCTAGCAGAGTGGCGCAGTGGAAGCGTGCTGGGCCCATAACCCAGAGGTCCGTGGATCGAAACAACGCTCTGCTAAAAATATATTTTAATCTAACAAAATTTGCATTGCCAACTTGGAAATTGTGACGTAATATGTCAAATATTGCATCAGCCAAATATAATCCTGCACCACTCACAATACCAAGTCTTTACCTTACGTTAGAAAGCTAGCAGAGTGGCGCAGTGGAAGCGTGCTGGGCCCATAACCCAGAGGTCCGTGAATCGAAACCACGCTCTGCTAAAAATATATTTTAATCTAACAAAATTTGCATTGCCAACTTGGAAATTGTGACGTAATATGTCAAATTTTGCATCACCCAAATATAATCCTGCACTACTCCAATACCGAATCTTCACCTTACGTTAGAAAGCTAGCAAAGTGGCGCTGTGGAAGCGTGCTGGGCCTATGACCCAGAGGTCCGTGGATCGAAACCACGCTCTGCTAAAAATATATTTTATTCTAACAAAATTTGCACTGACACCTTGGAAATTGTGACGTAATATGTCAAATATTGCATCAGCCAATTATAATCCTGCACTTCTCACAAAACCAAATCTTCACCTTACGTTAGAAAGCTAGCAGAGTGGCGCAGTGGAAGCGTGCTGGGCCCATAACCCAGAGGTCCGTGGATCGAAACCACGCTCTGCTAAAAATATATTTTAATCTAACAAAATTTGCATTGGCACCTTGGAAATTTTTTACGAAATTTGTCAAATATTGCATCAGGCAAATATAATCCTGCACTACTCACAATACCAAGTATTCACCGTACCTTACAAAGCTAGCAGTGTGGCGCAGTGGAAGCGTGCTGGGCCCATAACCCAGAGGTCCGTGGATCGAAACCAGGCTCTGCTAAAAAAAATGTTTTTATCCACAAAAAAAATTATTGGCAACATGGGAAATTGGGACGTAATTCGATGAAATATTGCATGAGTCTAATATAAAATCCTGCACTAGGCCTACACACAATACTAAATCTTCACCTGATGCTAGAAAGCTAGCAGAGTAGCGCAATTGCAGCGTGCTGGGCCCTAACCCAGAGGTCCCTGGATAAAAAAACACGCTCTGCTAAAAAATGTTAATCTAACAACAGTTTTATTGGCAAGATTGGAAATTCTGAAGTAATTTGGTCAAATATTGCATCAGCCAAATATAATCCTGCACTACTCACAGTACCAAGTCTTTACCTTACGTTAGAAAGCTAGCAGTGGAAGCGTGCTGGGCCCATAACCCAGAGGTCCGTGGATCGAAACCACGCTCTGCGAAAAAAAAATTTTAATCTGACAAAACTTGCATTGGCAACTTGGGAATTGTGACCTAATTTGTCAAATATTGCATCAGCCAAATATAATCCTGCACTACTCAAAATACCAAATCTTCAACTTATGTTAGCAAGCTAGCAGAGTGGCGCAGTGGAAGCGTGCTGGGCCCATAACCCAGAGGTCCGTGGATCGAAACCACGATCTGCTAAAAATATATTTTAATCTAACAAAATTTGCATTGCCAACTTGGAAATTGTGACGTAATATGTCAAATATTGCATCACCCAAATATAATCCTGCACTACTCCAATACCAAATCTTCACCTTACGTTAGAAAGCTAGCAGAGTGGCGCCGTGGAAGCGTGCTGGGCCCATAACCCAGAGGTCCGTGGATCGAAACCACGCTCTGCTAAAAATATATTTTAATCTAACAAAATTTGCATTGCCAACTTGGAAATTGTGACGTAATATGTCAAATATTGCATCAGCCAAATATAATCCTGCACCACTCACAATACCAAGTCTTTACCTTACGTTAGAAAGCTAGCAGAGTGGCGCAGTGGAAGCGTGCTGGGCCCATAACCCAGAGGTCCGTGGATCGAAACCACGCTCTGCTAAAAATATATTTTAATCTAACAAAATTTGCATTGCCAACTTGGAAATTGTGACGTAATATGTCAAATTTTGCATCACCAAAATATAATCCTGCACTACTCCATTACCAAATCTTCACCTTGCGTTAGAAAGCTAGCAGAGTGGCGCAGTGGAAGCGTGCTGGGCCCATAACCCAGAGTTCCGTGGATCGAAACCACGCTCTGCTAAAAGTATATTTTACTCTAACAAAATTTGCATTGGCACCTTGGAAATTGTGACGTAATATGTCAAATATTGCATCAGCCAATTATAATCCTGCACTTCTCACAAAACCAAATCTTCACCTTACGTTAGAAAGCTAGCAGAGTGGCGCAGTGGAAGCGTGCTGGGCCCATAACCCAGAGGTCCGTGGATCGAAACCACGCTCTGCTAAAAGTATATTTTACTCTAACAAAATTTGCATTGGCACCTTGGAAATTGTGACGTAATATGTCAAATATTGCATCAGCCAATTATAATCCTGCACTACTCACAAAACCAAATCTTCACCTTACGCTAGAAAGCTAGCAGAGTGGCGCAGTGGAAGCGTGCTGGGCCCATAACCCAGAGGTCCGTGGATCGAAACCACGCTCTGCTAAAAATATATTTTAATCTAACAAAATTTGCATTGCCAACTTGGAAATTGTGACGTAATATGTCAAATATTGCATCAGCCAAATATAATCCTGCACCACTCACAATACCAAGTCTTTACCTTACGTTAGAAAGCTAGCAGAGTGGCGCAGTGGAAGCGTGCTGGGCCCATAACCCAGAGGTCCGTGAATCGAAACCACGCTCTGCTAAAAATATATTTTAATCTAACAAAATTTGCATTGCCAACTTGGAAATTGTGACGTAATATGTCAAATTTTGCATCACCCAAATATAATCCTGCACTACTCCAATACCGAATCTTCACCTTACGTTAGAAAGCTAGCAAAGTGGCGCTGTGGAAGCGTGCTGGGCCCATGACCCAGAGGTCCGTGGATCGAAACCACGCTCTGCTAAAAATATATTTTATTCTAACAAAATTTGCATTGACACCTTGGAAATTGTGACGTAATATGTCAAATATTGCATCAGCCAATTATAATCCTGCACTTCTCACAAAACCAAATCTTCACCTTACGTTAGAAAGCTAGCAGAGTGGCGCAGTGGAAGCGTGCTGGGCCCATAACCCAGAGGTCCGTGGATCGAAACCACGCTCTGCTAAAAATATATTTTAATCTAACAAAATTTGCATTGGCACCTTGGAAATTTTTTACGAAATTTGTCAAATATTGCATCAGGCAAATATAATCCTGCACTACTCACAATACCAAGTATTCACCGTACCTTACAAAGCTAGCAGTGTGGCGCAGTGGAAGCGTGCTGGGCCCATAACCCAGAGGACCCAGAGGTCCGTGGATCGAAACCAGGCTCTGCTAAAAAAAATGTTTTTATCCACAAAAAAAATTATTGGCAACATGGGAAATTGGGACGTAATTCGATGAAATATTGCATGAGTCTAATATAAAATCCTGCACTAGGCCTACACACAATACTAAATCTTCACCTGATGCTAGAAAGCTAGCAGAGTAGCGCAATTGCAGCGTGCTGGGCCCTAACCCAGAGGTCCCTGGATAAAAAAACACGCTCTGCTAAAAAATGTTAATCTAACAACAGTTTTATTGGCAAAATTGGAAATTCTGAAGTAATTTGGTCAAATATTGCATCAGCCAAATATAATCCTGCACTACTCACAGTACCAAGTCTTTACCTTACGTTAGAAAGCTAGCAGAGTGGCGCAGGGGAAGCGTGCTGGGCCCATAACCCAGAGGTCCGTGGATCGAAACCACGCTCTGCGAAAAAAAAAATTTAATCTGACAAAATTTGCATTGGCAACTTGGGAATTGTGACCTAATTTGTCAAATATTGCATCAGCCAAATATAATCCTGCACTACTCAAAATACCAAATCTTCAACTTATGTTAGCAAGCTAGCAGAGTGGCGCAGTGGAAGCGTGCTGGGCCCATAACCCAGAGGTCCGTGGATCGAAACCACGCTCTGCTAAAAATGTATTTTAATCTAACAAAATTTGCATTGGCACCTTGGAAATTTTTTACGAAATTTGTCAAATATTGCATCAGGCAAATATAATCCTGCACTACTCACAATACCAAGTATTCAGCGTACCTTACAAAGCTAGCAGTGTGGCGCAGTGGAAGCGTGCTGGGCCCACCACCCAGAGGTCTGTGGATCGAAACCAAGCTCTGCTAAAAAAAATGTTTTTATCCACAAAAAAATTTATTGGCAACATGGGAAATTTGGACGTAATTCGATGAAATATTGCATGAGTCTAATATAAAATCCTGCACTAGGCCTACACACAATACTAAATCTTCACCTGATGCTAGAAAGCTAGCAGAGTAGCGCAATGGCAGCGTGCTGGGCCCTAACCCAGAGGTCCCTGGATCAAAAAACACGCTCTGCTAAAAAATGTTAATCTAACAACAGTTTTATTGGCAAGATTGGAAATTCTGAAGTAATTTGGTCAAATATTGCATCAGCCAAATATAATCCTGCACTACTCACAGTACCAAGTCTTTACCTTACGTTAGAAAGCTAGCAGTGGAAGCGTGCTGGGCCCATAACCCAGAGGTCCGTGGATCGAAACCACGCTCTGCGAAAAAAAAATTTTAATCTGACAAAATTTGCATTGGCAACTTGGGAATTGTGACCTAATTTGTCAAATATTGCATCAGCCAAATATAATCCTGCACTACTCAAAATACCAAATCTTCAACTTATGTTAGCAAGCTAGCAGAGTGGCGCAGTGGAAGCGTGCTGGGCCCATAACCCAGAGGTCCGTGGATCGAAACCACGATCTGCTAAAAATATATTTTAATTTAACAAAATTTGCATTGCCAACTTGGAAATTGTGACGTAATATGTCAAATATTGCATCACCCAAATATAATCCTGCACTACTCCAATACCAAATCTTCACCTTACGTTAGAAAGCTAGCAGAGTGGCGCCGTGGAAGCGTGCTGGGCCCATAACCCAGAGGTCCGTGGATCGAAACCACGCTCTGCTAAAAATATATTTTAATCTAACAAAATTTGCATTGCCAACTTGGAAATTGTGACGTAATATGTCAAATATTGCATCAGCCAAATATAATCCTGCACCACTCACAATACCAAGTCTTTACCTTACGTTAGAAAGCTAGCAGAGTGGCGCAGTGGAAGCGTGCTGGGCCCATAACCCAGAGGTCCGTGGATCGAAACCACGCTCTGCTAAAAATATATTTTAATCTAACAAAATTTGCATTGCCAACTTGGAAATTGTGACGTAATATGTCAAATTTTGCATCACCAAAATATAATCCTGCACTACTCCATTACCAAATCTTCACCTTGCGTTAGAAAGCTAGCAGAGTGGCGCAGTGGAAGCGTGCTGGGCCCATAACCCAGAGTTCCGTGGATCGAAACCACGCTCTGCTAAAAGTATATTTTACTCTAACAAAATTTGCATTGGCACCTTGGAAATTGTGACGTAATATGTCAAATATTGCATCAGCCAATTATAATCCTGCACTTCTCACAAAACCAAATCTTCACCTTACGTTAGAAAGCTAGCAGAGTGGCGCAGTGGAAGCGTGCTGGGCCCATAACCCAGAGGTCCGTGGATCGAAACCACGCTCTGCTAAAAATATATTTTAATCTAACAAAATTTGCATTGGCACCTTGGAAATTTTTTACGAAATTTGTCAAATATTGCATCAGGCAAATATAATCCTGCACTACTCACAATACCAAGTATTCACCGTACCTTACAAAGCTAGCAGTGTGGCGCAGTGGAAGCGTGCTGGGCCCATAACCCAGAGGTCCGTGGATCGAAACCAGGCTCTGCTAAAAAAAATGTTTTTATCCACAAAAAAATTATTGGCAACATGGGAAATTGGGACGTAATTCGATGAAATATTGCATGAGTCTAATATAAAATCCTGCACTAGGCCTACACACAATACTAAATCTTCACCTGATGCTAGAAAGCTAGCAGAGTAGCGCAATGGCAGCGTGCTGGGCCCTAATCCAGAGGTCCCTGGATCAAAAAACACGATCTGCTAAAAAATGTTAATCTAACAACAATTTTATTGGCAAAATTGGAAATTCTGAAGTAATTTGGTCAAATATTGCATCAGCCAAATATAATCCTGCACTACTCACAGTACCAAGTCTTTACCTTACGTTAGAAAGCTAGCAGTGGAAGCGTGCTGGGCCCTAACCCAGAGGTCCCTGGATCAAAAAACACGCTCTGCTAAAAAATGTTAATCTAACAACAGTTTTATTGGCAAAATTGGAAATTCTGAAGTAATTTGGTCAAATATTGCATCAGCCAAATATAATCCTGCACTACTCACAGTACCAAGTCTTTACCTTACGTTAGAAAGCTAGCAGAGTGGCGCAGTGGAAGCGTGCTGGGCCCATAACCCAGAGGTCCGTGGATCGAAACCACGCTCTGCGAAAAAAAAAAATTAATCTGACAAAATTTGCATTGGCAACTTGGGAATTGTGACCTAATTTGTCAAATATTGCATCAGCCAAATATAATCCTGCACTACTCAAAATACCAAATCTTCAACTTATGTTAGCAAGCTAGCAGAGTGGCGCAGTGGAAGCGTGCTGGGCCCATAACCCAGAGGTCCGTGGATCGAAACCACGCTCTGCTAAAAATATATTTTAATCTGACAAAATTTGCATTGCCAACTTGGAAATTGTGACGTAATATGTCAAATATTGCATCACCCAAATATAATCCTGCACTACTCCAATACTAAATCTTCACCTTACGTTAGAAAGCTAGCAGAGTGGCGCCGTGGAAGCGTGCTGGGCCCATAACCCAGAGGTCCGTGGATCGAAACCACGCTCTGCTAAAAATATATTTTATTCTAACAAAATTTGCATTGCCAACTTGGAAATTGTGACGTAATATGTCAAATATTGC
The DNA here is from genome assembly GCA_964017125.1 of Flabesymbios commensalis. Lineage (NCBI taxonomy): Eukaryota > Metazoa > Annelida > Polychaeta > Terebellida > Flabelligeridae > Flabesymbios > Flabesymbios commensalis. Next base: position 29,545,574 of record OZ024912.1, read on the forward strand.
ATCAGCCAAATATAATCCTGCACCACTCACAATACCAAGTCTTTACCTTACGTTAGAAAGCTAGCAGAGTGGCGCAGTGGAAGCGTGCTGGGCCCATAACCCAGAGGTCCGTGGATCGAAACCACGCTCTGCTAAAAATATATTTTAATCTAACAAAATTTGCATTGCCAACTAGGAAATTGTGACGTAATATGTCAAATTTTGCATCACCATAATATAATCCTGCACTACTCCAATACCAAATCTTCACCTTACGTTAGAAAGCTAGCAGAGTGGGGCAGTGGAAGCGTGCTGGGCCCATAACCCAGAGGTCCGTGGATCGAAACCACGCTCTGCTAAAAGTATATTTTACTCTAACAAAATTTGCATTGGCACCTTGGAAATTGTGACGTAATATGTCAAATATTGCATCAGCCAATTATTATCCTGCACTACTCACAAAACCAAATCTTCACCTTACGTTAGAAAGCTAGCAGAGTGGCGCAGTGGAAGCGTGCTGGGCCCATCACCAAGAGGTTCGTGGATCGAAACCACGCTCTGCTAAAAATATATTTTAATCTAACAAAATTTGCATTGGCACCTTGGAAATTGTGACGAAATTTGTCAAATATTGCATCAGGCAAATATAATCCTGCACTACTCACAATACCAAGTATTCACCGTACCTTACAAAGCTAGCAGAGTGGCGCAGTGGAAGCATGCTGGGCCCATAACCCAGAGGTCCGTGGATCGAAACCACGCTCTGCTAATAAAAATGTTTTTATCCACAAAAAAATTTATTGGCAACATGGGAAATTGGGACGTAATCCGATGAAATATTGCATGAGTCTAATATAAAATCCTGCACTAGGCCTACTCACAATACTAAATCTTCACCTGATGCTAGAAAGCTAGCAGAGTGGCGCAATGGCAGCGTGCTGGGCCCATAACCCAGAGGTCCCTGGATCAAAAAACATGCTCTGCTAAAAAATGTTAATCTAACAACAGTTTTATTGGCAAAATTGGAAATTCTGAAGTAATTTGGTCAAATATTGCATCAGCCAAATATAATCCTGCACTACTCACAATACCAAATCTTCATCTCGTGTTAGCAGGCTAGCAGAGTGGCGCAGTGGAAGCGTGCTGGGCCCATAACCCAGAGGTCCGTGGATCGAAACCACGCTCTGCTAAAAATATATTTTAATCTAACTAAATTTGCATTGCCAACTTGGAAATTGTGACGTAATATGTAAAATATTGCATCAGCCAAATATAATCCAGCACTGCTCACAATGCCAAGTCTTTACCTTACGTTAGAAAGCTAGCAGAGTGGCGCAGTGGAAGCGTGCTGGGCCCATAACCCAGAGGTCCGTGGATCGAAACCACGCTCTGCTAAAAATATATTTTAATCTAACAAAATCTGCATTGCCAACTTGGAAATTGTGACGTAATATGTCAAATATTGCATCAGCCAAATATAATCCTGCACCACTCACAATACCAAGTCTTTACCTTACGTTAGAAAGCTAGCAGAGTGGCGCAGTGGAAGCGTGCTGTGCCCATAACCCAGAGGTCCGTGGATCGAAACCACGCTCTGCTAAAAATATATTTTAATCTAACAAAATTTGCATTGCCAACTTGGAAATTGTGACGTAATATGTCAAATATTGCATCAGCCAAATATAATCCTGCACCACTCACAATACCAAGTCTTTACCTTACGTTAGAAAGCTAGCAGAGTGGCGCAGTGGAAGCGTGCTGGGCCCATAACCCAGAGGTCCGTGAATCGAAACCACGCCCTGCTAAAAATATATTTTAATCTAACAAAATTTGCATTGCCAATTTGGAAATTGTGACGTAATATGTCAAATTTTGCATCACCCGAATATAATCCTGCACTACTCCAATACCGAATCTTCACCTTACGTTAGAAAGCTAGCAGAGTGGCGCAGTGGAAGCGTGCTGGGCCCATGACCCAGAGGTCCGTGGATCGAAACCACGCTCTGCTAAAAATATATTTTATTCTAACAAAATTTGCATTGACACCTTGGAAATTGTGACGTAATATGTCAAATATTGCATCAGCCAATTATAATCCTGCACTTCTCACAAAATCAAATCTTCACCTTACGCTAGAAAGCTAGCAGAGTGGCGCAGTGGAAGCGTGCTGGGCCCATAACCCAGAGGTCCGTGGATCGAAACCACGCTCTGCTAAAAATATATTTTAATCTAACAAAATTTGCATTGGCACTTTGGAAATTTTTTACGAAATTTGTCAAATATTGCATCAGGCAAATATAATCCTGCACTACTCACAATACCAAGTATTCACCGTACCTTACAAAGCTAGCAGTGTGGCGCAGTGGAAGCGTGCTGGGCCCATAACCCAGAGGTCCGTGGATCGAAACCACGCTCTGCTAAAAAAAATGTTTTTATCCACAAAAAAATTTATTGGCAACATGGGAAATTGGGACGTAATCCGATGAAATATTGCATGAGTCTAATATAAAATCCTGCACTAGGCCTACTCACAATACTAAATCTTCACCTGATGCTAGAAAGCTAGCAGAGTGGCGCAATGGCAGCGTGCTGGGCCCATAACCCAGAGGTCCCTGGATCAAAAAACATGCTCTGCTAAAAAATGTTAATCTAACAACAGTTTTATTGGCAAAATTGGAAATTCTGAAGTAATTTGGTCAAATATTGCATCAGCCAAATATAATCCTGCACTACTCACAATACCAAATCTTCATCTCGTGTTAGCAGGCTAGCAGAGTGGCGCAGTGGAAGCGTGCTGGGCCCATAACCCAGAGGTCCGTGGATCGAAACCACGCTCTGCTAAAAATATATTTTAATCTAACTAAATTTGCATTGCCAACTTGGAAATTGTGACGTAATATGTAAAATATTGCATCAGCCAAATATAATCCAGCACTGCTCACAATGCCAAGTCTTTACCTTACGTTAGAAAGCTAGCAGAGTGGCGCAGTGGAAGCGTGCTGGGCCCATAACCCAGAGGTCCGTGGATCGAAACCACGCTCTGCTAAAAATATATTTTAATCTAACAAAATCTGCATTGCCAACTTGGAAATTGTGACGTAATATGTCAAATATTGCATCAGCCAAATATAATCCTGCACCACTCACAATACCAAGTCTTTACCTTACGTTAGAAAGCTAGCAGAGTGGCGCAGTGGAAGCGTGCTGTGCCCATAACCCAGAGGTCCGTGGATCGAAACCACGCTCTGCTAAAAATATATTTTAATCTAACAAAATTTGCATTGCCAACTTGGAAATTGTGACGTAATATGTCAAATATTGCATCAGCCAAATATAATCCTGCACCACTCACAATACCAAGTCTTTACCTTACGTTAGAAAGCTAGCAGAGTGGCGCAGTGGAAGCGTGCTGGGCCCATAACCCAGAGGTCCGTGAATCGAAACCACGCCCTGCTAAAAATATATTTTAATCTAACAAAATTTGCATTGCCAATTTGGAAATTGTGACGTAATATGTCAAATTTTGCATCACCCAAATATAATCCTGCACTTCTCCAATACCGAATCTTCACCTTACGTTAGAAAGCTAGCAGAGTGGCGCAGTGGAAGCGTGCTGGGCCCATGACCCAGAGGTCCGTGGATCGAAACCACGCTCTGCTAAAAATATATTTTATTCTAACAAAATTTGCATTGACACCTTGGAAATTGTGATGTAATATGTCAAATATTGCATCAGCCAATTATAATCCTGCACTTCTCACAAAATCAAATCTTCACCTTACGCTAGAAAGCTAGCAGAGTGGCGCAGTGGAAGCGTGCTGGGCCCATAACCCAGAGGTCCGTGGATCGAAACCACGCTCTGCTAAAAATATATTTTAATCTAACAAAATTTGCATTGGCACTTTGGAAATTTTTTACGAAATTTGTCAAATATTGCATCAGGCAAATATAATCCTGCACTACTCACAATACCAAGTATTCACCGTACCTTACAAAGCTAGCAGTGTGGCGCAGTGGAAGCGTGCTGGGCCCATAACCCAGAGGTCCGTGGATCGAAACCACGCTCTGCTAAAAAAAATGTTTTTATCCACAAAAAAAATTATTGGCAACATGGGAAATTGAGACGTAATTCGATGAAATATTGCATGAGTTTAATATAAAATCCTGCACTAGGCCTACACACAATACTAAATCTTCACCTGATGCTAGAAAGCTAGCAGAGTAGCGCAATGGCAGCGTGCTGGGCCCTAACCCAGAGGTCCCTGGATCAAAAAACACGCTCTGCTAAAAAATGTTAATCTAACAACAGTTTTATTGGCAAAATTGGAAATTCTGAAGTAATTTGGTCAAATATTGAATCAGCCAAATATAATCCTGCACTACTCACAGTACCAAGTCTTTACCTTACGTTAGAAAGCTAGCAGAGTGGCGCAGTGGAAGCGTGCTGGGCCCATAACCCAGAGGTCCGTGGATCGAAACCACGCTCTGCTAAAAATATATTTTAATCTAACAAAATTTGCATTGCCAACTTGGAAATTGTGACGTAATATGTCAAATATTGCATCAGCCAAATATAATCCTGCACTACTCACAATACCAAATATTCACCTTACGTTAGAAAGCTAGCAGAGTGGCGCAGTGGAAGCGTGCTGGGCCCATAACCCAGAGGTCCGTGGATCGAAACCACGCTCTGCTAAAAATATATTTTAATCTAACAAAATTTGCATTGGCACCTTGGAAATTGTGACGAAATTTGTCAGATATTGCATCAGGCAAATATAATCCTGCACTACTCACAATACCAAGTATTCACCGTACATTACAAAGCTAGCAGAGTGGCGCAGTGGAAGCGTGCTGGGCCCATAACCCAGAGGTCCGTGGATCGAAACCACTCTCTGCTAAAAATATATTTTAATCTAACAAAATTTGCATTGCCAACTTGGAAATTGTGACGTAATATGTCAAATATTGCATCAGCCAAATATAATCCTGCACTACTCACAATACCAAATATTCACCTTACGTTAGAAAGCTAGCAGAATGGCGCAGTGGAAGCGTGCTGGGCCCATAACCCAGAGGTCCGTGGATCGAAACCACGCTCTGCTAAAAATAGATTTTAATCCAACAAAATTTGCACTGGCACCTTGGAAATTGTGACGAAATATGTCAAATATTGCATCAGGCAAATATAATCCTGCACTACTCACAATACCAAGTATTCACATTACCTTACAAAGCTAGCAGAGTGGCGCAGTGGAAGCGTGCTGGGCCCATGACCCAGAGGTCCGTGGATCGAAACCACGCTCTGCTAGAAAAAATGTTTTTATCCACCAAAATTTTCATTGGCAACATGGGAAATTGTGACGTAATTCGATGAAATATTGCATGAGTCTAATATAAAATCCTGCACTAGGTCTACTCACAATACTAAATCTTCACCTTATACTAGAAAGCTAGCAGAGTGGCGCAATAGCAGCGTGCTGGGCCCATAACCCAGAGGTCCCTGGATAAAAATACACGCTCTGCTAAAAAATGTTAATCTGACAACAGTTTTATTGGCAAAATTGGAAATTGTGACGTAATTTGGTCAAATATTGCATCAGCCAAATATAATCCTGCACTACTCACAATACCAAATCTTCAGCTCGTGTTAGCAGGCTAGCAGGGTGGTGCAGTGGAAGCGTGCTGGCCCCATAACCCAGAGGTCCGTGGATCGAAACCACGCTCTGCTAAAAAAAAATATTTTAATCTGACAAAATTCGCATTGGCAACTTGGGAATTGTGACCTAATTTGTCTAATATTGCATCAGCCAAATATAATCCTGCACTACTCAAAATACCAAATCTTCAACTTATGTTAGCAAGCTAGCAGAGTGGCGCAGTGGAAGCGTGCTGGGCCCGTAACCCAGAGGTCCGTGGATCGAAACCACGCACTGCTAAAAATATATTTTAATCTGACAAAATTTGCATTGCCAACTTGGAAATTGTGACGTAATATGTAAAATATTGCATCAGCCAAATATAATCCTGCACCACTCACAATACCAAGTCTTTACCTTACGTTAGAAAGCTAGCAGAGTGGCGCAGTGGAAGCGTGCTGGGCCCATAACCCAGAGGTCCGTGGATCGAAGCCACGCTCTGCTAAAAATATATTTTAATCTAACAAAATTTGCATTGGCACCTTGGAAATTGTGACGTAATATGTCAAATATTGCATCAGCCAATTATAATCCTGCACTACTCACAAAACCAAATCTTCACCTTACGTTAGAAAGCTAGCAGAGTGGCGCAGTGGAAGCGTGCTGGGCCCATAACCCAGAGGTCCGTGGATCGAAACCACGCTCTGCTAAAAATATATTTTAATCTAACAAAATTTGCATTGGCACCTTGGAAATTGTGACGAAATTTGTCAGATATTGCATCAGGCAAATATAATCCTGCACTACTCAAAATACCAAGTATTCACCGTACATTACAAAGCTAGCAGAGTGGCGCAGTGGAAGCGTGCTGGGCCCATAACCCAGAGGTCCGTGGATCAAAACCACGCTCTGCTAAGAAAAATGTTTTTATCCACAAAAAAATTTATTGGCAACATGAGAAATTGGGACGTAATTCGATGAAATATTGCATGAGTCTAATATAAAATCCTGCACTAGGCCTACTCACAATACTAAATCTTCAACTGATGCTAGAAAGCTAGCAGAGTGGCGCAATGGCAGCGTGCTGGGCCCATAACCCAGAGGTCCCTGGATCAAAAAACACGCTCTGCTAAAAAATGTTAATCAAACAACAGTTTTATTGGCGAAATTGGAAATTCTGAAGTAATTTGGTCAAATATTGCATCAGCCAAATATAATCCTGCACTACTCACAATACCAAATCTTCATCTCGTGTTAGCAGGCTAGCAGAGTGGCGCAGTGGAAGCGTGCTGGGCCCAGAACCCAGAGGTCCGTGGATCGAAACCACGCTCTGTTAAAAATATATTTTAATCTAACTAAATTTGCATTGCCAACTTGGAAATTGTGACGTAATATGTAAAATATTGCATCAGCCAAATATAATCCTGCACTATTCACAATACCAAGTCTTTACCTTACGTTAGAAAGCTAGCAGAGTGGCGCAGTGGAAGCGTGCTGGGCCCATAACCCAGAGGTCCGTGGATCGAAACCACGCTCTGCGAAAAAAAAAATTAATCTGACAAAATTTGCATTGGCAACTTGGGAATTGTGACCTAATTTGTCAAATATTGCATCAGCCAAATATAATCCTGCACTACTCAAAATACCAAATCTTCAACTTATGTTAGCAAGCTAGCAGAGTGGCGCAGTGGAAGCGTGCTGGGCCCATAACCCAGAGGTCCGTGGATCGAAACCACGCTCTGCTAAAAATATATTTTAATCTGACAAAATTTGCATTGCCAACTTGGAAATTGTGACGTAATATGTCAAATATTGCATCACCCAAATATAATCCTGCACTACTCCAATACTAAATCTTCACCTTACGTTAGAAAGCTAGCAGAGTGGCGCCGTGGAAGCGTGCTGGGCCCATAACCCAGAGGTCCGTGGATCGAAACCACGCTCTGCTAAAAATATATTTTATTCTAACAAAATTTGCATTGCCAACTTGGAAATTGTGACGTAATATGTCAAATATTGCATCAGCCAAATATAATCCTGCACCACTCACAATACCAAGTCTTTACCTTACGTTAGAAAGCTAGCAGAGTGGCGCAGTGGAAGCGTGCTGGGCCCATAACCCAGAGGTCCGTGGATCGAAACCACGCTCTGCTAAAAATATATTTTAATCTAACAAAATTTGCATTGCCAACTAGGAAATTGTGACGTAATATGTCAAATTTTGCATCACCATAATATAATCCTGCACTACTCCAATACCAAATCTTCACCTTACGTTAGAAAGCTAGCAGAGTGGGGCAGTGGAAGCGTGCTGGGCCCATAACCCAGAGGTCCGTGGATCGAAACCACGCTCTGCTAAAAGTATATTTTACTCTAACAAAATTTGCATTGGCACCTTGGAAATTGTGACGTAATATGTCAAATATTGCATCAGCCAATTATTATCCTGCACTACTCACAAAACCAAATCTTCACCTTACGTTAGAAAGCTAGCAGAGTGGCGCAGTGGAAGCGTGCTGGGCCCATCACCAAGAGGTTCGTGGATCGAAACCACGCTCTGCTAAAAATATATTTTAATCTAACAAAATTTGCATTGGCACCTTGGAAATTGTGACGAAATTTGTCAAATATTGCATCAGGCAAATATAATCCTGCACTACTCACAATACCAAGTATTCACCGTACCTTACAAAGCTAGCAGAGTGGCGCAGTGGAAGCATGCTGGGCCCATAACCCAGAGGTCCGTGGATCGAAACCACGCTCTGCTAATAAAAATGTTTTTATCCACAAAAAAATTTATTGGCAACATGGGAAATTGGGACGTAATCCGATGAAATATTGCATGAGTCTAATATAAAATCCTGCACTAGGCCTACTCACAATACTAAATCTTCACCTGATGCTAGAAAGCTAGCAGAGTGGCGCAATGGCAGCGTGCTGGGCCCATAACCCAGAGGTCCCTGGATCAAAAAACATGCTCTGCTAAAAAATGTTAATCTAACAACAGTTTTATTGGCAAAATTGGAAATTCTGAAGTAATTTGGTCAAATATTGCATCAGCCAAATATAATCCTGCACTACTCACAATACCAAATCTTCATCTCGTGTTAGCAGGCTAGCAGAGTGGCGCAGTGGAAGCGTGCTGGGCCCATAACCCAGAGGTCCGTGGATCGAAACCACGCTCTGCTAAAAATATATTTTAATCTAACTAAATTTGCATTGCCAACTTGGAAATTGTGACGTAATATGTAAAATATTGCATCAGCCAAATATAATCCAGCACTGCTCACAATGCCAAGTCTTTACCTTACGTTAGAAAGCTAGCAGAGTGGCGCAGTGGAAGCGTGCTGGGCCCATAACCCAGAGGTCCGTGGATCGAAACCACGCTCTGCTAAAAATATATTTTAATCTAACAAAATCTGCATTGCCAACTTGGAAATTGTGACGTAATATGTCAAATATTGCATCAGCCAAATATAATCCTGCACCACTCACAATACCAAGTCTTTACCTTACGTTAGAAAGCTAGCAGAGTGGCGCAGTGGAAGCGTGCTGTGCCCATAACCCAGAGGTCCGTGGATCGAAACCACGCTCTGCTAAAAATATATTTTAATCTAACAAAATTTGCATTGCCAACTTGGAAATTGTGACGTAATATGTCAAATATTGCATCAGCCAAATATAATCCTGCACCACTCACAATACCAAGTCTTTACCTTACGTTAGAAAGCTAGCAGAGTGGCGCAGTGGAAGCGTGCTGGGCCCATAACCCAGAGGTCCGTGAATCGAAACCACGCCCTGCTAAAAATATATTTTAATCTAACAAAATTTGCATTGCCAATTTGGAAATTGTGACGTAATATGTCAAATTTTGCATCACCCGAATATAATCCTGCACTACTCCAATACCGAATCTTCACCTTACGTTAGAAAGCTAGCAGAGTGGCGCAGTGGAAGCGTGCTGGGCCCATGACCCAGAGGTCCGTGGATCGAAACCACGCTCTGCTAAAAATATATTTTATTCTAACAAAATTTGCATTGACACCTTGGAAATTGTGACGTAATATGTCAAATATTGCATCAGCCAATTATAATCCTGCACTTCTCACAAAATCAAATCTTCACCTTACGCTAGAAAGCTAGCAGAGTGGCGCAGTGGAAGCGTGCTGGGCCCATAACCCAGAGGTCCGTGGATCGAAACCACGCTCTGCTAAAAATATATTTTAATCTAACAAAATTTGCATTGGCACTTTGGAAATTTTTTACGAAATTTGTCAAATATTGCATCAGGCAAATATAATCCTGCACTACTCACAATACCAAGTATTCACCGTACCTTACAAAGCTAGCAGTGTGGCGCAGTGGAAGCGTGCTGGGCCCATAACCCAGAGGTCCGTGGATCGAAACCACGCTCTGCTAAAAAAAATGTTTTTATCCACAAAAAAATTTATTGGCAACATGGGAAATTGGGACGTAATCCGATGAAATATTGCATGAGTCTAATATAAAATCCTGCACTAGGCCTACTCACAATACTAAATCTTCACCTGATGCTAGAAAGCTAGCAGAGTGGCGCAATGGCAGCGTGCTGGGCCCATAACCCAGAGGTCCCTGGATCAAAAAACATGCTCTGCTAAAAAATGTTAATCTAACAACAGTTTTATTGGCAAAATTGGAAATTCTGAAGTAATTTGGTCAAATATTGCATCAGCCAAATATAATCCTGCACTACTCACAATACCAAATCTTCATCTCGTGTTAGCAGGCTAGCAGAGTGGCGCAGTGGAAGCGTGCTGGGCCCATAACCCAGAGGTCCGTGGATCGAAACCACGCTCTGCTAAAAATATATTTTAATCTAACTAAATTTGCATTGCCAACTTGGAAATTGTGACGTAATATGTAAAATATTGCATCAGCCAAATATAATCCAGCACTGCTCACAATGCCAAGTCTTTACCTTACGTTAGAAAGCTAGCAGAGTGGCGCAGTGGAAGCGTGCTGGGCCCATAACCCAGAGGTCCGTGGATCGAAACCACGCTCTGCTAAAAATATATTTTAATCTAACAAAATCTGCATTGCCAACTTGGAAATTGTGACGTAATATGTCAAATATTGCATCAGCCAAATATAATCCTGCACCACTCACAATACCAAGTCTTTACCTTACGTTAGAAAGCTAGCAGAGTGGCGCAGTGGAAGCGTGCTGTGCCCATAACCCAGAGGTCCGTGGATCGAAACCACGCTCTGCTAAAAATATATTTTAATCTAACAAAATTTGCATTGCCAACTTGGAAATTGTGACGTAATATGTCAAATATTGCATCAGCCAAATATAATCCTGCACCACTCACAATACCAAGTCTTTACCTTACGTTAGAAAGCTAGCAGAGTGGCGCAGTGGAAGCGTGCTGGGCCCATAACCCAGAGGTCCGTGAATCGAAACCACGCCCTGCTAAAAATATATTTTAATCTAACAAAATTTGCATTGCCAATTTGGAAATTGTGACGTAATATGTCAAATTTTGCATCACCCGAATATAATCCTGCACTACTCCAATACCGAATCTTCACCTTACGTTAGAAAGCTAGCAGAGTGGCGCAGTGGAAGCGTGCTGGGCCCATGACCCAGAGGTCCGTGGATCGAAACCACGCTCTGCTAAAAATATATTTTATTCTAACAAAATTTGCATTGACACCTTGGAAATTGTGATGTAATATGTCAAATATTGCATCAGCCAATTATAATCCTGCACTTCTCACAAAATCAAATCTTCACCTTACGCTAGAAAGCTAGCAGAGTGGCGCAGTGGAAGCGTGCTGGGCCCATAACCCAGAGGTCCGTGGATCGAAACCACGCTCTGCTAAAAATATATTTTAATCTAACAAAATTTGCATTGGCACTTTGGAAATTTTTTACGAAATTTGTCAAATATTGCATCAGGCAAATATAATCCTGCACTACTCACAATACCAAGTATTCACCGTACCTTACAAAGCTAGCAGTGTGGCGCAGTGGAAGCGTGCTGGGCCCATAACCCAGAGGTCCGTGGATCGAAACCACGCTCTGCTAAAAAAAATGTTTTTATCCACAAAAAAAATTATTGGCAACATGGGAAATTGAGACGTAATTCGATGAAATATTGCATGAGTTTAATATAAAATCCTGCACTAGGCCTACACACAATACTAAATCTTCACCTGATGCTAGAAAGCTAGCAGAGTAGCGCAATGGCAGCGTGCTGGGCCCTAACCCAGAGGTCCCTGGATCAAAAAACACGCTCTGCTAAAAAATGTTAATCTAACAACAGTTTTATTGGCAAAATTGGAAATTCTGAAGTAATTTGGTCAAATATTGAATCAGCCAAATATAATCCTGCACTACTCACAGTACCAAGTCTTTACCTTACGTTAGAAAGCTAGCAGAGTGGCGCAGTGGAAGCGTGCTGGGCCCATAACCCAGAGGTCCGTGGATCGAAACCACGCTCTGCTAAAAATATATTTTAATCTAACAAAATTTGCATTGCCAACTTGGAAATTGTGACGTAATATGTCAAATATTGCATCAGCCAAATATAATCCTGCACTACTCACAATACCAAATATTCACCTTACGTTAGAAAGCTAGCAGAGTGGCGCAGTGGAAGCGTGCTGGGCCCATAACCCAGAGGTCCGTGGATCGAAACCACGCTCTGCTAAAAATATATTTTAATCTAACAAAATTTGCATTGGCACCTTGGAAATTGTGACGAAATTTGTCAGATATTGCATCAGGCAAATATAATCCTGCACTACTCACAATACCAAGTATTCACCGTACATTACAAAGCTAGCAGAGTGGCGCAGTGGAAGCGTGCTGGGCCCATAACCCAGAGGTCCGTGGATCGAAACCACTCTCTGCTAAAAATATATTTTAATCTAACAAAATTTGCATTGCCAACTTGGAAATTGTGACGTAATATGTCAAATATTGCATCAGCCAAATATAATCCTGCACTACTCACAATACCAAATATTCACCTTACGTTAGAAAGCTAGCAGAATGGCGCAGTGGAAGCGTGCTGGGCCCATAACCCAGAGGTCCGTGGATCGAAACCACGCTCTGCTAAAAATATATTTTAATCCAACAAAATTTGCACTGGCACCTTGGAAATTGTGACGAAATATGTCAAATATTGCATCAGGCAAATATAATCCTGCACTACTCACAATACCAAGTATTCACATTACCTTACAAAGCTAGCAGAGTGGCGCAGTGGAAGCGTGCTGGGCCCATGACCCAGAGGTCCGTGGATCGAAACCACGCTCTGCTAGAAAAAATGTTTTTATCCACCAATATTTTCATTGGCAACATGGGAAATTGTGACGTAATTCGATGAAATATTGCATGAGTCTAATATAAAATCCTGCACTAGGTCTACTCACAATACTAAATCTTCACCTTATACTAGAAAGCTAGCAGAGTGGCGCAATAGCAGCGTGCTGGGCCCATAACCCAGAGGTCCCTGGATAAAAATACACGCTCTGCTAAAAAATGTTAATCTGACAACAGTTTTATTGGCAAAATTGGAAATTGTGACGTAATTTGGTCAAATATTGCATCAGCCAAATATAATCCTGCACTACTCACAATACCAAATCTTCAGCTCGTGTTAGCAGGCTAGCAGGGTGGTGCAGTGGAAGCGTGCTGGCCCCATAACCCAGAGGTCCGTGGATCGAAACCACGCTCTGCTAAAAAAAAATATTTTAATCTGACAAAATTCGCATTGGCAACTTGGGAATTGTGACCTAATTTGTCTAATATTGCATCAGCCAAATATAATCCTGCACTACTCAAAATACCAAATCTTCAACTTATGTTAGCAAGCTAGCAGAGTGGCGCAGTGGAAGCGTGCTGGGCCCGTAACCCAGAGGTCCGTGGATCGAAACCACGCACTGCTAAAAATATATTTTAATCTGACAAAATTTGCATTGCCAACTTGGAAATTGTGACGTAATATGTAAAATATTGCATCAGCCAAATATAATCCTGCACCACTCACAATACCAAGTCTTTACCTTACGTTAGAAAGCTAGCAGAGTGGCGCAGTGGAAGCGTGCTGGGCCCATAACCCAGAGGTCCGTGGATCGAAGCCACGCTCTGCTAAAAATATATTTTAATCTAACAAAATTTGCATTGGCACCTTGGAAATTGTGACGTAATATGTCAAATATTGCATCAGCCAATTATAATCCTGCACTACTCACAAAACCAAATCTTCACCTTACGTTAGAAAGCTAGCAGAGTGGCGCAGTGGAAGCGTGCTGGGCCCATAACCCAGAGGTCCGTGGATCGAAACCACGCTCTGCTAAAAATATATTTTAATCTAACAAAATTTGCATTGGCACCTTGGAAATTGTGACGAAATTTGTCAGATATTGCATCAGGCAAATATAATCCTGCACTACTCAAAATACCAAGTATTCACCGTACATTACAAAGCTAGCAGAGTGGCGCAGTGGAAGCGTGCTGGGCCCATAACCCAGAGGTCCGTGGATCAAAACCACGCTCTGCTAAGAAAAATGTTTTTATCCACAAAAAAATTTATTGGCAACATGAGAAATTGGGACGTAATTCGATGAAATATTGCATGAGTCTAATATAAAATCCTGCACTAGGCCTACTCACAATACTAAATCTTCAACTGATGCTAGAAAGCTAGCAGAGTGGCGCAATGGCAGCGTGCTGGGCCCATAACCCAGAGGTCCCTGGATCAAAAAACACGCTCTGCTAAAAAATGTTAATCAAACAACAGTTTTATTGGCGAAATTGGAAATTCTGAAGTAATTTGGTCAAATATTGCATCAGCCAAATATAATCCTGCACTACTCACAATACCAAATCTTCATCTCGTGTTAGCAGGCTAGCAGAGTGGCGCAGTGGAAGCGTGCTGGGCCCAGAACCCAGAGGTCCGTGGATCGAAACCACGCTCTGTTAAAAATATATTTTAATCTAACTAAATTTGCATTGCCAACTTGGAAATTGTGACGTAATATGTAAAATATTGCATCAGCCAAATATAATCCTGCACTATTCACAATACCAAGTCTTTACCTTACGTTAGAAAGCTAGCAGAGTGGCGCAGTGGAAGCGTGCTGGGCCCATAACCCAGAGGTCCGTGGATCGAAACCACGCTCTGCTAAAAAATATATTTTAATCTAAGAAAATTTGCATTGCCAACTTGGAAATTGTGACGTAATATGTCAAATATTGCATCAGCCAAATATAATCCTGCACCACTGACAATACCAAGTCTTTACCTTACGTTATAAAGCTAGCAGAGTGGCGCAGTGGAAGCGTGCTGGGCCCATAACCCAGAGGTCCGTGGATCGAAACCACGCTCTGCTAAAAATATATTATAATCTAACAAAATTTGCATTGCCAACTTGGAAATTGTGACGTAATATGTCAAATATTGCATCAGCCAAATATAATCCTGCACTACTCAAAATACCAAATCTTCAACTTATGTTAGCAAGCTAGCAGAGTGGCGCAGTGGAAGCGTGCTGGGCCCGTAACCCAGAGGTCCGTGGATCGAAACCACGCACTGCTAAAAATATATTTTAATCTGACAAAATTTGCATTGCCAACTTGGAAATTGTGACGTAATATGTAAAATATTGCATCAGCCAAATATAATCCTGCACCACTCACAATACCAAGTCTTTACCTTACGTTAGAAAGCTAGCAGAGTGGCGCAGTGGAAGCGTGCTGGGCCCATGACCCAGAGGTCCGTGGATCGAAACCACGCTCTGCTAAAAATATATTTTATTCTAACAAAATTTGCATTGACACCTTGGAAATTGTGACGTAATATGTCAAATATTGCATCAGCCAATTATAATCCTGCACTTCTCACAAAATCAAATCTTCACCTTACACTAGAAAGCTAGCAGAGTGGCGCAGTGGAAGCGTGCTGGGCCCATAACCCAGAGGTCCGTGGATCGAAACCACGCTCTGCTAAAAATATATTTTAATCTAACAAAATTTGCATTGGCACTTTGGAAATTTTTTACGAAATTTGTCAAATATTGCATCAGGCAAATATAATCCTGCACTACTCACAATACCAAGTATTCACCGTACCTTACAAAGCTAGCAGTGTGGCGCAGTGGAAGCGTGCTGGGCCCATAACCCAGAGGTCCGTGGATCGAAACCACGCTCTGCTAAAAAAAATGTTTTTATCCACAAAAAAAATTATTGGCAACATGGGAAATTGGGACGTAATTCGATGAAATATTGCATGAGTTTAATATAAAATCCTGCACTAGGCCTACACACAATACTAAATCTTCACCTGATGCTAGAAAGCTAGCAGAGTAGCGCAATGGCAGCGTGCTGGGCCCTAACCCAGAGGTCCCTGGATCAAAAAACACGCTCTGCTAAAAAATGTTAATCTAACAACAGTTTTATTGGCAAAATTGGAAATTCTGAAGTAATTTGGTCAAATATTGAATCAGCCAAATATAATCCTGCACTACTCACAGTACCAAGTCTTTACCTTACGTTAGAAAGCTAGCAGAGTGGCGCAGTGGAAGCGTGCTGGGCCCATAACCCAGAGGTCCGTGGATCGAAACCACGCTCTGCTAAAAATATATTTTAATCTAACAAAATTTGCATTGCCAACTTGGAAATTGTGACGTAATATGTCAAATATTGCATCAGCCAAATATAATCCTGCACTACTCACAATACCAAATATTCACCTTACGTTAGAAAGCTAGCAGAGTGGCGCAGTGGAAGCGTGCTGGGCCCATAACCCAGAGGTCCGTGGATCGAAACCACGCTCTGCTAAAAATATATTTTAATCTAACAAAATTTGCATTGGCACCTTGGAAATTGTGACGAAATTTGTCAGATATTGCATCAGGCAAATATAATCCTGCACTACTCACAATACCAAGTATTCACCGTACATTACAAAGCTAGCAGAGTGGCGCAGTGGAAGCGTGCTGGGCCCATAACCCAGAGGTCCGTGGATCGAAACCACTCTCTGCTAAAAATATATTTTAATCTAACAAAATTTGCATTGCCAACTTGGAAATTGTGACGTAATATGTCAAATATTGCATCAGCCAAATATAATCCTGCACTACTCACAATACCAAATATTCACCTTACGTTAGAAAGCTAGCAGAATGGCGCAGTGGAAGCGTGCTGGGCCCATAACCCAGAGGTCCGTGGATCGAAACCACGCTCTGCTAAAAATATATTTTAATCCAACAAAATTTGCACTGGCACCTTGGAAATTGTGACGAAATATGTCAAATATTGCATCAGGCAAATATAATCCTGCACTACTCACAATACCAAGTATTCACATTACCTTACAAAGCTAGCAGAGTGGCGCAGTGGAAGCGTGCTGGGCCCATGACCCAGAGGTCCGTGGATCGAAACCACGCTCTGCTAGAAAAAATGTTTTTATCCACCAAAATTTTCATTGGCAACATGGGAAATTGTGACGTAATTCGATGAAATATTGCATGAGTCTAATATAAAATCCTGCACTAGGTCTACTCACAATACTAAATCTTCACCTTATACTAGAAAGCTAGCAGAGTGGCGCAATAGCAGCGTGCTGGGCCCATAACCCAGAGGTCCCTGGATAAAAATACACGCTCTGCTAAAAAATGTTAATCTGACAACAGTTTTATTGGCAAAATTGGAAATTGTGACGTAATTTGGTCAAATATTGCATCAGCCAAATATAATCCTGCACTACTCACAATACCAAATCTTCAGCTCGTGTTAGCAGGCTAGCAGGGTGGTGCAGTGGAAGCGTGCTGGCCCCATAACCCAGAGGTCCGTGGATCTAAACCACGCTCTGCTAAAAAAAAATATTTTAATCTGACAAAATTCGCATTGGCAACTTGGGAATTGTGACCTAATTTGTCTAATATTGCATCAGCCAAATATAATCCTGCACTACTCAAAATACCAAATCTTCAACTTATGTTAGCAAGCTAGCAGAGTGGCGCAGTGGAAGCGTGCTGGGCCCGTAACCCAGAGGTCCGTGGATCGAAACCACGCACTGCTAAAAATATATTTTAATCTGACAAAATTTGCATTGCCAACTTGGAAATTGTGACGTAATATGTAAAATATTGCATCAGCCAAATATAATCCTGCACCACTCACAATACCAAGTCTTTACCTTACGTTAGAAAGCTAGCAGAGTGGCGCAGTGGAAGCGTGCTGGGCCCATAACCCAGAGGTCCGTGGATCGAAGCCACGCTCTGCTAAAAATATATTTTAATCTAACAAAATTTGCATTGGCACCTTGGAAATTGTGACGTAATATGTCAAATATTGCATCAGCCAATTATAATCCTGCACTACTCACAAAACCAAATCTTCACCTTACGTTAGAAAGCTAGCAGAGTGGCGCAGTGGAAGCGTGCTGGGCCCATAACCCAGAGGTCCGTGGATCGAAACCACGCTCTGCTAAAAATATATTTTAATCTAACAAAATTTGCATTGGCACCTTGGAAATTGTGACGAAATTTGTCAGATATTGCATCAGGCAAATATAATCCTGCACTACTCAAAATACCAAGTATTCACCGTACATTACAAAGCTAGCAGAGTGGCAGAGTGGCGCAGTGGAAGCGTGCTGGGCCCATAACCCAGAGGTCCGTGGATCAAAACCACGCTCTGCTAAGAAAAATGTTTTTATCCACAAAAAAATTTATTGGCAACATGAGAAATTGGGACGTAATTCGATGAAATATTGCATGAGTCTAATATAAAATCCTGCACTAGGCCTACTCACAATACTAAATCTTCAACTGATGCTAGAAAGCTAGCAGAGTGGCGCAATGGCAGCGTGCTGGGCCCATAACCCAGAGGTCCCTGGATCAAAAAACACGCTCTGCTAAAAAATGTTAATCAAACAACAGTTTTATTGGCGAAATTGGAAATTCTGAAGTAATTTGGTCAAATATTGCATCAGCCAAATATAATCCTGCACTACTCACAATACCAAATCTTCATCTCGTGTTAGCAGGCTAGCAGAGTGGCGCAGTGGAAGCGTGCTGGGCCCAGAACCCAGAGGTCCGTGGATCGAAACCACGCTCTGTTAAAAATATATTTTAATCTAACTAAATTTGCATTGCCAACTTGGAAATTGTGACGTAATATGTAAAATATTGCATCAGCCAAATATAATCCTGCACTATTCACAATACCAAGTCTTTACCTTACGTTAGAAAGCTAGCAGAGTGGCGCAGTGGAAGCGTGCTGGGCCCATAACCCAGAGGTCCGTGGATCGAAACCACGCTCTGCTAAAAAATATATTTTAATCTAAGAAAATTTGCATTGCCAACTTGGAAATTGTGACGTAATATGTCAAATATTGCATCAGCCAAATATAATCCTGCACCACTGACAATACCAAGTCTTTACCTTACGTTATAAAGCTAGCAGAGTGGCGCAGTGGAAGCGTGCTGGGCCCATAACCCAGAGGTCCGTGGATCGAAACCACGCTCTGCTAAAAATATATTATAATCTAACAAAATTTGCATTGCCAACTTGGAAATTGTGACGTAATATGTCAAATATTGCATCAGCCAAATATAATCCTGCACTACTCAAAATACCAAATCTTCAACTTATGTTAGCAAGCTAGCAGAGTGGCGCAGTGGAAGCGTGCTGGGCCCGTAACCCAGAGGTCCGTGGATCGAAACCACGCACTGCTAAAAATATATTTTAATCTGACAAAATTTGCATTGCCAACTTGGAAATTGTGACGTAATATGTAAAATATTGCATCAGCCAAATATAATCCTGCACCACTCACAATACCAAGTCTTTACCTTACGTTAGAAAGCTAGCAGAGTGGCGCAGTGGAAGCGTGCTGGGCCCATAACCCAGAGGTCCGTGGATCGAAGCCACGCTCTGCTAAAAATATATTTTAATCTAACAAAATTTGCATTGGCACCTTGGAAATTGTGACGTAATATGTCAAATATTGCATCAGCCAATTATAATCCTGCACTACTCACAAAACCAAATCTTCACCTTACGTTAGAAAGCTAGCAGAGTGGCGCAGTGGAAGCGTGCTGGGCCCATAACCCAGAGGTCCGTGGATCGAAACCACGCTCTGCTAAAAATATATTTTAATCTAACAAAATTTGCATTGGCACCTTGGAAATTGTGACGAAATTTGTCAGATATTGCATCAGGCAAATATAATCCTGCACTACTCAAAATACCAAGTATTCACCGTACATTACAAAGCTAGCAGAGTGGCGCAGTGGAAGCGTGCTGGGCCCATAACCCAGAGGTCCGTGGATCGAAACCACGCTCTGCTAAAAAATATATTTTAATCTAAGAAAATTTGCATTGCCAACTTGGAAATTGTGACGTAATATGTCAAATATTGCATCAGCCAAATATAATCCTGCACCACTGACAATACCAAGTCTTTACCTTACGTTATAAAGCTAGCAGAGTGGCGCAGTGGAAGCGTGCTGGGCCCATAACCCAGAGGTCCGTGGATCGAAACCACGCTCTGCTAAAAATATATTATAATCTAACAAAATTTGCATTGCCAACTTGGAAATTGTGACGTAATATGTCAAATATTGCATCAGCCAAATATAATCCTGCACTACTCAAAATACCAAATCTTCAACTTATGTTAGCAAGCTAGCAGAGTGGCGCAGTGGAAGCGTGCTGGGCCCGTAACCCAGAGGTCCGTGGATCGAAACCACGCACTGCTAAAAATATATTTTAATCTGACAAAATTTGCATTGCCAACTTGGAAATTGTGACGTAATATGTAAAATATTGCATCAGCCAAATATAATCCTGCACCACTCACAATACCAAGTCTTTACCTTACGTTAGAAAGCTAGCAGAGTGGCGCAGTGGAAGCGTGCTGGGCCCATAACCCAGAGGTCCGTGGATCGAAGCCACGCTCTGCTAAAAATATATTTTAATCTAACAAAATTTGCATTGGCACCTTGGAAATTGTGACGTAATATGTCAAATATTGCATCAGCCAATTATAATCCTGCACTACTCACAAAACCAAATCTTCACCTTACGTTAGAAAGCTAGCAGAGTGGCGCAGTGGAAGCGTGCTGGGCCCATAACCCAGAGGTCCGTGGATCGAAACCACGCTCTGCTAAAAATATATTTTAATCTAACAAAATTTGCATTGGCACCTTGGAAATTGTGACGAAATTTGTCAGATATTGCATCAGGCAAATATAATCCTGCACTACTCAAAATACCAAGTATTCACCGTACATTACAAAGCTAGCAGAGTGGCGCAGTGGAAGCGTGCTGGGCCCATAACCCAGAGGTCCGTGGATCAAAACCACGCTCTGCTAAGAAAAATGTTTTTATCCACAAAAAAATTTATTTGCAACATGAGAAATTGGGACGTAATTCGATGAAATATTGCATGAGTCTAATATAAAATCCTGCACTAGGCCTACTCACAATACTAAATCTTCAACTGATGCTAGAAAGCTAGCAGAGTGGCGCAATGGCAGCGTGCTGGGCCCATAACCCAGAGGTCCCTGGATCAAAAAACACGCTCTGCTAAAAAATGTTAATCAAACAACAGTTTTATTGGCGAAATTGGAAATTCTGAAGTAATTTGGTCAAATATTGCATCAGCCAAATATAATCCTGCACTACTCACAATACCAAATCTTCATCTCGTGTTAGCAGGCTAGCAGAGTGGCGCAGTGGAAGCGTGCTGGGCCCAGAACCCAGAGGTCCGTGGATCGAAACCACGCTCTGTTAAAAATATATTTTAATCTAACTAAATTTGCATTGCCAACTTGGAAATTGTGACGTAATATGTAAAATATTGCATCAGCCAAATATAATCCTGCACTATTCACAATACCAAGTCTTTACCTTACGTTAGAAAGCTAGCAGAGTGGCGCAGTGGAAGCGTGCTGGGCCCATAACCCAGAGGTCCGTGGATCGAAACCACGCTCTGCTAAAAAATATATTTTAATCTAAGAAAATTTGCATTGCCAACTTGGAAATTGTGACGTAATATGTCAAATATTGCATCAGCCAAATATAATCCTGCACCACTGACAATACCAAGTCTTTACCTTACGTTATAAAGCTAGCAGAGTGGCGCAGTGGAAGCGTGCTGGGCCCATAACCCAGAGGTCCGTGGATCGAAACCACGCTCTGCTAAAAATATATTATAATCTAACAAAATTTGCATTGCCAACTTGGAAATTGTGACGTAATATGTCAAATATTGCATCAGCCAATTATAATCCTGAACTACTCACAAAACCAAATCTTCAGCTTACGTTAGAAAGCTAGCAGAGTGGCGCAGTGGAAGCGTGCTGGGCCCATAACCCAGAGGTCCGTGGATCGAAACCACGCTCTGCTAAAAATATATTTTAATCTAACAAAATTTGCATTGGCACCTTGGAAATTTTTTACGAAATTTGTCAAATATTGCATCAGGCAAATATAATCCTGCACTACTCACAATACCAAGTATTCACCGTACCTTACAAAGCTAGCAGTGTGGCGCAGTGGAAGCGTGCTGGGCCCATAACCCAGAGGTCCGTGGATCGAAAGCACGCTCTGCTAAAAAAAATGTTTTTATCCACAAAAAAATTTATTGGCAACATGGGAAATTGGGACGTAATTCGATGAAATATTGCATGAGTCTAATATAAAATCCTGCACTAGGCCTACTCACAATACTAAATCTTCACCTGATGCTAGAAAGCTAGCAGAGTAGCGCAATGGCAGCGTGCTGGGCCCATAACCCAGAGGTCCCTGGATCAAAAACCACGCTCTGCTAAAAAATGTTAATCTAACAACAGTTTTATTGGCAAAATTGGAAATTCTGAAGTAATTTGGTCAAATATTGCATCAGCCAAATATAATCCTGCACTACTCACAATACCAAGTCTTTACCTTACGTTAGAAAGCTAGCAGAGTGGCGCAGTGGAAGCGTGCTGGACCCATAACCCAGAGGTCCGTGGATCGAAACCACGCTCTGCTAAAAATATATTTTAATCTAACAAAATTTGCATTGCCAACTTGGAAATTGTGACGTAATATGTCAAATATTGCATCAGCCAAATATAATCCTGCACTACTCACAATACCAAATATTCACCTTACGTTAGAAAGCTAGCAGAGTGGCGCAGTGGAAGCGTGCTGGGCCCATAACCCAGAGGTCCGTGGATCGAAACCACGCTCTGCTAAAAATATATTTTAATCCAACAAAATTTGCACTGGCACCTTGGAAATTGTGACGAAATATGTCAAATATTGCATCAGGCAAATATAATCCTGCACTACTCACAATACCAAGTATTCACATTACCTTACAAAGCTAGCAGAGTGGCGCAGTGGAAGCGTGCTGGGCCCATGACCCAGAGGTCCGTGGATCGAAACCACGCTCTGCTAGAAAAAATGTTTTTATCCACCAAAATTTTCATTGGCAACATCAGAAATTGTGACGTAATTCGATGAAATATTGCATGAGTCTAATATAAAATCCTGCACTAGGTCTACTCACAATACTAAATCTTCACCTTATACTAGAAAGCTAGCAGAGTGGCGCAATAGCAGCGTGCTGGGCCCATAACCCAGAGGTCCCTGGATAAAAATACACGCTCTGCTAAAAAATGTTAATCTAACAACAGTTTTATTGGCAAAATTGGAAATTGTGACGTAATTTGGTCAAATATTGCATCAGTCAAATATAATCCTGCACTACTCACAATACCAAATCTTCAGCTCGTGTTAGCAGGCTAGCAGGGTGGTGCAGTGGAAGCGTGCTGGCCCCATAACCCAGAGGTCCGTGGATCGAAACCACGCTCTGCTAAAAAAAAATATTTTAATCTGACAAAATTTGCATTGGCAACTTGGGAATTGTGACCTAATTTGTCAAATATTGCATCAGCCAAATATAATCCTGCACTACTCAAAATACCAAATCTTCAACTTATGTTAGCAAGCTAGCAGAGTGGCGCAGTGGAAGCGTGCTGGGCCCGTAACCCAGAGGTCCGTGGATCGAAACCACGCACTGCTAAAAATATATTTTAATCTAACAAAATTTGCATTGCCAACTTGGAAATTGTGACGCAATATGTCAAATATTGCATCAGCCAAATATAATCCTGCACCACTCACAATACCAAGTCTTTACCTTACGTTAGAAAGCTAGCAGAGTGGCGCAGTGGAAGCGTGCTGGGCCCATAACCCAGAGGTCCGTGGATCGAAGCCACGCTCTGCTAAAAATATATTTTAATCTAACAAAATTTGCATTGGCACCTTGGAAATTGTGACGTAATATGTCAAATATTGCATCAGCCAATTATAATCCTGCACTACTCACAAAACCAAATCTTCACCTTACGTTAGAAAGCTAGCAGAGTGGCGCAGTGGAAGCGTGCTGGGCCCATAACCCAGAGGTCCGTGGATCGAAACCACGCTCTGCTAAAAATATATTTTAATCTAACAAAATTTGCATTGGCACCTTGGAAATTGTGACGTAATATGTCAAATATTGCATCAGCCAATTATAATCCTGCACTACTCACAAAACCAAATCTTCACCTTACGTTAGAAAGCTAGCAGAGTGGCGCAGTGGAAGCGTGCTGGGCCCATAACCCAGAGGTCCGTGGATCGAAACCACGCTCTGCTAAAAATATATTTTAATCTAACAAAATTTGCATTGGCACCTTGGAAATTGTGACGAAATTTGTCAGATATTGCATCAGGCAAATATAATCCTGCACTACTCACAATAACAAGTATTCACCGTACATTACAAAGCTAGCAGAGTGGCGCAGTGGAAGCGTGCTGGGCCCATAACCCAGAGGTCCGTGGATCGAAACCACTCTCTGCTAAAAATATATTTTAATCTAACAAAATTTGCATTGCCAACTTGGAAATTGTGACGTAATATGTCAAATATTGCATCAGCCAAATATAATCCTGCACTACTCACAATACCAAATATTCACCTTACGTTAGAAAGCTAGCAGAATGGCGCAGTGGAAGCGTGCTGGGCCCATAACCCAGAGGTCCGTGGATCGAAACCACGCTCTGCTTAAAATATATTTTAATCCAACAAAATTTGCACTGGCACCTTGGAAATTGTGACGAAATATGTCAAATATTGCATCAGGCAAATATAATCCTGCACTACTCACAATACCAAGTATTCACATTACCTTACAAAAGCTAGCAGAGTGGCGCAGTGGAAGCGTGCTGGGCCCATGACCCAGAGGTCCGTGGATCGAAACCACGCTCTGCTAGAAAAAATGTTTTTATCCACCAAAATTTTCATTGGCAACATGGGAAATTGTGACGTAATTCGATGAAATATTGCATGAGTCTAATATAAAATCCTGCACTAGGTCTACTCACAATACTAAATATTCACCTTATACTAGAAAGCTAGCAGAGTGGCGCAATAGCAGCGTGCTGGGCCCATAACCCAGAGGTCCCTGGATAAAAATACACGCTCTGCTAAAAAATGTTAATCTATCAACAGTTTTATTGGCAAAATTGGAAATTGTGACGTAATTTGGTCAAATATTGCATCAGCCAAATATAATCCTGCACTACTCACAATACCAAATCTTCACCTCGTGTTAGCAGGCTAGCAGGGTGGTGCAGTGGAAGCGTGCTGGCCCCATAACCCAGAGGTCCGTGGATCGAAACCACGCTCTGCTAAAAAAAAATATTTTAATCTGACAAAATTTGCATTGGCAACTTGGGAATTGTGACCTAATTTGTCAAATATTGCATCAGCCAAATATAATCCTGCACTTCTCAAAATACCAAATCTTCAACTTATGTTAGCAGGCTAGCAGAGTGGCGCAGTGGAAGCGTGCTGGGCCCATAACCCAGAGGTCCGTGGATCGAAACCACGCACTGCTAAAAATATATTTTAATCTAACAAAATTTGCATTGCCAACTTGGAAATTGTGACGTAATATGTCAAATATTGCATCACCCAAATATAATCCTGCACCACTCAAAATACCAAATCTTCAACTTATGTTAGAAAGCTAGCAGAGTGGCGCAGTGGAAGCGTGCTGGGCCCATAACCCAGAGGTCCGTGGATCGAAACCACGCACTGCTAAAAATATATTTTAATCTAACAAAATTTGCATTGCCAACTTGGAAATTGTGACGTAATATGTCAAATATTGCATCAGCCAAATATAATACTGCACCACTGACAATACAAAGTCTTTACCTTACGTTAGAAAGCTAGCAGAGTGGCGCAGTGGAAGCGTGCTGGGCCCATAACCCAGAGGTCCGTGGATCGAAACCACGCTGTGCTAAAAATATATTTTAATCTAACTAAATTTGCATTGCCAACTTGGAAATTGTGACGTAATATGTAAAATATTGCATCAGCCAAATATAATCCTGCACTACTCACAATACCAAATCTTCACCTTACGTTAGAAAGCTAGCAGAGTGGCGCAGTGGAAGCGTGCTGGGCCCATAACCCAGAGGTCCGTGGATCGAAACCACGCTCTGCTAAAAATATATATTATTCTAACAAAATTTGCATTGGCACCTTGGAAATTGTGACGTAATATGTCAAATATTTCATCAGCCAATTATAATCCTGCACTACTCACAAAACCAAATCTTCACCTTACGTCAGAAAGCTAGCAGAGTGGCGCAGTGGAAGCGTGCTGGGCCCATAACCCAGAGGTCCGTGGATCGAAACCACGCTCTGCTAAAAATATATTTTAATCTAACAAAATTTGCACTGGCACCTTGGAAATTGCGACGAAATATGTCAAATATTGCATAAGGCAAATATAATCCTGCATTACTCACAATACCAAGTATTCACCTTACCTTACAAAGCTAGCAGAGTGGCGCTGTGGAAGCGTGCTGGGCCCATAACCCAGAGGTCCGTGGATCGAAACCACGCTCTGCTAAGAAAAATGTTTTTATCCACAAAAATTTTTATTTGCAACATGGGAAATTGGGACGTAATTCGATGAAATATTGCATGAGTCTGATATAAAATCCTGCACTAGGCCTACTCACAATACTAAATCTTCACCTGATGCTAGAAAGCTAGCAGAGTGGCGCAATGGCAGCGTGCTGGGCCCATAACCCAGAGGTCCCAGGATCAAAAAACACGCTCTGCTAAAAAATGTTAATCTAACAACAGTTTTATTGGCAAAATTGGAAATTCTGAAGTAATTTGGTCAAATATTGCATCAGCCAAATATAATCCTGCACTACTCACAATTCCAAATCTTTATCTCGTATTAGCAGGCTAGCAGAGTGGCGCAGTGGAAGCGTGCTGGGCCCATAACCCAGAGGTCCGTGGATCGAAACCACGCTCTGCTAAAAATATATTTTAATCTAACTAAATTTGCATTGCCAACTTGGAAATTGTGACGTAATATGTAAAATATTGCATCAGCCAAATATAATCCTGCACTACTCACAATACCAAGTCTTTACCTTACGTTAGAAAACTAGCAGTGGAAGCGTGCTGGGCCCATAACCCAGAGGTCCGTGGATCGAAACCAAGCTCTGCTAAAAATATATTTTAATCTAACAAAATATGCATTGCCAACTTGGAAATTGTGACATAATATGTCAAATATTGCATCAGCCAAATATAATCCTGCACCACTCACAATACCAAGTCTTTACCTTACGTTAGAAAGATAGCAGAGTGGCGCAGTGGAAGCGTGCTGGGCCCATAACCCAGAGGTCCGTGGATCGAAACCACGCTCTGCTAAAAATATATTTTAATCTAACAAAATTTGCATTGCCAACTTGGAAATTGTGACGTAATATGTTAAATATTGCATCACCCAAATATAATCCTGCACTACTCCAATACCAAATCTTCACCTTACCTTAGAAAGCTAGCAGAGTGGCGCAGTGGAAGCGTGCTGGGCCCATAACCCAGAGGTCCGTGGATCGAAACCACGCTCTGCTAAGAAAAGTGTTTTTATCCACAAACATTTTTATTGGCAACATGGGAAATTGGGACGTAATTCGATGAAATATTGCATGAGTCTAATATAAAATCCTCCACTAGGCCTACTCACAATACTAAATCTTCACCTGATGCTAGGAAGCTAGCAGAGTGGCGCAATGGCAGCGTGCTGGGCCCATAACCCAGAGGTCCCTGGATCAAAAAACACGCTCTGCTAAAAATATATTTTAATCTAACTAAATTCCCATTGCCAACTTGGAAATTGTGACGTAATATGTAAAATATTGCATCAGCCAAATATAATCCTGCACTACTCACAATACCAAGTCTTTACCTTACGTTAGAAAGCTAGCAGAGTGCGCAGTGGAAGCGTGCTGGGCCCATAACCCAGAGGTCCGTGAATCGAAACCAAGCTCTGCTAAAAATATATTTTAATCTAACAAAATTTGCATTGCCAACTTGGAAATTGTGACGTAATATGTCAAATATTGCATCAGCCAAATATAATCCTGCACCACTCACAATACCAAGTCTTTACCTTACGTTAAAAAGCTAGCAGAGTGGCGCAGTGGAAGCGTGCTGGGCCCATAACCCAGAGGTCCGTGGATCGAAACCACGCTCTGCTAAAAATATATTTTAATCTAACAAAATTTGCATTGCCAACTTGGAAATTGTGACGTAATATGTCATATATTGCATCACCCAAATATAATCCTGCACTACTCCAGTACCAAATCTTCACCTTACGTTAAAGAGCTAGCAGAGTGGCGCAGTGGAAGCGTGCTGGGCCCATAACCCAGAGGTCCGTGGATCGAAACCACGCTCTGCTAAGAAAAATGTTTTTATCCACAAAAAAATTTATTGGCAACATGGGAAATTGGGACGTAATTCGATGAAATATTGCATGAGTCTAATATAAGATCCTGCACTAGGCCTACTCACAATACTAAATCTTCACCTGATGCTAGAAAGCTAGCAGAGTGGCGCAATGGCAGCGTGCTAGGCCCATAACCCAGAGGTCCCTGGATCAAAAAACACGCTCTGCTAAAAAATGTTAATCTAACAACAGTTATATTGGCAAAATTGGAAATTCTGAAGTAATTTGGTCAAATATTGCATCAGCCAAATATAATCCTGCACTACTCACAATACCAAATCTTCATCTCGTGTTAGCAGGCTAGCAGAGTGGCGCATTGGAAGCGTGCTGGGCCCATAACCCAGAGGTCCGTGGATCGAAACCACGCTCTGCTAAAAATATATTTTAATCTAACTAAATTTGCATTGCCAACTTGGAAATTGTGACGTAAAATATTGCATCAGCCAAATATAATCCTGCACTACTCACAATACCAAGTCTTTACCTTACGTTAAAAAGCTAGCAGAGTGGCGCAGTGGAAGCGTGCTGGGCCCATAACCCAGAGGTCCGTGGATCGAAACCACCCTCTGCTAAAAATATATTTTAATCTAACAAAATTTGCACTGGCACCTTGGAAATTGTGACGAAATATGTCAAATATTGCATCAGGCAAATATAATCCTGCACTACTCACAATACCAAGTATTCACCTTACCTTACAAAGCTAGCAGAGTGGCGCTGTGGAAGCGTGCTGGGCCCATAACCCAGAGGTCCGTGGATCGAAACCACGCTCTGCTAAGAAAAATGTTTTTATCCACAAAAAATTTTATTGGCAACATGGGAAATTGGGACGTAATTCGATGAAATATTGCATGAGTCTAATATAAAATCCTGCACTAGGCCTACTCATAATACTAAATCTTCACCTGATGCTAGAAAGCTAGCAGAATGGCGCAATGGCAGCGTGCTGGGCCCATAACCCAGAGGTCCCTGGATCAAAAAACACGCTCTGCTAAAAAATGTTAATCTAACAACAGTTTTATTGGCAAAATTGGAAATTCTGAAGTAATTTGGTCAAATATTGCATCAGCCAAATATAATCCTGCACTACTCACAATACCAAGTATTCACCGTACCTTACAAAGCTAGCAATGTGGCGCAGTGGACGCGTGCTGGGCCCATAACCAAGAGGTCCGTGGATCGAAACCACGCTCTGCTAAGAAAAATGTTTTTATCCACAAAAAAATGTATTGGCAACATGGGAAATTGGGACGTAATTCGATGAAATATTGCATGAGTCTAATATAAAATCCTCCACTAGGCCTACTCACAATACTAAATCTTCACCTGATGCTAGGAAGCTAGCAGAGTGGCGCAATGGCAGCGTGCTGGGCCCATAACCCAGAGGTCCCTGGATCAAAAAACACGCTCTGCTAAAAATATATTTTAATCTAACTAAATTCCCATTGCCAACTTGGAAATTGTGACGTAATATGTAAAATATTGCATCAGCCAAATATAATCCTGCACTACTCACAATACCAAGTCTTTACCTTACGTTAGAAAGCTAGCAGAGTGGCGCAGTGGAAGCGTGCTGGGCCCATAACCCAGAGGTCCGTGAATCGAAACCAAGCTCTGCTAAAAATATATTTTAATCTAACAAAATTTGCATTGCCAACTTGGAAATTGTGACGTAATATGTCAAATATTGCATCAGCCAAATATAATCCTGCACCACTCACAATACCAAGTCTTTACCTTACGTTAAAAAGCTAGCAGAGTGGCGCAGTGGAAGCGTGCTGGGCCCATAACCCAGAGGTCCGTGGATCGAAACCACGCTCTGCTAAAAATATATTTTAATCTAACAAAATTTGCATTGCCAACTTGGAAATTGTGACGTAATATGTCATATATTGCATCACCCAAATATAATCCTGCACTACTTCAGTACCAAATCTTCACCTTACGTTATAGAGCTAGCAGAGTGGCGCAGTGGAAGCGTGCTGGGCCCATAACCCAGAGGTCCGTGGATCGAAACCACGCTCTGCTAAGAAAAATGTTTTTATCCACAAAAAAATTTATTGGCAACATGGGAAATTGGGACGTAATTCGATGAAATATTGCATGAGTCTAATATAAGATCCTGCACTAGGCCTACTCACAATACTAAATCTTCACCTGATGCTAGAAAGCTAGCAGAGTGGCGCAATGGCAGCGTGCTAGGCCCATAACCCAGAGGTCCCTGGATCAAAAAACACGCTCTGCTAAAAAATGTTAATCTAACAACAGTTTTATTGGCAAAATTGGAAATTCTGAAGTAATTTGGTCAAATATTGCATCAGCCAAATATAATCCTGCACTACTCACAATACCAAATCTTCATCTCGTGTTAGCAGGCTAGCAGAGTGGCGCATTGGAAGCGTGCTGGGCCCATAACCCAGAGGTCCGTGGATCGAAACCACGCTCTGCTAAAAATATATTTTAATCTAACTAAATTTGCATTGCCAACTTGGAAATTGTGACGTAAAATATTGCATCAGCCAAATATAATCCTGCACTACTCACAATACCAAGTCTTTACCTTACGTTAAAAAGCTAGCAGAGTGGCGCAGTGGAAGCGTGCTGGGCCCATAACCCAGAGGTCCGTGGATCGAAACCACCCTCTGCTAAAAATATATTTTAATCTAACAAAATTTGCACTGGCACCTTGGAAATTGTGACGAAATATGTCAAATATTGCATCAGGCAAATATAATCCTGCACTACTCACAATACCAGGTATTCACCTTACCTTACAAAGCTAGCAGAGTGGCGCTGTGGAAGCGTGCTGGGCCCATAACCCAGAGGTCCGTGGATCGAAACCACGCTCTGCTAAGAAAAATGTTTTTATCCACAAAAAATTTTATTGGCAACATGGGAAATTGGGACGTAATTCGATGAAATATTGCATGAGTCTAATATAAAATCCTGCACTAGGCCTACTCATAATACTAAATCTTCACCTGATGCTAGAAAGCTAGCAGAATGGCGCAATGGCAGCGTGCTGGGCCCATAACCCAGAGGTCCCTGGATCAAAAAACACGCTCTGCTAAAAAATGTTAATCTAACAACAGTTTTATTGGCAAAATTGGAAATTCTGAAGTAATTTGGTCAAATATTGCATCAGCCAAATATAATCCTGCACTACTCACAATACCAAGTATTCACCGTACCTTACAAAGCTAGCAGTGTGGCGCAGTGGACGCGTGCTGGGCCCATAACCCAGAGGTCCGTGGATCGAAACCACGCTCTGCTAAGAAAAATGTTTTTATCCACAAAAAAATGTATTGGCAACATGGGAAATTGGGACGTAATTCGATGAAATATTGCATGAGTCTAATATAAAATCCTGCACTAGGCCTACTCACAATACTAAATCTTCACCTGATGCTAGAAAGCTAGCAGAGTGGCGCAATGGCAGCGTGCTGGGCCCATAACCCGGAGGTCCCTGGATCAAAAAACACGCTCTGCTACAAAAATGGTAATCTAACAACAGTTTTATTGGCAAAATTGGAAATTCTGAAGTAATTTGGTCAAATATTGCATCAGCCAAATATAATCCTGCACTACTCACAATACCAAATCTTCATCTCGTGTTAGCAGGCTAGCAGAGTGGCGCATTGGAAGCGTGCTGGGCCCATAACCCAGAGGTCCGTGGATCGAAACCACGCTCTGCTAAAAATATATTTTAATCTAACTAAATTTGCATTGCCAACTTGGAAATTGTGACGTAAAATATTGCATCAGCCAAATATAATCCTGCACTACTCACAATACCAAGTCTTTACCTTACGTTAAAAAGCTAGCAGAGTGGCCCAGTGGAAGCGTGCTGGGCCCATAACCCAGAGGTCCGTGGATCGACACCACGCCCTGCTAAAAATACATTTTAATCTAACAAAATTTGCATTGGCACCTTGGAAATTGTGACGAAATTTGTCAGATATTGCATCAGGCAAATATAATCCTGCACTACTCACAATACCAAGTATTCACCGTACATTACAAAGCTAGCAGAGTGGCGCAGTGGAAGCGTGCTGGGCCCATAACCCAGAGGTCCGTGGATCGAAACCACGATCTGCTAAGAAAAATGTTTTTATCCACAAAAAAATTTATTGGCAACATGGGAAATTGGGACGTAATTCGATGAAATATTGCATGAGTCTAATATAAAATCCTGCACTAGGCCTACTCACAATACTAAATCTTCAACTGATGCTAGAAAGCTAGCAGAGTGGCGCAATGGCAGCGTGCTGGGCCCATAACCCAGAGGTCCCTGGATCAAAAAACACGCTCTGCTAAAAAATGTTAATCAAACAACAGTTTTATTGGCAAAATTGGAAATTCTGAAGTAATTTGGTCAAATATTGCATCAGCCAAATATAATCCTGCACTACTCACAATACCAAATCTTCATCTCGTGTTAGCAGGCTAGCAGAGTGGCGCAGTGGAAGCGTGCTGGGCCCATAACCCAGAGGTCCGTGGATCGAAACCACGCTCTGCTAAAAAATATATTTTAATCCAACAAAATTTGCATTGCCAACTTGGAAATTGTGACGTAATATGTCAAATATTGCATCAGCCAAATATAATCCTGCACCACTGACAATACCAAGTCTTTACCTTACGTTATAAAGCTAGCAGAGTGGCGCAGTGGAAGCGTGCTGGGCCCATAACCCAGAGGTCCGTGGATCGAAACCACGCTCTGCTAAAAATATATTTTAATCTAACAAAATTTG
This sequence comes from Flabesymbios commensalis, assembly GCA_964017125.1. Taxonomy (NCBI): domain Eukaryota; kingdom Metazoa; phylum Annelida; class Polychaeta; order Terebellida; family Flabelligeridae; genus Flabesymbios; species Flabesymbios commensalis. The sequence continues at coordinate 29,578,809 of OZ024912.1, forward strand.
CATTGCCAACTTGGAAATTGTGACGTAATATGTCAAATATTGCATCAGCCAATTATAATACTGAACTACTCACAAAACTAAATCTTCAGCTTACGTTAGAAAGCTAGCAGAGTGGCGCAGTGGAAGCGTGCTGGGCCCATAACCCAGAGGTCCGTGGATCGAAACCACGCTCTGCTAAAAATATATTTTAATCTAACAAAATTTGCATTGGCACATTGGAAATTGTGACGAAATTTGTCAGATATTGCATCAGGCAAATATAATCCTGCACTACTCACAATACCAAGTATTCACCGTACATTACAAAGCTAGCAGAGAGGCGCAGTGGAAGCGTGCTGGGCCCATAACCCAGAGGTCCGTGGATCGAAACCACGCTCTGCTGAGAAAAATGTTTTTATCCACAAAAAAATGTATTGGCAACATGGGAAATTGGGACGTAATTCGATGAAATATTGCATGAGTCTAATATAAAATCCTGCACTAGGCCTACTCACAATACTAAATCTTCAACTGATGCTAGAAAGCTAGCAGAGTGGCGCAATGGCAGCGTGCTGGGCCCATAACCCAGAGGTCCCTGGATCAAAAAACACGCTCTGCTAAAAAATGTTAATCAAACAACAGTTTTATTGGCAAAATTGGAAATTCTGAAGTAATTTGGTCAAATATTGCATCAGCCAAATATAATCCTGCACTACTCACAATACCAAATCTTCATCTCGTGTTAGCAGGCTAGCAGAGTGGCGCAGTGGAAGCGTGCTGGGCCCATAACCCAGAGGTCCGTGGATCGAAACCACGCTCTGCTAAAAAATATATTTTAATCCAACAAAATTTGCATTGCCAACTTGGAAATTGTGACGTAATATGTCAAATATTGCATCAGCCAAATATAATCCTGCACCACTGACAATACCAAGTCTTTACCTTACGTTATAAAGCTAGCAGAGTGGCGCAGTGGAAGCGTGCTGGGCCCATAACCCAGAGGTCCGTGGATCGAAACCACGCTCTGCTAAAAATATATTTTAATCTAACAAAATTTGCATTGCCAACTTGGAAATTGTGACGTAATATGTCAAATATTGCATCAGCCAATTATAATACTGAACTACTCACAAAACTAAATCTTCAGCTTACGTTAGAAAGCTAGCAGAGTGGCGCAGTGGAAGCGTGCTGGGCCCATAACCCAGAGGTCCGTGGATCGAAACCACGCTCTGCTAAAAATATATTTTAATCTAACAAAATTTGCATTGGCACATTGGAAATTGTGACGAAATTTGTCAGATATTGCATCAGGCAAATATAATCCTGCACTACTCACAATACCAAGTATTCACCGTACATTACAAAGCTAGCAGAGTGGCGCAGTGGAAGCGTGCTGGGCCCATAACCCAGAGGTCCGTGGATCGAAACCACGCTCTGCTAAGAAAAATGTTTTTATCCACAAAAAAATGTATTGGCAACATGGGAAATTGGGACGTAATTCGATGAAATATTGCATGAGTCTAATATAAAATCCTGCACTAGGCCTACTCACAATACTAAATCTTCAACTGATGCTAGAAAGCTAGCAGAGTGGCGCAATGGCAGCGTGCTGGGCCCATAACCCAGAGGTCCCTGGATCAAAAAACACGCTCTGCTAAAAAATGTTAATCAAACAACAGTTTTATTGGCAAAATTGGAAATTCTGAAGTAATTTGGTCAAATATTGCATCAGCCAAATATAATCCTGCACTACTCACAATACCAAATCTTCATCTCGTGTTTGCAGGCTAGCAGAGTGGCGCAGTGGAAGCGTGCTGGGCCCAGAACCCAGAGGTCCGTGGATCGAAACCACGCTCTGCTAAAAATATATTTTAATCTAACTAAATTTGCATTGCCAACTTGGAAATTGTGACGTAATATGTAAAATATTGCATCAGCCAAATATAATCCTGCACTACTCACAATACCAAGTCTTTACCTTACGTTAGAAAGCTAGCAGAGTGGCGCAGTGGAAGCGTGCTGGGCCCATAACCCAGAGGTCCGTGGATAGAAACCACGCTCTGCTAAAAATATATTTTAATCTAACAAAATTTGCATTGGCACATTGGAAATTGTGACGAAATTTGTCAGATATTGCATCAGGCAAATATAATCCTGCACTACTCACAATACCAAGTATTCACCGTACATTACAAAGCTAGCAGAGAGGCGCAGTGGAAGCGTGCTGGGCCCATAACCCAGAGGTCCGTGGATCGAAACCACGCTCTGCTGAGAAAAATGTTTTTATCCACAAAAAAATGTATTGGCAACATGGGAAATTGGGACGTAATTCGATGAAATATTGCATGAGTCTAATATAAAATCCTGCACTAGGCCTACTCACAATACTAAATCTTCAACTGATGCTAGAAAGCTAGCAGAGTGGCGCAATGGCAGCGTGCTGGGCCCATAACCCAGAGGTCCCTGGATCAAAAAACACGCTCTGCTAAAAAATGTTAATCAAACAACAGTTTTATTGGCAAAATTGGAAATTCTGAAGTAATTTGGTCAAATATTGCATCAGCCAAATATAATCCTGCACTACTCACAATACCAAATCTTCATCTCGTGTTAGCAGGCTAGCAGAGTGGCGCAGTGGAAGCGTGCTGGGCCCATAACCCAGAGGTCCGTGGATCGAAACCACGCTCTGCTAAAAAATATATTTTAATCCAACAAAATTTGCATTGCCAACTTGGAAATTGTGACGTAATATGTCAAATATTGCATCAGCCAAATATAATCCTGCACCACTGACAATACCAAGTCTTTACCTTACGTTATAAAGCTAGCAGAGTGGCGCAGTGGAAGCGTGCTGGGCCCATAACCCAGAGGTCCGTGGATCGAAACCACGCTCTGCTAAAAATATATTTTAATCTAACAAAATTTGCATTGCCAACTTGGAAATTGTGACGTAATATGTCAAATATTGCATCAGCCAATTATAATACTGAACTACTCACAAAACTAAATCTTCAGCTTACGTTAGAAAGCTAGCAGAGTGGCGCAGTGGAAGCGTGCTGGGCCCATAACCCAGAGGTCCGTGGATCGAAACCACGCTCTGCTAAAAATATATTTTAATCTAACAAAATTTGCATTGGCACATTGGAAATTGTGACGAAATTTGTCAGATATTGCATCAGGCAAATATAATCCTGCACTACTCACAATACCAAGTATTCACCGTACATTACAAAGCTAGCAGAGTGGCGCAGTGGAAGCGTGCTGGGCCCATAACCCAGAGGTCCGTGGATCGAAACCACGCTCTGCTAAGAAAAATGTTTTTATCCACAAAAAAATGTATTGGCAACATGGGAAATTGGGACGTAATTCGATGAAATATTGCATGAGTCTAATATAAAATCCTGCACTAGGCCTACTCACAATACTAAATCTTCAACTGATGCTAGAAAGCTAGCAGAGTGGCGCAATGGCAGCGTGCTGGGCCCATAACCCAGAGGTCCCTGGATCAAAAAACACGCTCTGCTAAAAAATGTTAATCAAACAACAGTTTTATTGGCAAAATTGGAAATTCTGAAGTAATTTGGTCAAATATTGCATCAGCCAAATATAATCCTGCACTACTCACAATATCAAATCTTCATCTCGTGTTAGCAGGCTAGCAGAGTGGCGCAGTGGAAGCGTGCTGGGCCCAGAACCCAGAGGTCCGTGGATCGAAACCACGCTCTGCTAAAAATATATTTTAATCTAACTAAATTTGCATTGCCAACTTGGAAATTGTGACGTAATATGTAAAATATTGCATCAGCCAAATATAATCCTGCACTACTCACAATACCAAGTCTTTACCTTACGTTAGAAAGCTAGCAGAGTGGCGCAGTGGAAGCGTGCTGGGCCCATAACCCAGAGGTCCGTGGATAGAAACCACGCTCTGCTAAAAAATATATTTTAATCTAACAAAATTTGCATTGCCAACTTGGAAATTGTGACGTAATATGTCAAATATTGCATCAGCCAAATATAATCCTGCACCACTGACAATACCAAGTCTTTACCTTACGTTATAAAGCTAGCAGAGTGGCGCAGTGGAAGGGTGATGGGCCCATAACCCAGAGGTCCGTGGATCGAAACCACGCTCTGCTAAAAATATATTTTAATCTAACAAAATTTGCATTGCCAACTTGGAAATTGTGACGTAATATGTAAAATATTGCATCAGCCAAATATAATCCTGCACTACTCACAATACCAAATCTTCACCTTACGTTAGAAAGCTAGCAGAGTGGCGCAGTGGAAGCGTGCTGGGCCCATAACCCAGAGGTCCGTGGATCGAAACCACGCTCTGCTGAAAATATATATTATTCTAACAAAATTTGCATTGGCACCTTGGAAATTGTGACGTAATATGTCAAATATTTCATCAGCCAATTATAATCCTGCACTACTCACAAAACCAAATCTTCACCTTACGTCAGAAAGCTAGCAGAGTGGCGCAGTGGAAGCGTGCTGGGCCCATAACCCAGAGGTCCGTGGATCGAAACCACGCTCTGCTAAAAGTATATTTTATTCTAACAAAATTTGCACTGGCACCTTGGAAATTGCGACGAAATATGTCAAATATTGCATCAGGCAAATATAATCCTGCACTACTCACAATACCAAGTATTCACCTTACCTTACAAAGCTAGCAGAGTGGCGCTGTGGAAGCGTGCTGGGCCCATAACCCAGAGGTCCGTGTATCGAAACCACGCTCTGCTAAGAAAAAATGTTTTTATCCACAAAAATTTTTATTGGCAACATGGGAAATTGGGACGTAATTCGATGAAATATTGCATGAGTCTAATATAAAATCCTGCACTAGGCCTACTCACAATACTAAATCTTCACCTGATGCTAGAAAGCTAGCAGAGTGGCGCAATGGCAGCGTGCTGGGCCCATAACCCAGAGGTCCCTGGATCAAAAAACACGCTCTGCTAAAAAATGTTAATCTAACAACAGTTTTATTGGCAAAATTGGAAATTCTGAAGTAATTTGGTCAAATATTGCATCAGCCAAATATAATCCTGCACTACTCACAATTCCAAATCTTTATCTCGTGTTAGCAGGCTAGCAGAGTGGCGCAGTGGAAGCGTGCTGGGCCCATAACCCAGAGGTCCGTGGATCGAAACCACGCTCTGCTAAAAATATATTTTAATCTAACTAAATTTGCATTGCCAACTTGGAAATTGTGACGTAATATGTAAAATATTGCATCAGCCAAATATAATCCTGCACTACTCACAATACCAAGTCTTTACCTTACGTTAGAAAACTAGCAGTGGAAGCGTGCTGGGCCCATAACCCAGAGGTCCGTGGATCGAAACCAAGCTCTGCTAAAAATATATTTTAATCTAACAAAATATGCATTGCCAACTTGGAAATTGTGACATAATATGTCAAATATTGCATCAGCCAAATATAATCCTGCACCACTCACAATACCAAGTCTTTACCTTACGTTAGAAAGCTAGCAGAGTGGCGCAGTGGAAGCGTGCTGGGCCCATAACCCAGAGGTCCGTGGATCGAAACCACGCTCTGCTAAAAATATATTTTAATCTAACAAAATTTGCATTGCCAACTTGGAAATTGTGACGTAATATGTTAAATATTGCATCAGCCAAATATAATCCTGCACTACTCACAATACCAAGTCTTTACCTTACGTTAGAAAGCTAGCAGAGTGGCGCAGTGGAAGCGTGCTGGGCCCATAACCCAGAGGTCCGTGAATCGAAACCAAGCTCTGCTAAAAATATATTTTAATCTAACAAAATTTGCATTGCCAACTTGGAAATTGTGACGTAATATGTCAAATATTGCATCAGCCAAATATAATCCTGCACCACTCACAATACCAAGTCTTTACCTTACGTTAGAAAGCTAGCAGAGTGGCGCAGTGGAAGCGTGCTGGGCCCATAACCCAGAGGTCCGTGGATCGAAACCACGCTCTGCTAAAAATATATTTTAATCTAACAAAATTTGCATTGCCAACTTGGAAATTGCGACGTAATATGTCAAATATTGCATCACCCAAATATAATCCTGCACTACTCCAGTACCAAATCTTCACCTTACGTTATAGAGCTAGCAGAGTGGCGCAGTGGAAGCGTGCTGGGCCCATAACCCAGAGGTCCGTGGATCGAAACCACGCTCTGCTAAGAAAAATGTTTTTATCCACAAAAAAATTTATTGGCAACATGGGAAATTGGGACGTAATTCGATGAAATATTGCATGAGTCTAATATAAAATCCTGCTCTAGGCCTACTCACAATACTAAATCTTCACCTGATGCTAGAAAGCTAGCAGAGTGGCGCAATGGCAGCGTGCTGGGCCCATAACCCAGAGGTCCGTGGATCAAAACCACGCTCTGCTAAGAAAACTGTTTTTATCCACAAAAATTTTTATTGGCAACATGGGAAATTGGGACGTAATTCGATGAAATATTGCATGAGTCTAATATAAAATCCTGCACTAGGCCTACTCACAATACTAAATCTTCACCTGATGCTAGAAAGCTAGCAGAGTGGCGCAATGGCAGCGTGCTGGCCCCATAACCCAGAGGTCCGTGGATCGAAACCACGCTCTGCTAAAAATATATTTTAATCTAACAAAATTTGCATTGCCAACTTGGAAATTGTGACGTAATATTTCAAATATTGCATCAGCCAAATATAATCCTGCACTACTCACAATACCAAATCTTCACCTTACGTTAGAAAGCTAGCAGAGTGGCGCAGTGGAAGCGTGCTGGGCCCATAACCCAGAGGTCCGTGGATCGAAACCACGCTCTGCTAAAAATATATTTTAATCTAACTAAATTTGCATTGCCAACTTGGAAATTGTGACGTAAAATATTGCATCAGCCAAATATAATCCTGCACTACTCACAATACCAAGTCTTTACCTTACGTTAAAAAGCTAGCAGAGTGGCGCAGTGGAAGCGTGCTGGGCCCATAACCCAGAGGTCCGTGGATCGAAACCACCCTCTGCTAAAAATATATTTTAATCTAACAAAATTTGCACTGGCACCTTGGAAATTGTGACGAAATATGTCAAATATTGCATCAGGCAAATATAATCCTGCACTACTCACAATACCAAGTATTCACCTTACCTTGCAAAGCTAGCAGAGTAGCGCTGTGGAAGCGTGCTGGGCCCATAACCCAGAGGTCCGTGGATCGAAACCACGCTCTGCTAAGAAAAATGTTTTTATCCACAAAAAATTTTATTGGCAACATGGGAAATTGGGACGTAATTCGATGAAATATTGCATGAGTCTAATATAAAATCCTGCACTAGGCCTACTCACAATCCTAAATCTTCACCTGATGCTAGAAAGCTAGCAGAGTGGCGCAATGGCAGCGTGCTGGGCCCATAACCCAGAGGTCCCTGGATCAAAAAACACGCTCTGCTAAAAAATGTTAATCTAACAACAGTTTTATTGGCAAAATTGGAAATTCTGAAGTAATTTGGTCAAATATTGCATCAGCCAAATATAATCCTGCACTACTCACAATACCAAATCTTCATCTCGTGTTAGCAGGCTAGCAGAGTGGCGCAGTGGAAGCGTGCTGGGCCCAGAACCCAGAGGTCCGTGGATCGAAACCACGCTCTGCTAAAAATATATTTTAATCTAACTAAATTTGCATTGCCAACTTGGAAATTGTGACGTAATATGTAAAATATTGCATCAGCCAAATATAATCCTGCACTACTCACAATACCAAGTCTTTACCTTACGTTAGAAAGCTAGCAGAGTGGCGCAGTGGAAGCGTGCTGGGCCCATTACCCAGAGGTCCGTGGATCGAAACCACGCTCTGCTAAAAATATATTTTAATCTAACAAAATTTGCATTGCCAACTTGGAAATTGTGACGTAATATGTCCAATATTGCATCAGCCAAATATAATCCTGCACCACTGACAATACCAAGTCTTTACCTCACGTTATAAAGCTAGCAGAGTGGCGCAGTGGAAGCGTGCTGGGCCCATAACCCAGAGGTCCGTGGATCGAAACCACGCTCTGCTAAAAATATATTTTAATCTAACAAAATTTGCATTGCCAACTTGGAAATTGTGACGTAATATGTCAAATATTGCATCACCCAAATATAATCCTGCACTACTCCAATACCAAATCTTCACCTTACGTTAGAAAGCTAGCAGAGTGTCGCAGTGGAAGCGTGCTGGGCCCATAACCCAGAGGTTCGTGGATCGAAACCACGCTCTGCTAAAAATATATTTTATTCTAACAAAATTTGCATTGGCACCTTGGAAATTGTGACGTAATATGTCAAATATTGCATCAGCCAATTATAATCCTGAACTACTCACAAAACCAAATCTTCACCTTACGTTAGAAAGCTAGCAGAGTGGCGCAGTGGAAGCGTGCTGGGCCCATAACCCAGAGGTCCGTGGATCGAAACCACGCTCTGCTATGAAAAATGTTTTTATCCACAAAAATTTTTATTGGCAACATGGGAAATTGGGACGTAATTCGATGAAATATTGCATGAGTCCAATATAAAATCCTGCACTAGGCCTGCTCACAATACTAAATCTTCACCTGATGCTAGAAAGCTAGCAGAGTGGCGCAATGGCAGCGTGCTGGGCCCATAACCCAGAGGTCCCTGGATCAAAAAACACGCTCTGCTAAAAAATGTTAATCTAACAACAGTTTCATTGGCAAAATTGGAAATTCTGAAGTAATTTGGTCAAATATTGCATCAGCCAAATATAATCCTGCGCTATTCACAATACCAAATCTTCATCTCGTGTTAGCAGGCTAGCAGAGTGGCGCAGTGGAAGCGTGCTGGGCCCAGAACCCAGAGGTCCGTGGATCGAAACCACGCTTTGCTAAAAATATATTTTAATCTAACTAAATTTGCATTGCCAACTTGGAAATTGTGACGTAATATGTAAAATATTGCATCAGCCAAATATAATCCTGCAGTACTCACAATACCAATTCTTTACCTTACGTTAGAAAGCTAGCAGAGTGGCGCAGTGGAAGCGTGCTGGGCCCATAACCCAGAGGTCCGTGGATCGAAACCACGCTCTGCTAAAAATATATTTTAATCTAACAAAATTTGCATTGCCAACTTGGAAATTGTGACGTAATATGTCAAATATTGCATCAGCCAAATATAATCATGCACCACTGACAATACCAAGTCTTTACCTTACGTTATAAAGCTAGCAGAGTGGCGCAGTGGAAGCGTGCTGGGCCCATAACCCAGAGGTCCGTGGATCGAAACCACGCTCTGCTAAAAATATATTTTAATCTAACAAAATTTGCATTGCCAACTTGGAAATTGTGACGTAATATGTCAAATATTGCATCACCCAAATATAATCCTGCACTACTCCAATACCAAATCTTCACCTTACGTTAGAAAGCTTGCAGAGTGTCGCAGTGGAAGCGTGCTGGGCCCATAACCCAGAGGTCCGTGGATCGAAACAACGCTCTGCTAAAAATATATTTTATTCTAACAAAATTTGCATTGGCTCCTTGGAAATTGTGACGTAATATGTCAAATATTGCATCAGCCAATTATAATCCTGAACTACTCACAAAACCAAATCTTCACCTTACGTTAAAAAGCGAGCAGAGTGGCGCAGTGGAAGCGTGCTGGGCCCATAACCCAGAGTTCCGTGGATCGAAACCACGCTCTGCTAGAAAAAAATGTTTTTATCCAACAAAATTTGCACTGGCAACATCGGAAATTGTGACGTAATTCGATGAAATATTGCATGAGTCTAATATAAAATCCTGCACTAGGTCTACTCACAATACTAAATCTTCACCTTATACTAGAAAGCTAGCAGAGTGGCGCAATAGCAGCGTGCTGGGCCCATAACCCAGAGGTCCCTGGATAAAAATACACGCTCTGCTAAAAAATGTTAATCTAACAACAGTTTTATTGGCAAAATTGGAAATTGTGACGTAATTTGGTCAAATATTGCATCAGCCAAATATAATCCTGCACTACTCACAATACCAAATCTTCACCTCGTGTTAGCAGGCTAGCAGGGTGGTGCAGTGGAAGCGTGCTGGACCCATAACCCAGACGTCCGTGGATCGAAACCACGCTCTGCTAAAAAAAATATTTTAATCTGACAAAATTTGCATTGGCAACTTGGGAATTGTGACCTAATTTGTCAAATATTGCATCAGCCAAATATAATCCTGCACTACTCAAAATACCAAATCTTCAACTTATGTTAGCAAGCTAGCAGAGTGGCGCAGTGGAAGCGTGCTGGGCCCATAACCCAGAGGTCCGTGGATCGAAACCACGCACTGCTAAAAATATATTTTAATCTAACAAAATTTGCATTGCCAATTTGGAAATTGTGACGTAATATGTCAAATATTGCATCAGCCAAATATAATCCTGCACCACTCAAAATACCAAATCTTCAACTTATGTTAGCAAGCTAGCAGAGTGGCGCAGTGGAAGCGTGCTGGGCCCATAACCCAGAGGTCCGTGGATCGAAACCACGCACTGCTAAAAATATATTTTAATCTAACAAAATTTGCATTGCCAACTTGGAAATTGTGACGTAATATGTCAAATATTGCATCAGCCAAATATAATCCTGCACCACTCACAATACCAAGTCTTTACCTTACGTTAGAAAGCTAGCAGAGTGGCGCAGTGGAAGCGTGCTGGGCCCATAACCCAGAGGTCCGTGGATCGAAACCACGCTCTGCTAAAAATATATTTTTATCTAACAAAATTTGCATTGGCACCTTGGAAATTGTGACGTAATATTTCAAATATTACATCAGCCAATTATAATCCTGCACTACTCACAAAACCAAATCTTCACCTTACGTTAGAAAGCTAGCAGAGTGGCGCAGTGGAAGCGTGCTGGGCCCATAACCCAGAGGTCCGTGGATCGAAACCACGCTCTGCTAAGAAAAATGTTTTTATCCACAAAAAATTTATTGGCAACATGGGAAATTGGGACGTAATTCGATGAAATATTGCATGAGTCTAATATAAAATCCTGCACTAGGCCTACTCACAATACTAAATCTTCACCTGATGCTAGAAAACTAGCAGAGTGGCGCAATGGCAGCGTGCTGGGCCCATAACCCAGAGGTCCCTGGATCAAAAAACACGCTCTGCTAAAAAATGTTAATCTAACAACAGTTTTATTGGCAAAATTGGAAATTCTGAAGTAATTTGGTCAAATATTGCATCAGCCAAATATAATCCTGCACTACTCACAATACAAAATCTTCATCTCGTGTTAGCAGGCTAGCAGAGTGGCGCAGTGGAAGCGTGCTGGGCCCAGAACCCAGAGGTCCGTGGATCGAAACCACCCTCTGCTAAAAATATATTTTAATCTAACTAAATTTGCATTGCCAACTTGGAAATTGTGACGTAATATGTCAAATATTGCATCAGCCAAATATAATCCTGCACCACTGACAATACAAAGTCTTTACCTTACGTTAGAAAGCTAGCAGAGTGGCGCAGTGGAAGCGTGCTGGGCCCATAACCCAGAGGTCCGTGGATCAAAACCACGCGCTGCTAAAAATATATTTTTATCTAACAAAATTTGCATTGGCACCTTGGAAATTGTGACGTAATATTTCAAATATTACATCAGCCAATTATAATCCTGCACTACTCACAAAACCAAATCTTCACCTTACGTTAGAAAGCTAGCAGAGTGGCGCAGTGGAAGCGTGCTGGGCCCATAACCCAGAGGTCCGTGGATCGAAACCACGCTCTGCTAAGAAAAATGTTTTTATCCACAAAAAATTTATTGGCAACATGGGAAATTGGGACGTAATTCGATGAAATATTGCATGAGTCTAATATAAAATCCTGCACTAGGCCTACTCACAATACTAAATCTTCACCTGATGCTAGAAAACTAGCAGAGTGGCGCAATGGCAGCGTGCTGGGCCCATAACCCAGAGGTCCCTGGATCAAAAAACACGCTCTGCTAAAAAATGTTAATCTAACAACAGTTTTATTGGCAAAATTGGAAATTCTGAAGTAATTTGGTCAAATATTGCATCAGCCAAATATAATCCTGCACTACTCACAATACAAAATCTTCATCTCGTGTTAGCAGGCTAGCAGAGTGGCGCAGTGGAAGCGTGCTGGGCCCAGAACCCAGAGGTCCGTGGATCGAAACCACCCTCTGCTAAAAATATATTTTAATCTAACTAAATTTGCATTGCCAACTTGGAAATTGTGACGTAATATGTCAAATATTGCATCAGCCAAATATAATCCTGCACCACTGACAATACAAAGTCTTTACCTTACGTTAGAAAGCTAGCAGAGTGGCGCAGTGGAAGCGTGCTGGGCCCATAACCCAGAGGTCCGTGGATCAAAACCACGCGCTGCTAAAAATATATTTTAATCTAACTAAATTTGCATTGCCAACTTGGAAATTGTGACGTAATATGTCAAATATTGCATCAGCCAAATATAATCCTGCACCACTGACAATACAAAGTCTTTACCTTACGTTAGAAAGCTAGCAGAGTGGCGCAGTGGAAGCGTGCTGGGCCCATAACCCAGAGGTCCGTGGATTGAAACCACGCTCTGCTAAAAATATATTTTAATCTAACTAAATTTGCATTGCCAACTTGGAAATTGTGACGTAATATGTAAAATATTGCATCAGCCAAATATAATCCTGCACTACTCACAATACCAAATCTTCACCTTACGTTAGAAAGCTAGCAGAGTGGCGCAGTGGAAGCGTGCTGGGCCCATAACCCAGAGGTCCGTGGATCGAAACCATGCTCTGCTAAAAATATATATTATTCTAACAAAATTTGCATTGGCACCTTGGAAATTGTGACGTAATATGTCAAATATTTCATCAGCCAATTATAATCCTGCACTACTCACAAAACCAAATCTTCACCCTACGTCAGAAAGCTAGCAGAGTGGCGCTGTGGAAGCGTGCTGGGCCCATAATCCAGAGGTCCGTGGATCGAAACCACGCTCTGCTAAAAATATATTTTAATCTAACAAAATTTGCACTGGCACCTTGGAAATTGCGACGAAATATGTCAAATATTGCATCAGGCAAATATAATCCTGCACTACTCACCAAGTATTCTCCTTACCTTACAAAGCTAGCAGAGTGGCGCTGTGGAAGCGTGCTGGGCCCATAACCTAGAGGTCCGTGGATCGAAACCAGGCTCTGCTAAGAAAAATGTTTGTATCCACAAAATTTTTTATTGGCAACATGGGAAATTGGGACGTAATTCGATGAAATATTGCATGAGTCTAATATAAAATCCTGCACTAGGCCTACTCACAATACTAAATCTTCACCTGATGCTAGAAAGCTAGCAGAGTGGCGCAATGGCAGCGTGCTTGGCCCATAACCCAGAGGTCCCTGGATCAAAAAACGCTCTGCTAAAAAATGTTAATCTAACAACAGTTTTATTGGCAAAATTGGAAATTCTGAAGTAATTTGGTCAAATATTGCATCAGCCAAATATAATCCTGCACCACTCACAATTCCAAATCTTTATCTCGTGTTAGCAGGCTAGCAGAGTGGCGCAGTGGAAGCGTGCTGGGCCCATAACCCAGAGGTCCGTGGATCGAAACCACGCTCTGCTAAAAATATATTTTAATCTAACTAAATTTGCATTGCCAACTTGGAAATTGTGACGTAATATGTAAAATATTGCATCAGCCAAATATAATCCTGCACTACTCACAATACCAAGTCTTTACCTTACGTTAGAAAGCTAGCAGTGGAAGCCTGCTGGGCCCATAACCCAGAGGTCCGTGGATCGAAACCAAGCTCTGCTAAAAATATATTTTAATCTAACAAAATATGCATTGCCAACTTGGAAATTGTGACATAATATGTCAAATATTGCATCAGCCAAATATAATCCTGCACCACTCACAATACCAAGTCTTTACCTTACGTTAGAAAGCTAGCAGAGTGGCGCAGTGGAAGCGTGCTGGGCCCATAACCCAGAGGTCCGTGGATCGAAACCACGCTCTGCTAAAAATATATTTTAATCTAACAAAATTTGCATTGCCAACTTGGAAATTGTGACGTAATATGTTAAATATTGCATCACCCAAATATAATCCTGCACTACTCCAATACCAAATCTTCACCTTACCTTAGAAAGCTAGCAGAGTGGCGCAGTGGAAGCGTGCTGGGCCCATAACCCAGAGGTCCGTGGATCGAAACCACGCTCTGCTAAGAAAAGTGTTTTTATCCACAAAATTTTTTATTGGCAACATGGGAAATTGGGACGTAATTCGATGAAATATTGCATGAGTCTAATATAAAATCCTGCACTAGGCCTACTCACAATACTAAATCTTCACCTGATGCTAGAAAGCTAGCAGAGTGGCGCAATGGCAGCGTGCTGGGCCCATAACCCAGAGGTCCCTGGATCAAAAAACATGCTCTGCTAAAAAATGTTAATCTAATAACAGTTTTATTGGCAAAATTGGAAATTCTGAAGTAATTTGGTCAAATATTGCATCAGCCAAATATAATCCTGCACTACTCACAATACCAAATCTTCATCTCGTGTTAGCAGGCTAGCAGAGTGGCGCAGTGAAAGCGTGATGGGCCCATAACCCAGAGGTCCGTGGATCGAAACCACGCTCTGCTAAAAATTTATTTTAATCTAACTAAATTCCCATTGCCAACTTGGAAATTGTGACGTAATATGTAAAATATTGCATCAGCCAAATATAATCCTGCACTACTCACAATACCAAGTCTTTACCTTACGTTAGAAAGCTAGCAGAGTGGCGCAGTGGAAGCGTGCTGGGCCCATAACCCAGAGGTCCGTGAATCGAAACCCAGCTCTGCTAAAAATATATTTTAATCTAACAAAATTTGCATTGCCAACTTGGAAATTGTGACGTAATATGTCAAATATTGCATCAGCCAAATATAATCCTGCACCACTCACAATACCAAGTCTTTACCTTACGTTAGAAAGCTAGCAGAGTGGCGCAGTGGAAGCGTGTTGGGCCCATAACCCAGAGGTCCGTGGATCGAAACCACGCTCTGCTAAAATATATTTTAATCTAACAAAATTTGCATTGCCAACTTGGAAATTGTGACGTAATATGTCAAATATTGCATCACCCAAATATAATCCTGCACTACTCCAGTACCAAATCTTCACCTTACGTTATAGAGCTAACACAGTGGCGCAGTGGAAGCGTGCTGGGCCCATAACCCAGAGGTCCGTGGATAGAAACCACGCTCTGCTAAGAAAAATGTTTTTATCCACAAAAATATTTATTGGCAACATGGGAAATTGGGACGTAATTCGATGAAATATTGCATGAGTCTAATATAAAATCCTGCACTAGGCCTACTCACAATACTAAATCTTCACCTGATGCTAGAAAGCTAGCAGAGTGGCGCAATGGCAGCGTGCTGGGCCCATAACCCAGAGGTCCCTGGATCAAAAAACACGCTCTGCTAAAAAATGTTAATCTAACAACAGTTTTATTGGCAAAATTGGAAATTCTGAAGTAATTTGGTCAAATATTGCATCAGCCAAATATAATCCTGCACTACTCACAATACCAAATCTTCATCTCGTGTTAGCAGGCTAGCAGAGTGGCGCATTGGAAGCGTGCTGGGCCCATAACCCAGAGGTCCGTGGATCGAAACCACGCTCTGCTAAAAATATATTTTAATCTAACTAAATTTGCATTGCCAACTTGGAAATTGTGACGTAAAATATTGCATCAGCCAAATATAATCCTGCACTACTCACAATACCAAGTCTTTACCTTACGTTAAAAAGCTAGCAGAGTGGCGCAGTGGAAGCGTGCTGGGCCCATAACCCAGAGGTCCGTGGATCGAAACCACCCTCTGCTAAAAATATATTTTAATCTAACAAAATTTGCACTGGCACCTTGGAAATTGTGACGAATTATGTCAAATATTGCATCAGGCAAATATAATCCTGCACTACTCACAATACCAAGTATTCACCTTACCTTACAAAGCTAGCAGAGTGGCGCTGTGGAAGCGTGCTGGGCCCATAACCCAGAGGTCCGTGGATCGAAACCACGCTCTGCTAAGAAAAATGTTTTTATCCACAAAAATTTTTATTGGCAACATGGGAAATTGGGACGTAATTCGATGAAATATTGCATGAGTCTAATATAAAATCCTGCACTAGGCCTACTCACAATACTAAATCTTCACCTTATGCTAGAAAGCTAGCAGAATGGCGCAATGGCAGCGTGCTGGGCTCATAACCCGGAGGTCCCTGGATCAAAAAACACGCTCTGCTAAAAAATGTTAATCTAACAACAGTTTTATTGGCAAAATTCTGAAGTAATTTGGTCAAATATTGCATCAGCCAAATATAATCCTGCACTACTCACAATACCAAATCTTCATCTCGTGTTAGCAGGCTAGCAGAGCGGCGCAGTGAAAGCGTGCTGGGCCCATAACCCAGAGGTCCGTGGATCGAAACCCCGCTCTGCTAAAAATATATTTTAATCTAACTAAATTTGCATTGCCAACTTGGAAATTGTGACGTAATATGTAAAATATTGCATCAGCCAAATATAATCCTGCGCTACTCACAATACCAAGTCTTTACCTTACGTTAGAAAGCTAGCTGAGTGGCGCAGTGGAAGCGTGCAGGGCCCATAACCCAGAGGTCCGTGGATCGAAACCAAGCTCTGCTAAAAATATATTTTAATCTAACAAAATTTGCATTGCCAACTTGGAAATTGTGACGTAATATGTCAAATATTGCATCAGCCAAATATAATCCTGCACCACTGACAATACAAAGTCTTTACCTTACGTTAGAAAGCTAGCAGAGTGGCGCAGTGGAAGCGTGCTGGGCCCATAACCCAGAGGTCCGTGGATCAAAACCACGCGCTGCTAAAAATATATTTTAATCTAACTAAATTTGCATTGCCAACTTGGAAATTGTGACGTAATATGTCAAATATTGCATCAGCCAAATATAATCCTGCACCACTGACAATACAAAGTCTTTACCTTACGTTAGAAAGCTAGCAGAGTGGCGCAGTGGAAGCGTGCTGGGCCCATAACCCAGAGGTCCGTGGATTGAAACCACGCTCTGCTAAAAATATATTTTAATCTAACTAAATTTGCATTGCCAACTTGGAAATTGTGACGTAATATGTAAAATATTGCATCAGCCAAATATAATCCTGCACTACTCACAATACCAAATCTTCACCTTACGTTAGAAAGCTAGCAGAGTGGCGCAGTGGAAGCGTGCTGGGCCCATAACCCAGAGGTCCGTGGATCGAAACCACGCTCTGCTAAAAATATATATTATTCTAACAAAATTTGCATTGGCACCTTGGAAATTGTGACGTAATATGTCAAATATTTCATCAGCCAATTATAATCCTGCACTACTCACAAAACCAAATCTTCACCCTACGTCAGAAAGCTAGCAGAGTGGCGCAGTGGAAGCGTGCTGGGCCCATAATCCAGAGGTCCGTGGATCGAAACCACGCTCTGCTAAAAATATATTTTAATCTAACAAAATTTGCACTGGCACCTTGGAAATTGCGACGAAATATGTCAAATATTGCATCAGGCAAATATAATCCTGCACTACTCACAATACCAAGTATTCTCCTTACCTTACAAAGCTAGCAGAGTGGCGCTGTGGAAGCGTGCTGGGCCCATAACCTAGAGGTCCGTGGATCGAAACCAGGCTCTGCTAAGAAAAATGTTTGTATCCACAAAAATTTTTATTGGCAACATGGGAAATTGGGACGTAATTCGATGAAATATTGCATGAGTCTAATATAAAATCCTGCACTAGGCCTACTCACAATACTAAATCTTCACCTGATGCTAGAAAGCTAGCAGAGTGGCGCAATGGCAGCGTGCTTGGCCCATAACCCAGAGGTCCCTGGATCAAAAAACGCTCTGCTAAAAAATGTTAATCTAACAACAGTTTTATTGGCAAAATTGGAAATTCTGAAGTAATTTGGTCAAATATTGCATCAGCCAAATATAATCCTGCACCACTCACAATTCCAAATCTTTATCTCGTGTTAGCAGGCTAGCAGAGTGGCGCAGTGGAAGCGTGCTGGGCCCATAACCCAGAGGTCCGTGGATCGAAACCACGCTCTGCTAAAAATATATTTTAATCTAACTAAATTTGCATTGCCAACTTGGAAATTGTGACGTAATATGTAAAATATTGCATCAGCCAAATATAATCCTGCACTACTCACAATACCAAGTCTTTACCTTACGTTAGAAAGCTAGCAGTGGAAGCCTGCTGGGCCCATAACCCAGAGGTCCGTGGATCGAAACCAAGCTCTGCTAAAAATATATTTTAATCTAACAAAATATGCATTGCCAACTTGGAAATTGTGACATAATATGTCAAATATTGCATCAGCCAAATATAATCCTGCACCACTCACAATACCAAGTCTTTACCTTACGTTAGAAAGCTAGCAGAGTGGCGCAGTGGAAGCGTGCTGGGCCCATAACCCAGAGGTCCGTGGATCGAAACCACGCTCTGCTAAAAATATATTTTAATCTAACAAAATTTGCATTGCCAACTTGGAAATTGTGACGTAATATGTTAAATATTGCATCACCCAAATATAATCCTGCACTACTCCAATACCAAATCTTCACCTTACCTTAGAAAGCTAGCAGAGTGGCGCAGTGGAAGCGTGCTGGGCCCATAACCCAGAGGTCCGTGGATCGAAACCACGCTCTGCTAAGAAAAGTGTTTTTATCCACAAAATTTTTTATTGGCAACATGGGAAATTGGGACGTAATTCGATGAAATATTGCATGAGTCTAATATAAAATCCTGCACTAGGCCTACTCACAATACTAAATCTTCACCTGATGCTAGAAAGCTAGCAGAGTGGCGCAATGGCAGCGTGCTGGGCCCATAACCCAGAGGTCCCTGGATCAAAAAACATGCTCTGCTAAAAAATGTTAATCTAATAACAGTTTTATTGGCAAAATTGGAAATTCTGAAGTAATTTGGTCAAATATTGCATCAGCCAAATATAATCCTGCACTACTCACAATACCAAATCTTCATCTCGTGTTAGCAGGCTAGCAGAGTGGCGCAGTGAAAGCGTGATGGGCCCATAACCCAGAGGTCCGTGGATCGAAACCACGCTCTGCTAAAAATTTATTTTAATCTAACTAAATTCCCATTGCCAACTTGGAAATTGTGACGTAATATGTAAAATATTGCATCAGCCAAATATAATCCTGCACTACTCACAATACCAAGTCTTTACCTTACGTTAGAAAGCTAGCAGAGTGGCGCAGTGGAAGCGTGCTGGGCCCATAACCCAGAGGTCCGTGAATCGAAACCCAGCTCTGCTAAAAATATATTTTAATCTAACAAAATTTGCATTGCCAACTTGGAAATTGTGACGTAATATGTCAAATATTGCATCAGCCAAATATAATCCTGCACCACTCACAATACCAAGTCTTTACCTTACGTTAGAAAGCTAGCAGAGTGGCGCAGTGGAAGCGTGTTGGGCCCATAACCCAGAGGTCCGTGGATCGAAACCACGCTCTGCTAAAATATATTTTAATCTAACAAAATTTGCATTGCCAACTTGGAAATTGTGACGTAATATGTCAAATATTGCATCACCCAAATATAATCCTGCACTACTCCAGTACCAAATCTTCACCTTACGTTATAGAGCTAACACAGTGGCGCAGTGGAAGCGTGCTGGGCCCATAACCCAGAGGTCCGTGGATAGAAACCACGCTCTGCTAAGAAAAATGTTTTTATCCACAAAAATATTTATTGGCAACATGGGAAATTGGGACGTAATTCGATGAAATATTGCATGAGTCTAATATAAAATCCTGCACTAGGCCTACTCACAATACTAAATCTTCACCTGATGCTAGAAAGCTAGCAGAGTGGCGCAATGGCAGCGTGCTGGGCCCATAACCCAGAGGTCCCTGGATCAAAAAACACGCTCTGCTAAAAAATGTTAATCTAACAACAGTTTTATTGGCAAAATTGGAAATTCTGAAGTAATTTGGTCAAATATTGCATCAGCCAAATATAATCCTGCACTACTCACAATACCAAATCTTCATCTCGTGTTAGCAGGCTAGCAGAGTGGCGCATTGGAAGCGTGCTGGGCCCATAACCCAGAGGTCCGTGGATCGAAACCACGCTCTGCTAAAAATATATTTTAATCTAACTAAATTTGCATTGCCAACTTGGAAATTGTGACGTAAAATATTGCATCAGCCAAATATAATCCTGCACTACTCACAATACCAAGTCTTTACCTTACGTTAAAAAGCTAGCAGAGTGGCGCAGTGGAAGCGTGCTGGGCCCATAACCCAGAGGTCCGTGGATCGAAACCACCCTCTGCTAAAAATATATTTTAATCTAACAAAATTTGCACTGGCACCTTGGAAATTGTGACGAATTATGTCAAATATTGCATCAGGCAAATATAATCCTGCACTACTCACAATACCAAGTATTCACCTTACCTTACAAAGCTAGCAGAGTGGCGCTGTGGAAGCGTGCTGGGCCCATAACCCAGAGGTCCGTGGATCGAAACCACGCTCTGCTAAGAAAAATGTTTTTATCCACAAAATTTTTTATTGGCAACATGGGAAATTGGGACGAAATTCGATGAAATATTGCATGAGTCTAATATAAAATCCTGCACTAGGCCTACTCACAATACTAAATCTTCACCTTATGCTAGAAAGCTAGCAGAATGGCGCAATGGCAGCGTGCTGGGCTCATAACCCGGAGGTCCCTGGATCAAAAAACACGCTCTGCTAAAAAATGTTAATCTAACAACAGTTTTATTGGCAAAATTCTGAAGTAATTTGGTCAAATATTGCATCAGCCAAATATAATCCTGCACTACTCACAATACCAAATCTTCATCTCGTGTTAGCAGGCTAGCAGAGCGGCGCAGTGAAAGCGTGCTGGGCCCATAACCCAGAGGTCCGTGGATCGAAACCCCGCTCTGCTAAAAATATATTTTAATCTAACTAAATTTGCATTGCCAACTTGGAAATTGTGACGTAATATGTAAAATATTGCATCAGCCAAATATAATCCTGCGCTACTCACAATACCAAGTCTTTACCTTACGTTAGAAAGCTAGCTGAGTGGCGCAGTGGAAGCGTGCAGGGCCCATAACCCAGAGGTCCGTGGATCGAAACCAAGCTCTGCTAAAAATATATTTTAATCTAACAAAATTTGCATTGCCAACTTGGAAATTGTGACGTAATATGTCAAATATTGCATCAGCCAAATATAATCCTGCACCACTCACAATACCAAGTCTTTACCTTACGTTAGAAAGCTAGCAGAGTGGCGCAGTGGAAGCGTGCTGGGCCCATAACCCAGAGGTCCGTGGATCGAAACCACGCTCTGCTAAAAATATATTTTAATCTAACAAAATTTGCATTGCCAACTTGGAAATTGTGACGTAATATGTCAAATATTGCATCACCCAAATATAATCCTGCACTACTCCAATACCAAATCTTCACCTTACGTTAGAAAGCTAGCAGAGTGGCGCAGTGGAAGCTTGCTGGGCCCATAACCCAGAGGTCCGTGGATCGAAACCACGCTCTGCTACAAAAAATGTTTTTATCCACAAAAAAATTTATTGGAAACATGGGAAATTGGGGCGTAATTCGATGAAATATTGCATGAGTTCGATGAAATATTGCATGAGTCTAATATAAAATCCTGCACTAGGCCTACTCACAATACTAAATCTTCACCTGATGCTAGAAAGCTAGCAGAGTGGCGCAATGGCAGCGTGCTGGGCCCATAACCTAGAGGTCCCTGGATCAAAAAACACGCTCTGCTAAAAAATGTTAATCTAACAACAGTTTTATTGGCAAAATTGGAAATTCTGAAGTAATTTGGTCAAATATTGCATCAGCCAAATATAATCCTGCACTACTCACAATTCCAAATCTTTATCTCGTGTTAGCAGGCTATCAGAGTGGCGCAGTGGAAGCGTGCTGGGCCCATAACCCAGAGGTCCGTGGATCGAAACCACGCTCTGCTAAAAATATATTTTAATCTAACTAAATTTGCATTGCCAACTTGGAAATTGTGACGTAATATGTAAAATATTGCATCAGCCAAATAGAATCCTGCACTACTCACAACACCAAGTCTTTACCTTACGTTAGAAAACTAGCAGTGGAAGCGTGCTGGGCCCATAACCCAGAGGTCCGTGGATCGAAACCAAGCTCTGCTAAAAATAGATTTTAATCTAACAAAATATGCATTGCCAACTTGGAAATTGTGACATAATATGTCAAATATTGCATCAGCCAAATATAATCCTGCACCACTCACAATACCAAGTCTTTACCTTACGTTAGAAAGCTAGCAGAGTGGCGCAGTGGAAGCGTGCTGGGCCCATAACCCAGAGGTCCGTGGATCGAAACCACGCTCTGCTAAAAATATATTTTATTCTAACAAAATTTGCATTGCCAACTTGGAAATTGTGACGTAATATGTTAAATATTGCATCACCCAAATATAATCCTGCACTACTCCAATACCAAATCTTCACCTTACCTTAGAAAGCTAGCAGAGTGGCGCAGTGGAAGCGTGCTGGGCCCATAACCCAGAGGTCCGTGGATCGAAACCACGCTCTGCTAAGAAAAGTGTTTTTATCCACAAACATTTTTATTGGCAACATGGGAAATTGGGACGTAATTCGATGAAATATTGCATGAGTCTAATATAAAATCCTGCACAAGGCCTACTCACAATACTAAATCTTCACCTGATGCTAGAAAGCTAGCAGAGTGGCGCAATGGCAGCGTGCTGGACCCATAACCCAGAGGTCCCTGGATCAAAAAACACGCTCTGCTAAAAAATGTTAATCTAATAACAGTTTTATTGGCAAAATTGGAAATTCTGAAGTAATTTGGTCAAATATTGCATCAGCCAAATATAATCCTGCACTACTCACAATACCAAATCTTCATCTCGTGTTAGCAGGCTAGCAGAGCGGCGCAGTGAAAGCGTGCTGGGCCCATAACCCAGAGGTCCGTGAATCGAAACCACGCTCTGCTAAAAATATATTTTAATCTAACTAAATTTGCATTGCCAACTTGGAAATTGTGACGTAATATGTAAAATATTGCATCAGCCAAATATAATCCTGCACTACTCACAATACCAAGTCTTTACCTTACATTAGACAGCTAGCTGAGTGGCGCAGTGGAAGCGTGCAGGGCCCATAACCCAGAGGTCCGTGGATCGAAACCAAGCTCTGCTAAAAATATATTTTAATCTAACAAAATTTGCATTGCCAACTTGGAAATTGTGACGTAATATGTCAAATATTGCATCAGCCAAATATAATCCTGCACCACTCACAATACCAAGTCTTTACCTTACGTTAGAAAGCTAGCAGAGTGGCGCAGTGGAAGCGTGCTGGGCCCATAACCCAGAGGTCCGTGGATCGAAACCACGCTCTGCTAAAAATATATTTTAATCTAACAAAATTTGCATTGCCAACTTGGAAATTGTGACGTAATATGTCAAATATTGCATCACCCAAATATAATCCTGCACTACTCCAATACCAAATCTTCACCTCACGTTAGAAAGCTAGCAGAGTGGCGCAGTGGAAGCGTGCTGGGCCCATAACCCAGAGGTCCGTGGATCGAAACCACGCTCTGCTAAGAAAAATGTTTTTATCCACAAAAAATTTTATTGGAAACATGGGAAATTGGGGCGTAATTCGATGAAATATTGCATGAGTCTAATATAAAATCCTGCACTAGGCCTACTCACAATACTAAATCTTCACCTGATGCTAGAAAGCTAGCAGAGTGGCGCAATGGCAGCGTGCTGGGCCCATAACCTAGAGGTCCCTGGATCAAAAAACACGCTCTGCTAAAAAATGTTAATCTAACAACAGTTTTATTGGCAAAATCGGAAATTCTGAAGTAATTTGGTCAAATATTGCATCAGCCAAATATAATCCTGCACTACTCACAATTCCAAATCTTTATCTCGTGTTAGCAGGCTAGCAGAGTGGCGCAGTGGAAGCGTGCTGGGCCCATAACCCAGAGGTCCGTGGATCGAAACCACGCTCTGCTAAAAATATATTTTAATCTAACTAAATTTGCATTGCCAACTTGGAAATTGTGACGTAATATGTAAAATATTGCATTAGCCAAATATAATCCTGCACTACTCACAATACCAAGTCTTTACCTTACGTTAGAAAACTAGCAGTGGAAGCGTGCTGGGCCCATAACCCAGAGGTCCGTGGATCGAAACCAAGCTCTGCTAAAAATATATTTTAATCTAACAAAATATGCATTCCCAACTTGGAAATTGTGACATAATATGTCAAATATTGCATCAGCCAAATATAATCCTGCACCACTCACAATACCAAGTCTTTACCTTACGTTAGAAAGCTAGCAGAGTGGCGCAGTGGAAGCGTGCTGGGCCCATAACCCAGAGGTCCGTGGATCGAAACCACGCTCTGCTAAAAATATATTTTAATCTAACAAAATTTGCATTGCCAACTTGGAAATTGTGACGTAATATGTTAAATATTGCATCACCCAAATATAATCCTGCACTACTCCAATACCAAATCTTCACCTTACCTTAGAAAGCTAGCAGAGTGGCGCAGTGGAAGCGTGCTGGGCCCATAACCCAGAGGTCCGTGGATCGAAACCACGCTCTGCTAAGAAAAGTGTTTTTATCCACAAACTTTTTATTGGCAACATGGGAAATTGGGACGTAATTCGATGAAATATTGCATGAGTCTAATATAAAATTCTGCACAAGGCCTACTCACAATACTAAATCTTCACCTGATGCTAGAAAGCTAGCAGAGTGGCGCAATGGCAGCGTGCTGGGCCCATAACCCAGAGGTCCCTGGATCAAAAAACACGCTCTGCTAAAAAATGTTAATCTAATAACAGTTTTATTGGCAAAATTGGAAATTCTGAAGTAATTTGGTCAAATATTGCATCAGCCAAATATAATCCTGCACTACTCACAATACCAAATCTTCATCTCGTGTTAGCAGGCTAGCAGAGTGGCGCAGTGAAAGCGTGCTGGGCCCATAACCCAGAGGTCCGTGGATCGAAACCACGCTCTGCTAAAAATATATTTTAATCTCACTAAATTCCCATTGCCAACTTGGAAATTGTGACGTAATATGTAAAATATTGCATCAGCCAAATATAATCCTGCACTACTCACAATACAAAGTCTTTACCTTACGTTAGAAAGCTAGCAGAGTGGCGCAGTGGAAGCGTGCTGGGCCCATAACCCAGAGGTCCGTGAATCGAAACCAAGCTCTGCTAAAAATATATTTTAATCTAACAAAATTTGCATTGCCAACTTGGAAATTGTGACGTAATATGTCAAATATTGCATCACCCAAATATAATCCTGCACTACTCCAGTACCAAATCTTCACCTTACGTTATAGAGCTAGCAAAGTGGCGCAGTGGAAGCGTGCTGGGCCCATAACCCAGAGGTCCGTGGATCGAAACCACGCTCTGCTAAGAAAAATGTTTTTATCCACAAAATTTTTCATTGGAAACATGGGAAATTGGGGCGTAATTCGATGAAATATTGCATGAGTCTAATATAAAATCCTGCACTAGGCCTACTCACAATACTAAATCTTCACCTGATGCTAGAAAGCTAGCAGAGTGGCGCAATGGCAGCGTGCTGGGCCCATAACCTAGAGGTCCCTGGATCAAAAAACACGCTCTGCTAAAAAATGTTAATCTAACAACAGTTTTATTGGCAAAATTGGAAATTCTGAAGTAATTTGCTCAAATATTGCATCAGCCAAATATAATCCTGCACTACTCACAATTCCAAATCTTTATCTCGTGTTAGCAGGCTATCAGAGTGGCGCAGTGGAAGCGTGCTGGGCCCATAACCCAGAGGTCCGTGGATCGAAACCACGCTCTGCTAAAAATATATTTTAATCTAACTAAATTTGCATTGCCAACTTGGAAATTGTGACGTAATATGTAAAATATTGCATCAGCCAAATAGAATCCTGCACTACTCACAACACCAAGTCTTTACCTTACGTTAGAAAACTAGCAGTGGAAGCGTGCTGGGCCCATAACCCAGAGGTCCGTGGATCGAAACCAAGCTCTGCTAAAAATAGATTTTAATCTAACAAAATATGCATTGCCAACTTGGAAATTGTGACATAATATGTCAAATATTGCATCAGCCAAATATAATCCTGCACCACTCACAATACCAAGTCTTTACCTTACGTTAGAAAGCTAGCAGAGTGGCGCAGTGGAAGCGTGCTGGGCCCATAACCCAGAGGTCCGTGGATCGAAACCACGCTCTGCTAAAAATATATTTTATTCTAACAAAATTTGCATTGCCAACTTGGAAATTGTGACGTAATATGTTAAATATTGCATCACCCAAATATAATCCTGCACTACTCCAATACCAAATCTTCACCTTACCTTAGAAAGCTAGCAGAGTGGCGCAGTGGAAGCGTGCTGGGCCCATAACCCAGAGGTCCGTGGATCGAAACCACGCTCTGCTAAGAAAAGTGTTTTTATCCACAAACATTTTTATTGGCAACATGGGAAATTGGGACGTAATTCGATGAAATATTGCATGAGTCTAATATAAAATCCTGCACAAGGCCTACTCACAATACTAAATCTTCACCTGATGCTAGAAAGCTAGCAGAGTGGCGCAATGGCAGCGTGCTGGGCCCATAACCCAGAGGTCCCTGGATCAAAAAACACGCTCTGCTAAAAAATGTTAATCTAATAACAGTTTTATTGGCAAAATTGGAAATTCTGAAGTAATTTGGTCAAATATTGCATCAGCCAAATATAATCCTGCACTACTCACAATACCAAATCTTCATCTCGTGTTAGCAGGCTAGCAGAGTGGCGCAGTGAAAGCGTGCTGGGCCCATAACCCAGAGGTCCGTGGATCGAAACCACGCTCTGCTAAAAATATATTTTAATCTAACTAAATTCCCATTGCCAACTTGGAAATTGTGACGTAATATGTAAAATATTGCATCAGCCAAATATAATCCTGCACTACTCACAATACCAAGTCTTTACCTGACGTTAGAAAGCTAGCAGAGTGGCGCAGTGGAAGCGTGCTGGGCCCATAACCCAGAGGTCCGTGAATCGAAACCAAGCTCTGCTAAAAATATATATTATTCTAACAAAATTTGCATTGGCACCTTGGAAATTGTGACGTAATATGTCAAATATTTCATCAGCCAATTATAATCCTGCACTACTCACAAAACCAAATCTTCACCTTACGTCAGAAAGCTAGCAGAGTGGCGCAGTGGAAGCGTGCTGGGCCCATAACCCAGAGGTCCGTGGATCGAAACCACGCTCTGCTAAAAATATATTTTAATCTAACAAAATTTGCACTGGCACCTTGGAAATTGCGACGAAATATGTCAAATATTGCATCAGGCAAATATAATCCTGCACTACTCACAATACCAAGTATTCACCTTACCTTACAAAGCTAGCAGAGTGGCGCTGTGGAAGCGTGCTGGGCCCATAACCCAGAGGTCCGTGGATCGAAACCAGGCTCTGCTAAGAAAAATGTTTTTATCCACAAAAATTTTTATTGGCAACATGGGAAATTGGGACGTAATTCGATGAAATATTGCATGAGTCTAATATAAAATCCTGCACTAGGCCTACTCACAATACTAAATCTTCACCTGATGCTAGAAAGCTAGCAGAGTGGCGCAATGGCAGCGTGCTTGGCTCATAACCCAGAGGTCCCTGGATCAAAAAACACGCTCTGCTAAAAAATGTTAATCTAACAACAGTTTTATTGGCAAATTTGGAAATTCTGAAGTAATTTGGTCAAATATTGCATCAGCCAAATATAATCCTGCACCACTCACAATTCCAAATCTTTATCTCGTGTTAGCAGGCTAGCAGAGTGGCGCAGTGGAAGCGTGCTGGGCCCATAACCCAGAGGTCCGTGAATCGAAACCCAGCTCTGCTTAAAATATATTTTAATCTAACAAAATTTGCATTGCCAACTTGGAAATTGTGACGTAATATGTCAAATATTGCATCAGCCAAATATAATCCTGCACCACTCACAATACCAAGTCTTTACCTTACGTTAGAAAGCTAGCAGAGTGGCGCAGTGGAAGCGTGCTGGGCCCATAACCCAGAGGTCCGTGGATCGAAACCACGCTCTGCTAAAAATATATTTTAATCTAACAAAATTTGCATTGCCAACTTGGAAATTGTGACGTACTATGTCAAATATTGCATCACCCAAATATAATCCTGCACTACTCCAGTACCAAATCTTCACCTTACGTTAAAGAGCTAACACAGTGGCGCAGTGGAAGCGTGCTGGGCCCATAACCCAGAGGTCCGTGGATCGAAACCACGCACTGCTAAAAATATATTTTAATCTAACTAAATTTGCATTGCCAACTTGGAAATTGTGACGTAAAATATTGCATCAGCCAAATATAATCCTGCACTACTCACAATACCAAGTCTTTACCTTACATTAAAAAGCTAGCAGAGTGGCGCAGTGGAAGCGTGCTGGGCCCATAACCCAGAGGTCCGTGGATCGAAACCACCCTCTGCTAAAAATATATTTTAATCTAACAAAATTTGCACTGGCACCTTGGAAATTGTGACGAATTTTGTCAAATATTGCATCAGGCAAATATAATCCTGCACTACTCACAATACCAAGTATTCACCTTACCTTACAAAGCTAGCAGAGTGGCGCTGTGGAAGCGTGCTGGGCCCATAACCCAGAGGTCCGTGGATCGAAACCACGCTCTGCTAAGAAAAATGTTTTTATCCACAAAAATTTTTATTGGCAACATGGGAAATTGGGACGTAATTCGATGAAATATTGCATGAGTCTAATATAAAATCCTGCACTAGGCCTACTCACAATACTAAATCTTCACCTGATGCTAGAAAGCTAGCAGAATGGCGCAATGGCAGCGTGCTGGGCCCATAACCCGAAGACCCTGGATCAGAAAACACGCTCTGCTAAAAAATGTTAATCTAACAACAGTTTTATTGGCAAAATTGGAAATTCTGAAGTAATTTGGTCAAATATTGCATCAGCCAAATATAATCCTGCACTACTCACAATACCAAATCTTCATCTCGTGTTAGCAGGCTAGCAGAGCGGCGCAGTGAAAGCGTGCTGGGCCCATAACCCAGAGGTCCGTGAATCGAAACCACGCTCTGCTAAAAATATATTTTAATCTAACTAAATTTGCATTGCCAACTTGGAAATTGTGACGTAATATGTAAAATATTGCATCAGCCAAATATAATCCTGCACTACTCACAATACCAAGTCTTTACCTTACATTAGACAGCTAGCTGAGTGGCGCAGTGGAAGCGTGCAGGGCCCATAACCCAGAGGTCCGTGGATCGAAACCAAGCTCTGCTAAAAATATATTTTAATCTAACAAAATTTGCATTGCCAACTTGGAAATTGTGACGTAATATGTCAAATATTGCATCAGCCAAATATAATCCTGCACCACTCACAATACCAAGTCTTTACCTTACGTTAGAAAGCTAGCAGAGTGGCGCAGTGGAAGCGTGCTGGGCCCATAACCCAGAGGTCCGTGGATCGAAACCACGCTCTGCTAAAAATATATTTTAATCTAACAAAATTTGCATTGCCAACTTGGAAATTGTGACGTAATATGTCAAATATTGCATCACCCAAATATAATCCTGCACTACTCCAATACCAAATCTTCACCTCACGTTAGAAAGCTAGCAGAGTGGCGCAGTGGAAGCGTGCTGGGCCCATAACCCAGAGGTCCGTGGATCGAAACCACGCTCTGCTAAGAAAAATGTTTTTATCCACAAAAAATTTTATTGGAAACATGGGAAATTGGGGCGTAATTCGATGAAATATTGCATGAGTCTAATATAAAATCCTGCACTAGGCCTACTCACAATACTAAATCTTCACCTGATGCTAGAAAGCTAGCAGAGTGGCGCAATGGCAGCGTGCTGGGCCCATAACCTAGAGGTCCCTGGATCAAAAAACACGCTCTGCTAAAAAATGTTAATCTAACAACAGTTTTATTGGCAAAATCGGAAATTCTGAAGTAATTTGGTCAAATATTGCATCAGCCAAATATAATCCTGCACTACTCACAATTCCAAATCTTTATCTCGTGTTAGCAGGCTAGCAGAGTGGCGCAGTGGAAGCGTGCTGGGCCCATAACCCAGAGGTCCGTGGATCGAAACCACGCTCTGCTAAAAATATATTTTAATCTAACTAAATTTGCATTGCCAACTTGGAAATTGTGACGTAATATGTAAAATATTGCATTAGCCAAATATAATCCTGCACTACTCACAATACCAAGTCTTTACCTTACGTTAGAAAACTAGCAGTGGAAGCGTGCTGGGCCCATAACCCAGAGGTCCGTGGATCGAAACCAAGCTCTGCTAAAAATATATTTTAATCTAACAAAATATGCATTCCCAACTTGGAAATTGTGACATAATATGTCAAATATTGCATCAGCCAAATATAATCCTGCACCACTCACAATACCAAGTCTTTACCTTACGTTAGAAAGCTAGCAGAGTGGCGCAGTGGAAGCGTGCTGGGCCCATAACCCAGAGGTCCGTGGATCGAAACCACGCTCTGCTAAAAATATATTTTAATCTAACAAAATTTGCATTGCCAACTTGGAAATTGTGACGTAATATGTTAAATATTGCATCACCCAAATATAATCCTGCACTACTCCAATACCAAATCTTCACCTTACCTTAGAAAGCTAGCAGAGTGGCGCAGTGGAAGCGTGCTGGGCCCATAACCCAGAGGTCCGTGGATCGAAACCACGCTCTGCTAAGAAAAGTGTTTTTATCCACAAACTTTTTATTGGCAACATGGGAAATTGGGACGTAATTCGATGAAATATTGCATGAGTCTAATATAAAATTCTGCACAAGGCCTACTCACAATACTAAATCTTCACCTGATGCTAGAAAGCTAGCAGAGTGGCGCAATGGCAGCGTGCTGGGCCCATAACCCAGAGGTCCCTGGATCAAAAAACACGCTCTGCTAAAAAATGTTAATCTAATAACAGTTTTATTGGCAAAATTGGAAATTCTGAAGTAATTTGGTCAAATATTGCATCAGCCAAATATAATCCTGCACTACTCACAATACCAAATCTTCATCTCGTGTTAGCAGGCTAGCAGAGTGGCGCAGTGAAAGCGTGCTGGGCCCATAACCCAGAGGTCCGTGGATCGAAACCACGCTCTGCTAAAAATATATTTTAATCTCACTAAATTCCCATTGCCAACTTGGAAATTGTGACGTAATATGTAAAATATTGCATCAGCCAAATATAATCCTGCACTACTCACAATACAAAGTCTTTACCTTACGTTAGAAAGCTAGCAGAGTGGCGCAGTGGAAGCGTGCTGGGCCCATAACCCAGAGGTCCGTGAATCGAAACCAAGCTCTGCTAAAAATATATTTTAATCTAACAAAATTTGCATTGCCAACTTGGAAATTGTGACGTAATATGTCAAATATTGCATCACCCAAATATAATCCTGCACTACTCCAGTACCAAATCTTCACCTTACGTTATAGAGCTAGCAAAGTGGCGCAGTGGAAGCGTGCTGGGCCCATAACCCAGAGGTCCGTGGATCGAAACCACGCTCTGCTAAGAAAAATGTTTTTATCCACAAAATTTTTCATTGGAAACATGGGAAATTGGGGCGTAATTCGATGAAATATTGCATGAGTCTAATATAAAATCCTGCACTAGGCCTACTCACAATACTAAATCTTCACCTGATGCTAGAAAGCTAGCAGAGTGGCGCAATGGCAGCGTGCTGGGCCCATAACCTAGAGGTCCCTGGATCAAAAAACACGCTCTGCTAAAAAATGTTAATCTAACAACAGTTTTATTGGCAAAATTGGAAATTCTGAAGTAATTTGCTCAAATATTGCATCAGCCAAATATAATCCTGCACTACTCACAATTCCAAATCTTTATCTCGTGTTAGCAGGCTAGCAGAGTGGCGCAGTGGAAGCGTGCTGGGCCCATAACCCAGAGGTCCGTGGATCGAAACCACGCTCTGCTAAAAATATATTTTAATCTAACTAAATTTGCATTGCCAACTTGGAAATTGTGACGTAATATGTAAAATATTGCATCAGCCAAATATAATCCTGCACTACTCACAATACCAAGTCTTTACCTTACGTTAGAAAACTAGCAGTGGAAGCGTGCTGGGCCCATAACCCAGAGGTCCGTGGATCGAAACCAAGCTCTGCTAAAAATATATTTTAATCTAACAAAATATGCATTGCCAACTTGGAAATTGTGACATAATATGTCAAATATTGCATCAGCCAAATATAATCCTGCACCACTCACAATACCAAGTCTTTACCTTACGTTAGAAAGCTAGCAGAGTGGCGCAGTGGAAGCGTGCTGGGCCCATAACCCAGAGGTCCGTGGATCGAAACCACGCTCTGCTAAAAATATATTTTATTCTAACAAAATTTGCATTGCCAACTTGGAAATTGTGACGTAATATGTTAAATATTGCATCACCCAAATATAATCCTGCACTACTCCAATACCAAATCTTCACCTTACCTTAGAAAGCTAGCAGAGTGGCGCAGTGGAAGCGTGCTGGGCCCATAACCCAGAGGTCCGTGGATCGAAACCACGCTCTGCTAAGAAAAGTGTTTTTATCCACAAACATTTTTATTGGCAACATGGGAAATTGGGACGTAATTCGATGAAATATTGCATGAGTCTAATATAAAATCCTGCACAAGGCCTACTCACAATACTAAATCTTCACCTGATGCTAGAAAGCTAGCAGAGTGGCGCAATGGCAGCGTGCTGGGCCCATAACCCAGAGGTCCCTGGATCAAAAAACACGCTCTGCTAAAAAATGTTAATCTAATAACAGTTTTATTGGCAAAATTGGAAATTCTGAAGTAATTTGGTCAAATATTGCATCAGCCAAATATAATCCTGCACTACTCACAATACCAAATCTTCATCTCGTGTTAGCAGGCTAGCAGAGTGGCGCAGTGAAAGCGTGCTGGGCCCATAACCCAGAGGTCCGTGGATCGAAACCACGCTCTGCTAAAAATATATTTTAATCTAACTAAATTCCCATTGCCAACTTGGAAATTGTGACGTAATATGTAAAATATTGCATCAGCCAAATATAATCCTGCACTACTCACAATACCAAGTCTTTACCTTACGTTAGAAAGCTAGCAGAGTGGCGCAGTGGAAGCGTGCTGGGCCCATAACCCAGAGGTCCGTGAATCGAAACCAAGCTCTGCTAAAAATATATTTTAATCTAACAAAATTTGCATTGCCAACTTGGAAATTGTGACGTAATATGTCAAATATTGCATCACCCAAATATAATCCTGCACTACTCCAGTACCAAATCTTCACCTTACGTTATAGAGCTAGCAAAGTGGCGCAGTGGAAGCGTGCTGGGCCCATAACCCAGAGGTCCGTGGATCGAAACCACGCTCTGCTGAGAAAAATGTTTTTATCCACAAAATTTTTCATTGGAAACATGGGAAATTGGGGCGTAATTCGATGAAATATTGCATGAGTCTAATATAAAATCCTGCACTAGGCCTACTCACAATACTAAATCTTCACCTGATGCTAGAAAGCTAGCAGAGTGGCGCAATGGCAGCGTGCTGGGCCCATAACCTAGAGGTCCCTGGATCAAAAAACACGCTCTGCTAAAAAATGTTAATCTAACAACAGTTTTATTGGCAAAATTGGAAATTCTGAAGTAATTTGCTCAAATATTGCATCAGCCAAATATAATCCTGCACTACTCACAATTCCAAATCTTTATCTCGTGTTAGCAGGCTAGCAGAGTGGCGCAGTGGAAGCGTGCTGGGCCCATAACCCAGAGGTCCGTGGATCGAAACCACGCTCTGCTAAAAATATATTTTAATCTAACTAAATTTGCATTGCCAACTTGGAAATTGTGACGTAATATGTAAAATATTGCATCAGCCAAATATAATCCTGCACTACTCACAATACCAAGTCTTTACCTTACGTTAGAAAACTAGCAGTGGAAGCGTGCTGGGCCCATAACCCAGAGGTCCGTGGATCGAAACCAAGCTCTGCTAAAAATATATTTTAATCTAACAAAATATGCTTTGCCAACTTGGAAATTGTGACATAATATGTCAAATATTGCATCAGCCAAATATAATCCTGCACCACTCACAATACCAAGTCTTTACCTTACGTTAGAAAGCTAGCAGAGTGGCGCAGTGGAAGCGTGCTGGGCCCATAACCCAGAGGTCCGTGGATCGAAACCACGCTCTGCTAAAAATATATTTTAATCTAACAAAATTTGCATTGCCAACTTGGAAATTGTGACGTAATATGTTAAATATTGCATCACCCAAATATAATCCTGCACTACTCCAATACCAAATCTTCACCTTACCTTAGAAAGCTAGCAGAGTGGCGCAGTGGAAGCGTGCTGGGCCCATAACCCAGAGGTCCGTGGATCGAAACCACGCTCTGCTAAGAAAAGTGTTTTTATCCACAAACATTTTTAATGGCAACATGGGAAATTGGGACGTAATTCGATGAAATATTGCATGAGTCTAATATAAAATCCTGCACAAGGCCTACTCACAATACTAAATCTTCACCTGATGCTAGAAAGCTAGCAGAGTGGCGCAATGGCAGCGTGCTGGGCCCATAACCCAGAGGTCCCTGGATCAAAAAACACGCTCTGCTAAAAAATGTTAATCTAATAACAGTTTTATTGGCAAAATTGGAAATTCTGAAGTAATTTGGTCAAATATTGCATCAGCCAAATATAATCCTGCACTACTCACAATACCAAATCTTCATCTCGTGTTAGCAGGCTAGCAGAGTGGCGCAGTGAAAGCGTGCTGGGCCCATAACCCAGAGGTCCGTGGATCGAAACCACGCTCTGCTAAAAATATATTTTAATCTAACTAAATTCCCATTGCCAACTTGGAAATTGTGACGTAATATGTAAAATATTGCATCAGCCAAATATAATCCTGCACTACTCACAATACCAAGTCTTTACCTTACGTTAGAAAGCTAGCAGAGTGGCGCAGTGGAAGCGTGCTGGGCCCATAACCCAGAGGTCCGTGAATCGAAACCAAGCTCTGCTAAAAATATATTTTAATCTAACAAAATTTGCATTGCCAACTTGGAAATTGTGACGTAATATGTCAAATATTGCATCAGCCAAATATAATCCTGCACCACTCACAATACCAAGTCTTTCCCTTACGTTAGAAAGCTAGCAGAGTGGCGCAGTGGAAGCGTGCTGGGCCCATAACCCAGAGGTCCGTGGATCGAAACCACGCTCTGCTAAAAATATATTTTAATCTAACAAAATTTGCATTGCCAACTTGGATATTGTGACGTAATATGTCAAATATTGCATCACCCAAATATAATCCTGCACTACTCCAGTACCAAATCTTCACCTTACGTTATAGAGCTAGCAGAGTGGCGCAGTGGAAGCGTGCTGGGCCCATAACCCAGAGGTCCGTGGATCGAAACCACGCTCTGCTAAGAAAAATGTTTTTATCCACAAAAAATTTATTGGCAACATGGGAAATTGGGACGTAATTCGATGAAATATTGCATGAGTCTAATATAAAATCCTGCACTAGGCCTACTCACAATACTAAATCTTCACCTGATGCTAGAAAGCTAGCAGAGTGGCGCAATGGCAGCGTGCTGGGCCCATAACCCAGAGGTCCGTGGATCGAAACCACGCTCTGCTAAAAATATATTTTAATCTAACTAAATTTGCATTGCCAACTTGGAAATTGTGACGTAATATGTAAAATATTGCATCAGCCAAATATAATCCTGCACTACTCACAATACCAAGTCTTTACCTTACGTTAGAAAACTAGCAGTGGAAGCGTGCTGGGCCCATAACCCAGAGGTCCGTGGATCGAAACCAAGCTCTGCTAAAAATATATTTTAATCTAACAAAATATGCATTGCCAACTTGGAAATTGTGACATAATATGTCAAATATTGCATCAGCCAAATATAATCCTGCACCACTCACAATACCAAGTCTTTACCTTACGTTAGAAAGCTAGCAGAGTGGCGCAGTGGAAGCGTGCTGGGCCCATAACCCAGAGGTCCGTGGATCGAAACCACGCTCTGCTAAAAATATATTTTAATCTAACAAAATTTGCATTGCCAACTTGGAAATTGTGACGTAATATGTTAAATATTGCATCACCCAAATATAATCCTGCACTACTCCAATACCAAATCTTCACCTTACCTTAGAAAGCTAGCAGAGTGGCGCAGTGGAAGCGTGCTGGGCCCATAACCCAGAGGTCCGTGGATCGAAACCACGCTCTGCTAAGAAAAGTGTTTTTATCCACAAACATTTTTATTGGCAACATGGGAAATTGGGACGTAATTCGATGAAATATTGCATGAGTCTAATATAAAATCCTGCACAAGGCCTACTCACAATACTAAATCTTCACCTGATGCTAGAAAGCTAGCAGAGTGGCGCAATGGCAGCGTGCTGGGCCCATAACCCAGAGGTCCCTGGATCAAAAAACACGCTCTGCTAAAAAATGTTAATCTAATAACAGTTTTATTGGCAAAATTGGAAATTCTGAAGTAATTTGGTCAAATATTGCATCAGCCAAATATAATCCTGCACTACTCACAATACCAAATCTTCATCTCGTGTTAGCAGGCTAGCAGAGTGGCGCAGTGGAAGCGTGCTGGGCCCATAACCCAGAGGTCCGTGGATCGAAACCACGCTCTGCTAAAAAATATATTTTAATCCAACAAAATTTGCATTGCCAACTTGGAAATTGTGACGTAATATGTCAAATATTGCATCAGCCAAATATAATCCTGCACCACTGACAATACCAAGTCTTTACCTTACGTTATAAAGCTAGCAGAGTGGCGCAGTGGAAGCGTGCTGGGCCCATAACCCAGAGGTCCGTGAATCGAAACCAAGCTCTGCTAAAAATATATTTTAATCTAACAAAATTTGCATTGCCAACTTGGAAATTGTGACGTAATATGTCAAATATTGCATCAGCCAAATATAATCCTGCACCACTCACAATACCAAGTCTTTACCTTACGTTAGAAAGCTAGCAGAGTGGCGCAGTGGAAGCGTGCTGGGCCCATAACCCAGAGGTCCGTGGATCGAAACCACGCTCTGCTAAAAATATATTTTAATCTAACAAAATTTGCATTGCCAACTTGGATATTGTGACGTAATATGTCAAATATTGCATCACCCAAATATAATCCTGCACTACTCCAGTACCAAATCTTCACCTTACGTTATAGAGCTAGCAGAGTGGCGCAGTGGAAGCGTGCTGGGCCCATAACCCAGAGGTCCGTGGATCGAAACCACGCTCTGCTAAGAAAAATGTTTTTATCCACAAAAAATTTATTGGCAACATGGGAAATTGGGACGTAATTCGATGAAATATTGCATGAGTCTAATATAAAATCCTGCACTAGGCCTACTCACAATACTAAATCTTCACCTGATGCTAGAAAGCTAGCAGAGTGGCGCAATGGCAGCGTGCTGGGCCCATAACCCAGAGGTCCCTGGATCAAAAAACACGCTCTGCTAAAAAATGTTAATCTAACAACAGTTTTATTGGCAAAATTGGAAATTCTGAAGTAATTTGGACAAATATTGCATCAGCCAAATATAATCCTGCACTACTCACAATACCAAATCTTCATCTCGTGTTAGCAGGCTAGCAGAGTGGCGCATTGGAAGCGTGCTGGGCCCATAACCCAGAGGTCCGTGGATCGAAACCACGCTCTGCTAAAAATATATTTTAATCTAACTAAATTTGCATTGCCAACTTGGAAATTGTGACGTAATATGTAAAATATTGCATCAGCCAAATATAATCCTGCACTACTCACAATACCAAGTCTTTACCTTACGTTAGAAAGCTAGCAGAGTGGCGCAGTGGAAGCGTGCTGGGCCCATTACCCAGAGGTCCGTGGATCGAAACCAGGCTCTGCTAAAAATATATTTTAATCTAACAAAATTTGCATTGCCAACTTGGAAATTGTGACGTAATATGTCCAATATTGCATCAGCCAAATATAATCCTGCACCACTGACAATACCAAGTCTTTACCTTACGTTATAGAGCTAGCAGAGTGGCGCAGTGGAAGCGTGCTGGGCCCATAACCCAGAGGTCCGTGGATCGAAACCACGCTCTGCTAAAAATATATTTTAATCTAACAAAATTTGCATTGCCAACTTGGAAATTGTGACGTAATATGTCAAATATTGCATCACCCAAATATAATCCTGCACTACTCCAATACCAAATCTTCACCTTACGTTAGAAAGCTAGCAGAGTGTCGCAGTGGAAGCGTGCTGGGCCCATAACCCAGAGGTCCGTGGATCGAAACCACGCTCTGCTAAAAATATATTTTATTCTAACAAAATTTGCATTGGCACCTTGGAAATTGTGACGTAATATGTCAAATATTGCATCAGCCAATTATAATCCTGAACTACTCACAAAACCAAATCTTCACCTTACGTTAGCAAGCTAGCAGAGTGGCGCAGTGGAAGCGTGCTGGGCCCATAACCCAGAGGTCCGTGGATCGAAACCACGCTCTGCTAAGAAAAATGTTTTTATCCACAAAAATTTTTATTGGCAACATGGGAAATTGGGACGTAATTCGATGAAATATTGCATGAGTCTAATATAAAATCCTGCACTAGGCCTGCTCACAATACTAAATCTTCACCTGATGCTAGAAAGCTAGCAGAGTGGCGCAACGGCAGCGTGCTGGGCCCATAACCCAGAGGTCCCTGGATCAAAAAACACGCTCTGCTAAAAAATGTTAATCTAACAACAGTTTTATTGGCAAAATTGGAAATTCTGAAGTAATTTGGTCAAATATTGCATCAGCCAAATATAATCCTGCGCTACTCACAATACCAAATCTTCATCTCGTGTTAGCAGGCTAGCAGAGTGGCGCAGTGGAAGCGTGCTGGGCCCAGAGCCCAGAGGTCCGTGGATCGAAACCACGCTCTGCAAAAAATATATTTTAATCTAACTAAATTTGCATTGCCAACTTGGAAATTGTGACGTAATATGTAAAATATTGCATCAGCCAAATATAATCCTGCACTACTCACAATACCAAGTCTTTACCTTACGTTAGAAAGCTAGCAGAGTGGCGCAGTGGAAGCGTGCTGGGCCCATAACCCAGAGGTCCGTGGATCAAAACCACGCTCTGCTAAAAATATATTTTAATCTAACAAAATTTGCATTGCCAACTTGGAAATTGTGACGTAATATGTCAAATATTGCATCAGCCAAATATAATCATGCACCACTGACAATACCAAGTCTTTACCTTACGTTATAAAGCTAGCAGAGTGGCGCAGTGGAAGCGTGCTGGGCCCATAACCCAGAGGTCCGTGGATCGAAACCACGCTCTGCTAAAAATATATTTTAATCTAACAAAATTTGCATTGCCAACTTGGAAATTGTGACGTAATATGTCAAATATTGCATCACCCAAATATAATCCTGCACTACTCCAATACCAAATCTTCACCTTACGTTAGAAAGCTTGCAGAGTGTCGCAGTGGAAGCGTGCTGGGCCCATAACCCAGAGGTCCGTGGATCGAAACAACGCTCTGCTAAAAATATATTTTATTCTAACAAAATTTGCATTGGCTCCTTGGAAATTGTGACGTAATATGTCAAATATTGCATCAGCCAATTATAATCCTGAACTACTCACAAAACCAAATCTTCAACTTATGTTAGCAAGCTGGCAGAGTGGCGCAGTGGAAGCGTGCTGGGCCCATAACCCAGAGGTCCGTGGATCGAAACCACGCTCTGCTAAAAATATATTTTAATCTAACAAAATTTGCATTGCCAACTTGGAAATTGTGACGTAATATGTCAAATATTGCATCACCCAAATATAATCCTGCACTACTCCAATACCAAATCTTCACCTTACGTTAGAAAGCTAGCAGAGTGTCGCAGTGGAAGCGTGCTGGGCCCATAACCCAGAAGTCCGTGGATCGAAACCACGCTCTGCTAAAAATATATTTTATTCTAACAAAATTTGCATTGGCACCTTGGAAATTGTGACGTAATATGTCAAATATTGCATCAGCCAATTATAATCCTGAACTACTCACAAAACCAAATCTTCACCTTACGTTAGAAAGCTAGCAGAGTGGCGCAGTGGAAGCGTGCTGGGCCCATAACCCAGAGGTCC
Organism: Flabesymbios commensalis; assembly: GCA_964017125.1. Classification (NCBI taxonomy): domain Eukaryota; kingdom Metazoa; phylum Annelida; class Polychaeta; order Terebellida; family Flabelligeridae; genus Flabesymbios; species Flabesymbios commensalis. The sequence goes on from OZ024912.1 coordinate 29,619,197, forward strand.
GTGGATCGAAACCACGCTCTGCTAAGAAAAATGTTTTTATCCACAAAAATTTTTATTGGCAACATGGGAAATTGGGACGTAATTCGATGAAATATTGCATGAGTCTAATATAAAATCCTGCACTAGGCCTGCTCACAATACTAAATCTTCACCTGATGCTAGAAAGCTAGCAGAGTGGCGCAATGGCAGCGTGCTGGGCCCATAACCCAGAGGTCCCTGGATAAAAAAACACGCTCTGCTAAAAAATGTTAATCTAACAACAGTTTTTTTGGCAAAATTGGAAATTCTGAAGTAATTTGGTCAAATATTGCATCAGCCAAATATAATCCTGCGCTACTCACAATACCAAATCTTCATCTCGTGTTAGCAGGCTAGCAGAGTGGCGCAGTGGAAGCGTGCTGGGCCCAGAACCCAGAGGTCCGTGGATCGAAACCACGCTCTGCTAAAAATATATTTTAATCTAACTAAATTTGCATTGCCAACTTGGAAATTGTGACGTAATATGTAAAATATTGCATCAGCCAAATATAATCCTGCACTACTCACAATACCAAGTCTTTACCTTACGTTAGAAAGCTAGCAGAGTGGCGCAGTGGAAGCGTGCTGGGCCCATAACCCAGAGGTCCGTGGATCGAAACCACGCTCTGCTAAAAATATATTTTAATCTAACAAAATTTGCATTGCCAACTTGGAAATTGTGACGTAATATGTCAAATATTGCATCACCCAAATATAATCCGGCACTACTCCAATACCAAATCTTCACCTTACGTTAGAAAGCTTGCAGAGTGTCGCAGTGGAAGCGTGCTGGGCCCATAACCCAGAGGTCCGTGGATCGAAACAACGCTCTGCTAAAAATATATTTTATTCTAACAAAATTTGCATTGGCTCCTTGGAAATTGTGACGTAATATGTCAAATATTGCATCAGCCAATAATAATCCTGAACTACTCACAAAACCAAATCTTCACCTTACGTTAGAAAGCGAGCAGAGTGGCGCAGTGGAAGCGTGCTGGGCCCATAACCCAGAGGTCCGTGGATCGAAACCACGCTCTGCTAAAAATATATTTTAATCTAACTAAATTTGCATTGGCACCTTGGAAATTGTGACGTAATATGTCAAATATTGCATCAGCCAAATATAATCCTGCACTACTCACAATACCAAATATTCACCTTACGTTAGAAAGCTAGCAGAGTGGCGCAGTGGAAGCGTGCTGGGCCCATAACCCAGAGTTCCGTGGATCGAAACCACGCTCTGCTAGAAAAAATGTTTTTATCCAACAAAATTTGCACTGGCAACATGGGAAATTGTGACGTAATTCGATGAAATATTGCATGAGTCTAATATAAAATCCTGCACTAGGTCTACTCACAATACTAAATCTTCACCTTATACTAGAAAGCTAGCAGAGTGGCGCAATAGCAGCGTGCTGGGCCCATAGCCCAGAGGTCCCTGGATAAAAATACACGCTCTGCTAAAAAATGTTAATCTAACAACAGTTTTTTTGCAAAATTGGAAATTGTGACGTAATTTGGTCAAATATTGCATCAGCCAAATATAATCCTGCACTACTCACAATACCAAATCTTCACCTCGTGTTAGCAGGCTAGCAGGGTGGTGCAGTGGAAGCGTGCTGGCCCCATAACCCAGAGGTCCGTGGATCGAAACCACGCTCTGCTAAAAAAAAATATTTTAATCTGACAAAATTTGCATTGGCAACTTGGGAATTGTGACCTAATTTGTCAAATATTGCATCCGCCAAATATAATCCTGCACTACTCAAAATACCAAATCTTCAACTTATGTTAGCAAGCTAGCAGAGTGGCGCAGTGGAAGCGTGCTGGGCCCATAACCCAGAGGTCCGTGGATCGAAACCACGCACTGCTAAAAATATATTTTAATCTAACAAAATTTGCATTGCCAACTTGGAAATTGTGACGTAATATGTCAAATATTGCATCAGCCAAATATAATCCTGCACCACTCAAAATACCAAATCTTCAACTTATGTTAGCAAGCTAGCAGAGTGGCGCAGTGGAAGCGTGCTGGGCCCATAACCCAGAGGTCCGTGGATCGAAACCACGCACTGCTAAAAATATATTTTAATCTAACAAAATTTGCATTGCCAACTTGGAAATTGTGACGTAATATGTCAAATATTGCATCAGCCAAATATAATCCTGCACCACTCACAATACCAAGTCTTTACCTTACGTTAGAAAGCTAGCAGAGTGGCGCAGTGGAAGCGTGCTGGGCCCATAACCCAGAGGTCCGTGGATCGAAACCACGCTCTGCTAAAAATATATTTTTATCTAACAAAATTTGCATTGGCACCTTGGAAATTGTGACGTAATATTTCAAATATTACATCAGCCAATTATAATCCTGCACTACTCACAAAACCAAATCTTCACCTTACGTTAGAAAGCTAGCAGAGTGGCGCAGTGGAAGCGTGCTGGGCCCATAACCCAGAGGTCCGTGGATCGAAACCACGCTCTGCTAAGAAAGATGTTTTTATCCACAAAAAATTTATTGGCAACATGGGAAATTGGGACGTAATTCGATGAAATATTGCATGAGTCTAATATAAAATCCTGCACTAGGCCTACTCACAATACTAAATCTTCACCTGATGCTAGAAAACTAGCAGAGTGGCGCAATGGCAGCGTGCTGGGCCCATAACCCAGAGGTCCCTGGATCAAAAAACACGCTCTGCTAAAAAATGTTAATCTAACAACAGTTTTATTGGCAAAATTGGAAATTCTGAAGTAATTTGGTCAAATATTGCATCAGCCAAATATAATCCTGCACTACTCACAATACCAAATCTTCATCTCGTGTTAGCAGGCTAGCAGAGTGGCGCAGTGGTAGCGTGCTGGGCCCAGAACCCAGAGGTCCGTGGATCGAAACCACCCTCTGCTAAAAATATATTTTAATCTAACTAAATTTGCATTGCCAACTTGGAAATTGTGACGTAATATGTCAAATATTGCATCAGCCAAATATAATCCTGCACCACTGACAATACAAAGTCTTTACCTTACGTTAGAAAGCTAGCAGAGTGGCGCAGTGGAAGCGTGCTGGGCCCATAACCCAGAGGTCCGTGGATCAAAACCACGCGCTGCTAAAAATATATTTTAATCTAACTAAATTTGCATTGCCAACTTGGAAATTGTGACGTAATATGTCAAATATTGCATCAGCCAAATATAATCCTGCACCACTGACAATACAAAGTCTTTACCTTACGTTAGAAAGCTAGCAGAGTGGCGCAGTGGAAGCGTGCTGGGCCCATGACCCAGAGGTCCGTGGATCGAAACCACGCACTGCTAAAAATATATTTTAATCTAACTAAATTTGCATTGCCAACTTGGAAATTGTGACGTAATATGTAAAATATTGCATCAGCCAAATATAATCCTGCACTACTCACAATACCAAATCTTCACCTTACGTTAGAAAGCTAGCAGAGTGGCGCAGTGGAAGCGTGCTGGGCCCATAACCCAGAGGTCCGTGGATCGAAACCACGCTCTGCTAAAAATATATATTATTCTAACAAAATTTGCATTGGCACCTTGGAAATTGTGACGTAATATGTCAAATATTTCATCAGCCAATTATAATCCTGCACTACTCACAAAACCAAATCTTCACCTTACGTCAGAAAGCTAGCAGAGTGGCGCAGTGGAAGCGTGCTGGGCCCATAACCCAGAAGTCCGTGGATCGAAACCACGCTCTGCTAAAAATATATTTTAATCTAACAAAATTTGCACTGGCACCTTGGAAATTGCGACGAAATATGTCAAATATTGCATCAGGCAAATATAATCCTGCACTACTCACAATACCAAGTATTCACCTTACCTTACAAAGCTAGCAGAGTGGCGCTGTGGAAGCGTGCTGGGCCCATAACCCAGAGGTCCGTGGATCGAAACCAGGCTCTGCTAAGAAAAATGTTTTTATCCACAAAAAATTTTATTGGCAACATGGGAAATTGGGACGTAATTCGATGAAATATTGCATGAGTCTAATATAAAATCCTGCACTAGGCCTACTCACAATACTAAATCTTCACCTGATGCTAGAAAGCTAGCAGAGTGGCGCAATGGCAGCGTGCTGGGCCCATAACCCAGAGGTCCCTGGATCAAAAAACACGCTCTGCTAAAAAATGTTAATCTAACAACAGTTTTATTGGCAAAATTGGAAATTCTGAAGTAATTTGGTCAAATATTGCATCAGCCAAATATAATCCTGCACCACTCACAATTCCAAATTTTTATCTCGTGTTAGCAGGCTAGCAGAGTGGCGCAGTGGAAGCGTGCTGGGCCCATAACCCAGAGGTCCGTGGATCGAAACCACGCTCTGCTAAAAATATATTTTAATCTAACTAAATTTGCATTGCCAACTTGGAAATTGTGACGTAATATGTAAAATATTGCATCAGCCAAATATAATCCTGCACTACTCACAATACCAAGTCTTTACCTTACGTTAGAAAGCTAGCAGTGGAAGCGTGCTGGGCCCATAACCCAGAGGTCCGTGGATCGAAACCAAGCTCTGCTAAAAATATATTTTAATCTAACAAAATATGCATTGCCAACTTGGAAATTGTGACATAATATGTCAAATATTGCATCAGCCAAATATAATCCTGCACTACTCAAAATACCAAATCTTCAACTTATGTTAGCAAGCTAGCAGAGTGGCGCAGTGGAAGCGTGCTGGGCCCATAACCCAGAGGTCCGTGGATCGAAACCACGCACTGCTAAAAATATATTTTAATCTAACAAAATTTGCATTGCCAACTTGGAAATTGTGACGTAATATGTCAAATATTGCATCAGCCAAATATAATCCTGCACCACTCAAAATACCAAATCTTCAACTTATGTTAGCAAGCTAGCAGAGTGGCGCAGTGGAAGCGTGCTGGGCCCATAACCCAGAGGTCCGTGGATCGAAACCACGCACTGCTAAAAATATATTTTAATCTAACAAAATTTGCATTGCCAACTTGGAAATTGTGACGTAATATGTCAAATATTGCATCAGCCAAATATAATCCTGCACCACTCACAATACCAAGTCTTTACCTTACGTTAGAAAGCTAGCAGAGTGGCGCAGTGGAAGCGTGCTGGGCCCATAACCCAGAGGTCCGTGGATCGAAACCACGCTCTGCTAAAAATATATTTTTATCTAACAAAATTTGCATTGGCACCTTGGAAATTGTGACGTAATATTTCAAATATTACATCAGCCAATTATAATCCTGCACTACTCACAAAACCAAATCTTCACCTTACGTTAGAAAGCTAGCAGAGTGGCGCAGTGGAAGCGTGCTGGGCCCATAACCCAGAGGTCCGTGGATCGAAACCACGCTCTGCTAAGAAAAATGTTTTTATCCACAAAAAATTTATTGGCAACATGGGAAATTGGGACGTAATTCGATGAAATATTGCATGAGTCTAATATAAAATCCTGCACTAGGCCTACTCACAATACTAAATCTTCACCTGATGCTAGAAAGCTAGCAGAGTGGCGCAATGGCAGCGTGCTGGGCCCATAACCCAGAGGTCCCTGGATCAAAAAACACGCTCTGCTAAAAAATGTTAATCTAACAACAGTTTTATTGGCAAAATTGGAAATTCTGAAGTAATTTGGTCAAATATTGCATCAGCCAAATATAATCTTGCACCACTCACAGTTCCAAATTTTTATCTCGTGTTAGCAGGCTAGCAGAGTGGCGCAGTGGAAGCGTGCTGGGCCCATAACCCAGAGGTCCGTGGATCAAAACCACGCTCTGCTAAAAATATATTTTAATCTAACTAAATTTGCATTGCCAACTTGGAAATTGTGACGTAATATGTAAAATATTGCATCAGCCAAATATAATCCTGCACTACTCACAATACCAAGTCTTTACCTTACGTTAGAAAGCTAGCAGTGGAAGCGTGCTGGGCCCATAACCCAGAGGTCCGTGGATCGAAACCAAGCTCTGCTAAAAATATATTTTAATCTAACAAAATATGCATTGCCAACTTGGAAATTGTGACATAATATGTCAAATATTGCATCAGCCAAATATAATCCTGCACCACTCACAATACCAAGTCTTTACCTTACGTTAGAAAGCTAGCAGAGTGGCGCAGTGGAAGCGTGCTGGGCCCATAACCCAGAGGTCCGTGGATCGAAACCACGCTCTGCTAAAAATATATTTTAATCTAACAAAATTTGCATTGCCAACTTGGAAATTGTGACGTAATATGTTAAATATTGCATCACCCAAATATAATCCTGCACTACTCCAATACCAAATCTTCACCTTACCTTAGAAAGCTAGCAGAGTGGCGCAGTGGAAGCGTGCTGGGCCCATAACCCAGAGGTCCGTGGATCGAAACCACGCTCTGCTAAGAAAAGTGTTTTTATCCACACAATTTTTTATTGGCAACATGGGAAATTGGGACGTAAATCGATGAAATATTGCATGAGTCTAATATAAAATCCTGCACTAGGCCTACTCACAATACTAAATCTTCACCTGATGCTAGAAAGCTAGCAGAGTGGCGCAATGGCAGCGTGCTGGGCCCATAACCCAGAGGTCCCTGGATCAAAAAACACGCTCTGCTAAAAAATGTTAATCTAATAACAGTTTTATTGGCAAAATTGGGAATTCTGAAGTAATTTGGTCAAATATTGCATCAGCCAAATATAATCCTGCACTACTCACAATACCAAATCTTCATCTCGTGTTAGCAGGCTAGCAGAGTGGCGCAGTGAAAGCGTGCTGGGCCCATAACCCAGAGGTCCGTGGATCGAAACCACGCTCTGCTAAAAATATATTTTAATCTAACTAAATTCCCATTGCCAACTTGGAAATTGTGACGTAATATGTAAAATATTGCATCAGCCAAATATAATCCTGCACTACTCACAATACCAAGTCTTTACCTTACGTTAGAAAGCTAGCAGAGTGGCGCAGTGGAAGCGTGCTGGGCCCATAACCCAGAGGTCCGTGAATCGAAACCCAGCTCTGCTAAAAATATATTTTAATCTAACAAAATTTGCATTGCCAACTTGGAAATTGTGACGTAATATGTCAAATATTGCATCAGCCAAATATAATCCTGCACCACTCACAATACCAAGTCCTTACCTTACGTTAGAAAGCTAGCAGAGTGGCGCAGTGGAAGCGTGCTGGGCCCATAACCCAGAGGTCCGTGGATCGAAACCACGCTCTGCTAAAAATATATTTTAATCTAACAAAATTTGCATTGCCAACTTGGAAATTGTGACGTAATATGTCAAATATTGCATCACCCAAATATAATCCTGCACTACTCTAGTACCAAATCTTCACCTTACGTTATAGAGCTAACAGAGTGGCGCAGTGGAAGCGTGCTGGGCCCATAACCCAGAGGTCCGTGGATCGAAACCACGCTCTGCTAAGAAAAATGTTTTTATCCACAAAAAAAATTATTCGCAACATGGGAAATTGGGACGTAATTCGATGAAATATTGCATGAGTCTAATATAAAATCCTGCACTAGGCCTACTCACAATACTAAATCTTCACCTGATGCTAGAAAGCTAGCAGAGTGGCGCAATGGCAGCGTGCTGGGCCCATAACCCAGAGGTGCCTGGATCAAAAAACACGCTCTGCTAAAAAATGTTAATCTAACAACAGTTTTATTGGCAAAATTGGAAATTCTGAAGTAATTTGGTCAAATATTGCATCAGCCAAATATAATCCTGCACTACTCACAATACCAAATCTTCATCTCGTGTTAGCAGGCTAGCAGAGTGGCGCATTGGAAGGGTGCTGGGCCCATAACCCAGAGGTCCGTGGATCGAAACCACGCTCTGCTAAAAATATATTTTAATCTAACTAAATTTGCATTGCCAACTTGGAAATTGTGACGTAATATGTAAAATATTTCATCAGCCAAATATAATCCTGCACTACTCACAATACCAAGTCTTCACCTTACGTTAAAAAGCTAGCAGATTGGCGCAGTGGAAGCGTGCTGGGCCCACAACCCAGAGGTCCGTGGATCGAAACCACGCTCTGCTAAAAATATATTTTAATCTAACAAAATTTGCATTGGCACCTTGGAAATTGTGACGAAATTTGTCAAATATTGCATCAGGCAAATATAATCCTGCACTACTCACAATACCAAGTATTCACCGTACCTTACAAAGCTAGCAGAGTGGCGCAGTGGAAGCGTGCTGGGCCCATAACCCAGAGGTCCGTGGATCGAAACCACGCTCTGCTAAAAATATATTTTAATCTAACAAAATTTGCATTGCCAACTTGGAAATTGTGACGTAATATGTCAAATATTGCATCACCCAAATATAATCCTGCACTACTCCAATACCAAATCTTCACCTTACGTTAGAAAGCTAGCAGGGTGTCGCAGTGGAAGCGTGCTGGGCCCATAACCCAGAGGTCCGTGGATCGAAACCACGCTCTGCTAAAAATATATTTTATTCTAACAAAATTTGCATTGGCACCTTGGAAATTGTGACGTAATATGTCAAATATTGCATCAGCCAATTATAATCCTGCACTACTCACAAAACCAAATCTTCACCTTACGTTAGAAAGCTAGCAGAGTGGCGCAGTGGAAGCGTGCTGGGCCCATAACCCAGAGGTCCGTGAATCGAAACCCAGCTCTGCTAAAAATATATTTTAATCTAACAAAATTTGCATTGCCAACTTGGAAATTGTGACGTAATATGTCAAATATTGCATCAGCCAAATATAATCCTGCACCACTCACAATACCAAGTCCTTACCTTACGTTAGAAAGCTAGCAGAGTGGCGCAGTGGAAGCGTGCTGGGCCCATAACCCAGAGGTCCGTGGATCGAAACCACGCTCTGCTAAAAATATATTTTAATCTAACAAAATTTGCATTGCCAACTTGGAAATTGTGACGTAATATGTCAAATATTGCATCACCCAAATATAATCCTGCACTACTCTAGTACCAAATCTTCACCTTACGTTATAGAGCTAACAGAGTGGCGCAGTGGAAGCGTGCTGGGCCCATAACCCAGAGGTCCGTGGATCGAAACCACGCTCTGCTAAGAAAAATGTTTTTATCCACAAAAAAATTTATTGGCAACATGGGAAATTGGGACGTAATTCGATGAAATATTGCATGAGTCTAATATAAAATCCTGCACTAGGCCTACTCACAATACTAAATCTTCACCTGATGCTAGAAAGCTAGCAGAGTGGCGCAATGGCAGCGTGCTGGGCCCATAACCCAGAGGTCCCTGGATCAAAAAACACGCTCTGCTAAAAAATGTTAATCTAACAACAGTTTTATTGGCAAAATTGGAAATTCTGAAGTAATTTGGTCAAATATTGCATCAGCCAAATATAATCCTGCACTACTCACAATACCAAATCTTCATCTCGTGTTAGCAGGCTAGCAGAGTGGCGCATCGGAAGGGTGCTGGGCCCATAACCCAGAGGTCCGTGGATCGAAACCACGCTCTGCTAAAAATATATTTTAATCTAACTAAATTTGCATTGCCAACTTGGAAATTGTGACGTAATATGTAAAATATTTCATCAGCCAAATATAATCCTGCACTACTCACAATACCAAGTCTTCACCTTACGTTAAAAAGCTAGCAGATTGGCGCAGTGGAAGCGTGCTGGGCCCACAACCCAGAGGTCCGTGGATCGAAACCACGCTCTGCTAAAAATATATTTTAATCTAACAAAATTTGCATTGGCACCTTGGAAATTGTGACGAAATTTGTCAAATATTGCATCAGGCAAATATAATCCTGCACTACTCACAATACCAAGTATTCACCGTACCTTACAAAGCTAGCAGAGTGGCGCAGTGGAAGCGTGCTGGGCCCATAACCCAGAGGTCCGTGGATCGAAACCACGCTCTGCTAAAAATATATTTTAATCTAACAAAATTTGCATTGCCAACTTGGAAATTGTGACGTAATATGTCAAATATTGCATCACCCAAATATAATCCTGCACTACTCCAATACCAAATCTTCACCTTACGTTAGAAAGCTAGCAGAGTGTCGCAGTGGAAGCGTGCTGGGCCCATAACCCAGAGGTCCGTTGATCGAAACCACGCTCTGCTAAAAATATATTTTATTCTAACAAAATTTGCATTGGCACCTTGGAAATTGTGACGTAATATGTCAAATATTGCATCAGCCAATTATAATCCTGCACTACTCACAAAACCAAATCTTCACCTTACGTTAGAAAGCTAGCAGAGTGGCGCAGTGGAAGCGTGCTGGGCCCATAACCCAGAGGTCCGTGAATCGAAACCCAGCTCTGCTAAAAATATATTTTAATCTAACAAAATTTGCATTGCCAACTTGGAAATTGTGACGTAATATGTCAAATATTGCATCAGCCAAATATAATCCTGCACCACTCACAATACCAAGTCTTTACCTTACGTTAGAAAGCTAGCAGAGTGGCGCAGTGGAAGCGTGCTGGGCCCATAACCCAGAGGTCCGTGGATCGAAACCACGCTCTGCTAAAAATATATTTTAATCTAACAAAATTTGCATTGCCAACTTGGAAATTGTGACGTAATATGTCAAATATTGCATCACCCAAATATAATCCTGCACTACTCTAGTACCAAATCTTCACCTTACGTTATAGAGCTAACAGAGTGGCGCAGTGGAAGCGTGCTGGGCCCATAACCCAGAGGTCCGTGGATCGAAACCACGCTCTGCTAAGAAAAATGTTTTTATCCACAAAAAAATTCATTGGCAACATGGGAAATTGGGACGTAATTCGATGAAATATTGCATGAGTCTAATATAAAATCCTGCACTAGGCCTACTCACAATACTAAATCTTCACCTGATGCTAGAAAGCTAGCAGAGTGGCGCAATGGCAACGTGCTGGGCCCATAACCCAGAGGTCCCTGGATCAAAAAACACGCTCTGCTAAAAAATGTTAATCTAACAACAGTTTTATTGGCAAAATTGGAAATTCAGAAGTAATTTGGTCAAATATTGCATCAGCCAAATATAATCCTGCACCACTCACAATTCCAAATGTTTATCTCGTGTTAGCAGGCTAGCAGAGTGGCGCAGTGGAAGCGTGCTGGGCCCATAACCCAGAGGTCCGTGGATCGAAACCACGCTCTGCTAAAAATATATTTTAATCTAACTAAATTTGCTTTGCCAACTTGGAAATTGTGACGTAATATGTAAAATATTGCATCAGCCAAATATAATCCTGCACTACTCACAATACCAAGTCTTTACCTTACGTTAGAAAGCTAGCAGTGGAAGCGTGCTGGGCCCATAACCCAGAGGTCCGTGGATCGAAACCAAGCTCTGCTAAAAATATATTTTAATCTAACAAAATATGCATTGCCAACTTGGAAATTGTGACATAATATGTCAAATATTGCATCAGCCAAATATAATCCTGCACCACTCACAATACCAAGTCTTTACCTTACGTTAGAAAGCTAGCAGAGTGGCGCAGTGGAAGCGTGCTGGGCCCATAACCCAGAGGTCCGTGGATCGAAACCACGCTCTGCTAAAAATATATTTTAATCTAACAAAATTTGCATTGCCAACTTGGAAATTGTGACGTAATATGTTAAATATTGCATCACCCAAATATAATCCTGCACTACTCCAATACCAAATCTTCACCTTACCTTAGAAAGCTAGCAGAGTGGCGCAGTGGAAGCGTGCTGGGCCCATAACCCAGAGGTCCGTGGATCGAAACCACGCTCTGCTAAGAAAAGTGTTTTTATCCACACAATTTTTTATTGGCAACATGGGAAATTGGGACGTAATTCGATGAAATATTGCATGAGTCTAATATAAAATCCTGCACTAGGCCTACTCACAATACTAAATCTTCACCTGATGCTAGAAAGCTAGCAGAGTGGCGCAATGGCAGCGTGCTGGGCCCATAACCCAGAGGTCCCTGGATCAAAAAACACGCTCTGCTAAAAAATGTTAATCTAATAACAGTTTTATTGGCAAAATTGGGAATTCTGAAGTAATTTGGTCAAATATTGCATCAGCCAAATATAATCCTGCACTACTCACAATACCAAATCTTCATCTCGTGTTAGCAGGCTAGCAGAGTGGCGCAGTGAAAGCGTGCTGGGCCCATAACCCAGAGGTCCGTGGATCGAAACCACGCTCTGCTAAAAATATATTTTAATCTAACTAAATTCCCATTGCCAACTTGGAAATTGTGACGTAATATGTAAAATATTGCATCAGCCAAATATAATCCTGCACTACTCACAATACCAAGTCTTTACCTTACGTTAGAAAGCTAGCAGAGTGGCGCAGTGGAAGCGTGCTGGGCCCATAACCCAGAGGTCCGTGATTCGAAACCCAGCTCTGCTAAAAATATATTTTAATCTAACAAAATTTGCATTGCCAACTTGGAAATTGTGACGTAATATGTCAAATATTGCATCAGCCAAATATAATCCTGCACCACTCACAATACCAAGTCCTTACCTTACGTTAGAAAGCTAGCAGAGTGGCGCAGTGGAAGCGTGCTGGGCCCATAACCCAGAGGTCCGTGGATCGAAACCACGCTCTGCTAAAAATATATTTTAATCTAACAAAATTTGCATTGCCAACTTGGAAATTGTGACGTAATATGTCAAATATTGCATCACCCAAATATAATCCTGCACTACTCTAGTACCAAATCTTCACCTTACGCTATAGAGCTAACAGAGTGGCGCAGTGGAAGCGTGCTGGGCCCGTAACCCAGAGGTCCGTGGATCGAAACCACGCTCTGCTAAGAAAAATGTTTTTATCCACAAAAAAATTTATTGGCAACATGGGAAATTGGGACGTAATTCGATGAAATATTGCATGAGTCTAATATAAAATCCTGCACTAGGCCTACTCACAATACTGAATCTTCACCTGATGCTAGAAAGCTAGCAGAGTGGCGCAATGGCAGCGTGCTGGGCCCATAACCCAGAGGTCCCTGGATCAAAAAACACGCTCTGCTAAAAAATGTTAATCTAACAACAGTTTTATTGGCAAAATTGGAAATTCTGAAGTAATTTGGTCAAATATTGCATCAGCCAAATATAATCCTGCACTACTCACAATACCAAATCTTCATCTCGTGTTAGCAGGCTAGCAGAGTGGCGCATTGGAAGGGTGCTGGGCCCATAACCCAGAGGTCCGTGGATCGAAACCACGCTCTGCTAAAAATATATTTTAATCTAACAAAATTTGCATTGCCAACTTGGAAATTGTGACGTAATATGTAAAATATTTCATCAGCGAAATATAATCCTGCACTACTCACAATACCAAGTCTTCACCTTACGTTAAAAAGCTAGCAGATTGGCGCAGTGGAAGCGTGCTGGGCCCACAACCCAGAGGTCCGTGGATCGAAACCACGCTCTGCTAAAAATATATTTTAATCTAACAAAATTTGCATTGGCACCTTGGAAATTGTGACGAAATTTGTCAAATATTGCATCAGGCAAATATAATCCTGCACTACTCACAATACCAAGTATTCACCGTACCTTACAAAGCTAGCAGAGTGGCGCAGTGGAAGCGTGCTGGGCCCATAACCCAGAGGTCCGTGGATCGAAACCACGCTCTGCTAAAAATATATTTTAATCTAACAAAATTTGCATTGCCAACTTGGAAATTGTGACGTAATATGTCAAATATTGCATCACCCAAATATAATCCTGCACTACTCCAATACCAAATCTTCACCTTACGTTAGAAAGCTAGCAGAGAGTCGCAGTGGAAGCGTGCTGGGCCCATAACCCAGAGGTCCGTGGATCGAAACCACGCTCTGCTAAAAATATATTTTATTCTAACAAAATTTGCATTGGCACCTTGGAAATTGTGACGTAATATGTCAAATATTGCATCAGCCAATTATAATCCTGCACTACTCACAAAACCAAATCTTCACCTTACGTTAGAAAGCTAGCAGAGTGGCGCAGTGGAAGCGTGCTGGGCCCATAACCCAGAGGTCCGTGAATCGAAACCCAGCTCTGCTAAAAATATATTTTAATCTAACAAAATTTGCATTGCCAACTTGGAAATTGTGACGTAATATGTCAAATATTGCATCAGCCAAATATAATCCTGCACCACTCACAATACCAAGTCTTTACCTTACGTTAGAAAGCTAGCAGAGTGGCGCAGTGGAAGCGTGCTGGGCCCATAACCCAGAGGTCCGTGGATCGAAACCACGCTCTGCTAAAAATATATTTTAATCTAACAAAATTTGCATTGCCAACTTGGAAATTGTGACGTAATATGTCAAATATTGCATCACCCAAATATAATCCTGCACTACTCCAGTACCAAATCTTCACCTTACGTTATAGAGCTAACAGAGTGGCGCAGTGGAAGCGTGCTGGGCCCATAACCCAGAGGTCCGTGGATCGAAACCACGCTCTGCTAAGAAAAAAAATTTTATCCACGAAAAAAATTATTGGCAACATGGTAAATTGGGACGTAATTCGATGAAATATTGCATGAGTCTAATATAAAATCCTGCACTAGGCCTACTCACAATACTAAATCTTCACCTGATGCTAGAAAGCTAGCAGAGTGGCGCAATGGCAGCGTGCTGGGCCCATACCCCAGAGGTCCCTGGATCAAAAAACACGCTCTGCTAAAAAATGTTAATCTAACAACAGTTTTATTGGCAAAATTGGAAATTCTGAAGTAATTTGGTCAAATATTGCATCAGCCAAATATAATCCTGCACTACTCACAATACCAAATCTTCATCTCGTGTTAGCAGGCTAGCAGAGTGGCGCAGTGAAAGAGTGCTGGGCCCATAACCCAGAGGTCCGTGGATCGAAACCACGCTCTGCTAAAAATATATTTTAATCTAACTAAATTCCCATTGCCAACTTGGAAATTGTGACGTAATATGTAAAATATTGCATCAGCCAAATATAATCCTGCACTACTCACAATACCAAGTCTTTACCTTACGTTAGAAAGCTAGCAGAGTGGCGCAGTGGATGGTGCTGGGCCCATAACCCAGAGGTCCGTGAATCGAAACCCAGCTCTGCTAAAAATATATTTTAATCTAACAAAATTTGCATTGCCAACTTGGAAATTGTGACGTAATATGTCAAATATTGCATCAGCCAAATATAATCCTGCACTACTCACAATACCAAATCTTCATCTCGTGTTAGAAAGCTAGCAGAGTGGCGCAGTGGAAGCGTGCTGGGCCCATAACCCAAAGGTCCGTGGATCGAAACCACGCTCTGCTAAAAATATATTTTAATCTAACAAAATTTGCATTGCCAACTTGGAAATTGTGACGTAATATGTCAAATATTGCATCACCCAAATATAATCCTGCACTACTCTAGTACCAAATCTTCACCATACGTTATAGAGCTAACAGAGAGGCGCAGTGGAAGCGTGCTGGGCCCATAACCCAGAGGTCCGTGGATCGAAACCACGCTCTGCTAAGAAAAATGTTTTTATCCACAAAAAAATTTATTGGCAACATGGGAAATTGGGACGTAATTCGATGAAATATTGCATGAGTCTAATATAAAATCCTGCACTAGGCCTACTCACAATACTAAATCTTCACCTGATGCTAGAAAGCTAGCAGAGTGGCGCAATGGCAGCGTGCTGGGCCCATAACCCAGAGGTCCCTGGATCAAAAAACACGCTCTGCTAAAAAATGTTAATCTAACAACAGTTTTATTGGCAAAATTGGAAATTCTGAAGTAATTTGGTCAAATATTGCATCAGCCAAATATAATCCTGCACTACTCACAATACCAAATCTTCATCTCGTGTTAGCAGGCTAGCAGAGTGGCGCATTGGAAGGGTGCTGGGCCCATAACCCAGAGGTCCGTGGATCGAAACCACGCTCTGCTAAAAATATATCTTAATCTAACTAAATTTGCATTGCCAACTTGGAAATTGTGACGTAATATGTAAAATATTTCATCAGCCAAATATAATCCTGCACTACTCACAATACCAAGTCTTCACCTTACGTTAAAAAGCTAGCAGATTGGCGCAGTGGAAGCGTGCTGGGCCCACAACCCAGAGGTCCGTGGATCGAAACCACGCTCTGCTAAAAATATATTTTAATCTAACAAAATTTGCATTGGCACCTTGGAAATTGTGACGAAATTTGTCAAATATTGCATCAGGCAAATATAATCCTGCACTACTCACAATACCAAGTATTCACCGTACCTTACAAAGCTAGCAGAGTGGCGCAGTGTAAGCGTGCTGGGCCCATAACCCAGAGGTCCGTGGATCGAAACCACGCTCTGCTAAAAATATATTTTAATCTAACAAAATTTGCATTGCCAACTTGGAAATTGTGACGTAATATGTCAAATATTGCATCACCCAAATATAATCCTGCACTACTCCAATACCAAATCTTCACCTTACGTTAGAAAGCTAGCAGAGTGTCGCAGTGGAAGCGTGCTGGGCCCATAACCCAGAGGTCCGTGGATCGAAACCACGCTCTGCTAAAAATATATTTTATTCTAACAAAATTTGCATTGGCACCTTGGAAATTGTGACGTAATATGTCAAATATTGCATCAGCCAATTATAATCCTGCACTACTCACAAAACCAAATCTTCACCTTACGTTAGAAAGCTAGCAGAGTGGCGCAGTGGAAGCGTGCTGGGCCCATAACCCAGAGGTCCGTGAATCGAAACCCAGCTCTGCTAAAAATATATTTTAATCTAACAAAATTTGCATTGCCAACTTGGAAATTGTGACGTAATATGTCAAATATTGCATCAGCCAAATATAATCATGCACCACTCACAATACCAAGTCTTTACCTTACGTTAGAAAGCTAGCAGAGTGGCGCAGTGGAAGCGTGCTGGGCCCATAACCCAGAGGTCCGTGGATCGAAACCACGCTCTGCTAAAAATATATTTTAATCTAACAAAATTTGCATTGCCAACTTGGAAATTGTGACGTAATATGTCAAATATTGCATCACCCAAATATAATCCTGCACTACTCCAGTACCAAATCTTCACCTTACGTTATAGAGCTAACAGAGTGGCGCAGTGGAAGCGTGCTGGGCCCATAACCCAGAGGTCCGTGGATCGAAACCACGCTCTGCTAAGAAAAATGTTTTTATCCACAAAAAAAATTATTGGCAACATGGGAAATTGGGACGTAATTCGATGAAATATTGCATGAGTCTAATATAAAATCCTGCACTAGGCCTACTCACAATACTAAATCTTCACCTGATGCTAGAAAGCTAGCAGAGTGGCGAAATGGCAGCGTGCTGGGCCCATAACCCAGAGGTCCCTGAATCAAAAAACACGTTCTGCTAAAAAATGTTAATCTAACAACAGTTTTATTGGCAAAATTGGAAATTCTGAAGTAATTTGGTCAAATATTGCATCAGCCAAATATAATCCTGCACTACTCACAATACCAAATCTTCATCTCGTGTTAGCAGGCTAGCAGAGTGGCGCATTGGAAGCGTGCTGGGCCCATAACCCAGAGGTCCGTGGATCGAAACCACGCTCTGCTAAAAATATATTTTAATCTAACTAAATTTGCATTGCCAACTTGGAAATTGTGACGTAAAATATTGCATCAGCCAAATATAATCCTGCACTACTCACAATACCAAGTCTTTACCTTACGTTAAAAAGCTAGCAGAGTGGCGCAGTGGAAGCGTGCTGGGCCCATAACCCAGAGGTCCGTGGATCGAAACCACCCTCTGCTAAAAATATATTTTAATCTAACAAAATTTGCACTGGCACCTTGGAAATTGTGACGAAATATGTCAAATATTGCATCAGGCAAATATAATCCTGCACTACTCACAATACCAAGTATTCACCTTACCTTACAAAGCTAGCAGAGTGGCGCTGTAGAAGCGTGCTGGGCCCATAACCCAGAGGTCCGTGGATCAAAACCACGCTCTGCTAAGAAAAATGTTTTTATCCACAAAAAATTTTATTGGCAACATGGGAAATTGGGACGTAATTCGATGAAATATTGCATGAGTCTAATATAAAATCCTGCACTAGACCTACTCACAATACTAAATCTTCACCTGATGCTAGAAAGCTAGCAGAATGGCGCAATGGCAGCGTGCTGGGCCCATAACCCAGAGGTCCCTGGATCAAAAAACACGCTCTGCTAAAAAATGTTAATCTAACAACAGTTTTATTGGCAAAATTGGAAATTCTGAAGTAATTTGGTCAAATATTGCATCAGCCAAATATAATCCTGCACTACTCACAATACCAAATCTTCATCTCGTGTTAGCAGGCTAGCAGAGCGGCGCAGTAAAAGCGTGCTGGGCCCATAACCCAGAGGTCCGTGGATCGAAACCACGCTCTGCTAAAAATATATTTTAATCTAACTAAATTTGCATTGCCAACTTGGAAATTGTGACGTAATATGTAAAATATTGCATCAGCCAAATATAATCCTGCACTACTCACAATACCAAGTCTTTACCTTACGTTAGAAAGCTAGCTGAGTGGCGCAGTGGAAGCGTGCAGGGCCCAGAGGTCCGTGGATCGAAACCAAGCTCTGCTAAAAATATATTTTAATCTAACAAAATTTGCATTGTCAACTTGGAAATTGTGACGTAATATGTCAAATATTGCATCAGCCAAATATAATCCTGCACCACTCACAATACCAAGTCTTTACCTTACGTTAGAAAGCTAGCAGAGTGGCGCAGTGGAAGCGTGCTGGGCCCATAACCCAGAGGTCCGTGGATCGAAACCACGCTCTGCTAAAAATATATTTTAATCTAACAAAATTTGCATTGCCAACTTGGAAATTGTGACGTAATATGTCAAATATTGCATCACCCAAATATAATCCTGCACTACTCCAATACCAAATCTTCACCTTACGTTAGAAAGCTAGCAGAGTGGCGCAGTGGAAGCGTGCTGGGCCCATAACCCAGAGGTCCGTGGATCGAAACCACGCTCTGCTAAAAATATATTTTATTCTAACAAAATTTGCATTGGCACCTTGGAAATTGTGACGTAATATGTCAAATATTGCATCAGCCAATTATAATCCTCCACTACTCAGAAAAAACAAATCTTCACCTTACGTTAGAAAGCTAGCAGAGTGGCTCAGTGGAAGCGTGCTGGGCCCATAACCCAGAGGTCCGTGGATCGAAACCACGCTCTGCTAAATATATATTTTAATCTAACAAAATTTGCATTGGCACCTTGGAAATTGTGACGAAATTTGTCAGATATTGCATCAGGCAAATATAACCCTGCACTACTCACAATACCAAGTCTTTACCTTACGTTAGAAAGCTAGCAGAGTGGCGCAGTGGAAGCGTGCTGGGCCCATAACCCAGAGGTCCGTGGATCGAAACCACGCACTGCTAAAAAAAAATGCTTTTATCCACAAAAAAAATTATTGGCAACATGGGAAATTGGAACGTAATTCGATGAAATATTGCATGAATCTAATATAAAATCCTGCACTAGGCCTACTCACAATACCAAATCTTAACCTGATGCTAGAAAGCTAGCAGAGTGGCGCAATCGCAGCGTGCTGGGCCCATAACCCAGAGGTCCCTGGATCAAAAAACACGCTCTGCTAAAAAATGTTAATCTAACAACATTTTTATTGTCAAAATTGGAAATTGTGAAGTAATTTGGTCAAATATTGCATCAGCCAAATATAATCCTGCACTACTCACAATACCAAATCTTCACCTCGTGATAGCAGGGTGGCGCAGTGGAAGCGTGCTGGCCCCATAACCCAGAGGTCCGTGGATCGAAACCACGCTCTGCTAAAAAATATGTTTTTATCCACCAAATTTTTTATTGGCAACATGGGAAATTGGGACGTAATTCGATGAAATATTGCATGAGTCTAATATAAAAAATCCTGCACTAGGCCTACTCACAATACTAAATCTTCACCTTATGCTAGAAAGCTAGCAGAGTGGCGCAATGGCAGCGTGCTGGGCCCAAAACCCAGAGGTCCCTGGATCAAAAAGCACGCTCTGTTAAAAAATGTTAATCCAACAACATTTTTATTGGCAAAATTGGAAATTGTGACGTAATTTGGTGAAATATTGCATCAGCCAAATATAATCATGCACTACTCACAATACCAAATCTTCACCTCGTGTTAGCAGGATGGTGCAGTGGAAGCGTGCTGGCCCCATAACCCAGAGGTCCGTGGATCGAAACCACGCTCTTGTAAAAATATATTTTAATCTAACAAAATTTGCATTGCCAACTTGGAAATTGTGACGTAATATGTCAAATATTGCATCAGCCAAATATAATCCTGCACTACTCACAATACCAAATCTTCACCTCGTGTTAGCAGGGTGGCGCAGTGGATTCGTGCTGGCCCCATAACCCAGAGGTCCGTGGATGGAAACCACGCTCTGTTAAAAAAATATTTTTATCCACCAAATTTTTTATTGGCAACATGGGAAATTGGGACGTAATTCGATGAAATATTGCATGAGTCTAATATAATATCCTGCACTAGGCCTACTCACAATACTAAATCTTCACCTTATGCTAGAAAGCTGGCAGAGTGGCGCAATGGCAGCGTGCTGGGCCCATAACCCAGAGGTCCCTGGATCAAAAAACACGCTCTACTAAAAAATGTTAATCTAACAACATTTTTATTGGCAAAATTGGAAATTGTGACGTAATTTGATCAAATATTGCATCAGCCAAATATAATCCTGCACTACTCACAATACCAAATCTTCACCTCGCGTTAGCAGGGTGGCGCAGTGGAAGATTGCTGGCCCCATAACCCAGAGGTCCGTGGGTCGAAACCATGCTCTGCTAAAAAAAAATATTTTAATTTGCATTGGCAACTTGGGATTTGTGACCTAATTTGTCAAATATTGCATTAGCCAAATAAAATCCTGCTCTACTCAAAATACCAAATCTTCAACTTATGTTAGCAAGCTAGCAGAGTGGCGCAGTGGAAGCGTGCTGGGCCCATAACCCAGAGGTCTGTGGATCTAAACCACGCTCTGCTAAAAATATATTTTAATCTAACAAAATTTGCATTGCCAACTTGGAAATTGTGACGTAATATGTCAAATACTGCATCAGCCAAATATAATCCTGCACTACTCACAATGCCAAATCTTTACCTTACCTTAGAAAGCTAGCAGAGTTGCGCAGTGGAAGCGTGCTGGGCCCAAAACCCAGAGGTCCGTGGATCGAAACCACGCTCTGCTAAAAAAAATGTTTTTATCCACCAAAATTTGTATTGGCAACATTGGAAATTGGGACGTGATTCGATGAAATATTGCATGAGTCTAATATAAAATCCTGCACTAGGCCTACTCACAATACTAAATCTTCACCTTATGCTAGAAAGCTAGCAGAGTGGCGCAATGGCAGCGTGCTGGGCCCAAAACCCAGAGGTCCCTGGATCAAAAAACGCGCTCTGCTAAAAAATGTTAATCCAACAACATTTTTATTGGCAAAATTGGAAATTGTGACGTAATTTGGTGAAATATTGCATCAGCCAAATATAATCATGCACTACTCACAATACCAAATCTTCACCTCGTGTTAGCAGGCTAGCAGAGTGGCGCAGTGGAAGCGTGCTGGGCCCATAACCCAGAGGTCCGTGGATCGAAACCACGCTCTGCTAAAAATATATTTTAATCTAACAAAATTTGCATTGCCAACTTGGAAATTGTGACGTAATATTTCAAATATTGCATCAGCCAAATATAATCCTGCACTACTCACAATACCAAATCTTCACCTTACGTTAGAAAGCTAGCAGAGTGGCGCAGTGGAAGCGTGATGGGCCCATAACCCAGAGGTCCGTGGATCGAAACCACGCTCTGCTAAAAATATATTTTAATCTAACAAAATTTGCATTGCCAACTTGGAAGTTGAGACGTAATATTTCAAATATTGCATCAGCCAAATATAATCCTCCACTACGCACAATACCAAGTCTTTACCTTACGTTAGAAAGCTAGCAGAGTGGCGCAATGGCAGCGTGCTGGGCCAATAACCCAGAGGTCCCTGAATCAAAAAACACGCTGTACTAAAAAATGTTAATCTAACAACGTTTTTATTGGCAAAATTAAAAATTGTGACGTAATTTGGTCAAATATTGCATCAGCCAAATATAATCCTGCACTACTCACAATACCTAATCTTCAACTCGTGTTAGCAGGCTAGCCGGGTGGCGCAGTGGATTCGTGCTGGCCCCATAACCCAGAGGTCCGTGGATCGAAACCACGCTCTGCCAAAAAAAAAAAATAAGTCTGACAAAATTTGCATTGGCAACTTGGGAATTGTGACCTAATTTGTCAAATATTGCATCAGCCAAATAAAATCCTGCACTACTCAAAATACCAAATCTTCAACTTGTGTTAGCAAGCTAGCAGAGTGGCGCAGTGGAAGCGTGCTGGGCCCATAACCCAGAGGTCCGTGGATCGAAACCACGCTCTGCTAAAAATATATTTTAATCTAAAAAACTTTGCATTGCCAACTTGGAAATTGTGACGTAATATTTCAAATATTGCATCAGCCAAATATAATCCTGCACTACTCACAATACCAAATCTTCACCTTACGTTAGAAAGCTAGCAGAAGGGCGCAGTGGAAGCGTGCTGGGCCCATAACTCAGAAGTCCGTGGATCGAAACCACGCTCTGCTAAAAATATATTTTATTGTAACAAAATTTGCATTGCCAACTTGGAAATTGTGACGTAATATTTCAAATATTGCATCAGCCAAATATAATCCTCCACGACTCACAATACCAAGTCTTTACCTTCCGTTAGAAAGCTAGCAGAGTGGCGCTGTGGAAGCGTGCTGGGCCCAAAACCCAGATGTCCGTGGATCGAAACCACGCTCTGCTAAAAAAAATGTTTTTTTCCACCAAAATTTTTATTAGCAACATGGGAAATTGGGACGTAATTCGATGAAATATTGCATGAGTCTAATATAAAATCCTGCACTAGGTCTTCTCACAATACTAACTCTTCACCTTATGCTAGAGAGCTAGCAGAGTGGCGCAATGGCAGCGTGCTGGGCCCATAACCCAGAGGTCCCTGGATCAAAAAACACGCTCTGCTAAACAATGTTAATCTAACAACATTTTTATTGGCAAAATTGGAAATTGTGACGTAATTTGGTCAAATATTGCATCAGCCAAATATAATCAGGCACTACTCACAATACCAAATCTTCACCTCGTGTTAGCAGGCTAGCAGGGTGGCGCAGTGGAACCGTGCTGGCCCCATAACCCAGATGTCCGTGGATCGAAACCACGCTCTGCCAAAAAAAAATATTTTAATCTAACAAAATTTGCATTGCCAACTTGGAAATTGTGACGTAATATTTCAAATATTGCATCAGCCAAATATAATCCTGCACTACTCACAATACCAAATCTTCACCTTACGTTAGAAAGCTAGCAGAGTGGCGCAGTGGAAGGGTGCTGGGCCCATAACCCAGAGGTCCGTGGATCGAAACCACGCTCTGCTAAAAATATATTTTAATGTAGCAAAATTTGCATTGCCAACTTGGAAATTGTGACGTAATATTTCAAATATTGCATCAGCCAAATATAATCCTCCACTACGCACAATACCAAGTCTTTACCTTACGTTAGAAAGCTAGAAGAGTGGCGCTGTGGAAGCGTGCTGGGCCCAAAACCCAGAGGGTCGTGGATCGAAACCACGCTCTGCTAACAAAAATGTTTTTTTTCAACCAAAATTTTTATTAGCAACATAGGAAATTGGGACGTAATTCGATGAAATATTGCATGAGTCTAATATAAAATCCTGCACTAGGCCTACTCACAATACTAAATCTTCACCTGATGCTAGAAAGCTAGCAGAGTGGCGCAATGGCAGCGTGCTGGGCCCATAACCCAGAGGTCCCTGGATCAAAAAACACGCTCTACTAAAAAATGTTAATCTAACAACATTTTTATTGGCAAAATTGAAAATTGTGACGTAATTTGGTCAAATATTGCATCAGCCGAATATAATCCTGCACTACTCACAATACCAAATCTTCACCTCGTGTTAGCAGGCTAGCAGGGTGGCGCAGTGGATTCGTGCTGGCCCCATAACCCAGAGGTCCGTGGATCGAAACCACGCTCTAATAAAAAAAATGTTTTTATCCACCAAATTTTTTATTGGCAACATAGGAAATTGGGACGTAATTCGATGAAATATTGCATGAGTCTAATATAAAATCCTGCACTAGGCCTACTCACAATACTAAATCTTCACCTTATGCTAGAAAGCTGGCAGAGTGGCGCAATAGCAGCGTGCTGGGCCCATAACCCAGAGGTCCCTGGATCAAAAAACACGCTCTGCTAAAAAATGTTAATCTAACAACATTTTTATTGGCAAAATTGGAAATTGTGACGTAATTTGGTCAAATATTGCATCAGCCAAATATAATCCTGCACTACTCACAATACCAAATCTTCACCTCGTGTTAGCAGGCTAGCAGGGTGGCGCAGTGGAAGCGTGTTGGCCCCATAACCCAGAGGTCCGTGGGTCGAAACCATGCTCTGCTAAAAAAATATATTTTAATTTGCATTGGCAACTTGGGAATTGTGACCAAATTTGTCAAATATTGCATCAGCCAAATAAAATCCTGCACTACTCAAAATACCAAATCTTCAACTTATGTTAGCAAGCTAGCAGAGTGGCGCAGTGGAAGCGTGCTGGGCCCATAACCCAGAGGTCCGTGGATCGAAACCACGCTCTGCTAAAAATATATTTTAATCTAACAAAATTTGCATTGCCAACTTGGAAATTGTGACGTAATATGTCAAATACTGTATCAGCCAAATATAATCCTGCACTACTCACAATGCCAAGTCTTTACCTTACCTTAGAAAGCTAGCAGAGTGGCGCAGTGGAAGCGTGCTGGGCCCAAAACCCAGAGGTCCGTGGATCGAAACCACGCTCTGCTAAAAAAAATGTTTTTTTCCACCAAAATTTTTATTAGCAACATGGGAAATTGGGACGTAATTCGATGAAATATTGCATGAGTCTAATATAAAATCCTGCACTAGACCTACTCACAATACTAAATCTTCACCTGATGCTAGAAAGCTAGCAGAGTGGCGCAATGGCAGCGTGCTGGGCCAATAACCCAGAGGTCCCTGAATCAAAAAACACGCTCTACTAAAAAATGTTAATCTAACAACGTTTTTATTGGCAAAATTAAAAATTGTGACGTAATTTGGTCAAATATTGCATCAGCCAAATATAATCCTGCACTACTCACAATACCTAATCTTCAACTCGTGTTAGCAGGCTAGCAGGGTGGCGCAGTGGATTCGTGCTGGCCCCATAACCCAGAGGTCCGTGGATCGAAACCACGCTCTGCCAAAAAAAAAAAAAAGTCTGACAAAATTTGCATTGGCAACTTGGGAATTGTGACCTAATTTGTCAAATATTGCATCAGCCAAATAAAATCCTGCACTACTCAAAATACTAAATCTTCAACTTGTGTTAGCAATCTAGCAGAGTGGCGCAGTGGAAGCGTGCTGGGCCCATAACCCAGAGGTCCGTGGATCGAAACCACGCTCTGCTAAAAATATATTTTAATCTAAAAAACTTTGCATTGCCAACTTGGAAATTGTGACGTAATATTTCAAATATTGCATCAGCCAAATATAATCCTGCACTACTCACAATACCAAATCTTCACCTTACGTTAGAAAGCTAGCAGAAAGGCGCAGTAAAAGCGTGCTGGGCCCATAACTCAGAAGTCCGTGGATCGAAACCACGCTCTGCTAAAAATATATTTTATTGTAACAAAATTTGCATTGCCAACTTGGAAATTGTGACGTAATATTTCAAATATTGCATCAGCCAAGTATAATCCTCCACTACTCACAATACCAAGTCTTTACCTTACGTTAGAAAGCTAGCAGAGTGGCGCTGTGGAAGCGTGCTGGGCCCAAAACCCAGATGTCCGTGGATTGAAACCACGCTCTGCTAAAAAAAATGTTTTTTTCAACCAAAATTTTTATTAGCAACATGGGAAATTGGGACGTAATTCGATGAAATATTGCATGAGTCTAATATAAAATCCTGCACTAGGTCTTCTCACAATACTAACTCTTCACCTTATGCTAGAGAGCTAGCAGAGTGGCGCAATGGCAGCGTGCTGGGCCCATAACCCAGAGGTCCCTGGATCAAAAAACACGCTCTGCTAAACAATGTTAATCTAACAACATTTTTATTGGCAAAATTGGAAATTGTGACGTAATTTGGTCAAATATTGCATCAGCCAAATATAATCAGGCACTACTCACGATACCAAATCTTCACCTCGTGTTAGCAGGCTAGCAGGGTGGCGCAGTGGAACCGTGCTGGCCCCATAACCCAGATGTCATTGGATCGAAACCACGCTCTGCCAAAAAAAAATATTTTAATCTAACAAAATTTGCATTGCCAACTTGGAAATTGTGACGTAATATTTCAAATATTGCATCAGCCAAATATAATCCTGCACTACTCACAATACCAAATCTTCACCTTACGTTAGAAAGCTAGCAGAGTGGCGCAGTGGAAGGGTGCTGGGCCCATAACCCAGAGGTCCGTGGATCGAAACCACGCTCTGCTAAAAATATATTTTAATGTAGCAAAATTTGCATTGCCAACTTGGAAATTGTGACGTAATATTTCAAATATTGCATCAGCCAAATATAATCCTCCACTACGCACAATACCAAGTCTTTACCTTACGTTAGAAAGCTAGAAGAGTGGCGCTGTGGAAGCGTGCTGGGCCCAAAACCCAGAGGGTCGTGGATCGAAACCACGCTCTGCTAACAAAAATGTTTTTTTTCAACCAAAATTTTTATTAGCAACATAGGAAATTGGGACGTAATTCGATGAAATATTGCATGAGTCTAATATAAAATCCTGCACTAGGCCTACTCACAATACTAAATCTTCACCTGATGCTAGAAAGCTAGCAGAGTGGCGCAATGGCAGCGTGCTGGGCCCATAACCCAGAGGTCCCTGGATCAAAAAACACGCTCTACTAAAAAATGTTAATCTAACAACATTTTTATTGGCAAAATTGAAAATTGTGACGTAATTTGGTCAAATATTGCATCAGCCAAATATAATCCTGCACTACTCACAATACCAAATCTTCACCTCGTGTTAGCAGGCTAGCAGGGTGGCGCAGTGGAAGCGTGTTGGCCCCATAACCCAGAGGTCCGTGGGTCGAAACCATGCTCTGCTAAAAAAATATATTTTAATTTGCATTGGCAACTTGGGAATTGTGACCAAATTTGTCAAATATTGCATCAGCCAAATAAAATCCTGCACTACTCAAAATACCAAATCTTCAACTTATGTTAGCAAGCTAGCAGAGTGGCGCAGTGGAAGCGTGCTGGGCCCATAACCCAGAGGTCCGTGGATCGAAACCACGCTCTGCTAAAAATATATTTTAATCTAACAAAATTTGCATTGCCAACTTGGAAATTGTGACGTAATATGTCAAATACTGTATCAGCCAAATATAATCCTGCACTACTCACAATGCCAAGTCTTTACCTTACCTTAGAAAGCTAGCAGAGTGGCGCAGTGGAAGCGTGCTGGGCCCAAAACCCAGAGGTCCGTGGATCGAAACCACGCTCTGCTAAAAAAAATGTTTTTTTCCACCAAAATTTTTATTAGCAACATGGGAAATTGGGACGTAATTCGATGAAATATTGCATGAGTCTAATATAAAATCCTGCACTAGACCTACTCACAATACTAAATCTTCACCTGATGCTAGAAAGCTAGCAGAGTGGCGCAATGGCAGCGTGCTGGGCCAATAACCCAGAGGTCCCTGAATCAAAAAACACGCTCTACTAAAAAATGTTAATCTAACAACGTTTTTATTGGCAAAATTAAAAATTGTGACGTAATTTGGTCAAATATTGCATCAGCCAAATATAATCCTGCACTACTCACAATACCTAATCTTCAACTCGTGTTAGCAGGCTAGCAGGGTGGCGCAGTGGATTCGTGCTGGCCCCATAACCCAGAGGTCCGTGGATCGAAACCACGCTCTGCCAAAAAAAAAAAAAAGTCTGACAAAATTTGCATTGGCAACTTGGGAATTGTGACCTAATTTGTCAAATATTGCATCAGCCAAATAAAATCCTGCACTACTCAAAATACTAAATCTTCAACTTGTGTTAGCAATCTAGCAGAGTGGCGCAGTGGAAGCGTGCTGGGCCCATAACCCAGAGGTCCGTGGATCGAAACCACGCTCTGCTAAAAATATATTTTAATCTAAAAAACTTTGCATTGCCAACTTGGAAATTGTGACGTAATATTTCAAATATTGCATCAGCCAAATATAATCCTGCACTACTCACAATACCAAATCTTCACCTTACGTTAGAAAGCTAGCAGAAAGGCGCAGTAAAAGCGTGCTGGGCCCATAACTCAGAAGTCCGTGGATCGAAACCACGCTCTGCTAAAAATATATTTTATTGTAACAAAATTTGCATTGCCAACTTGGAAATTGTGACGTAATATTTCAAATATTGCATCAGCCAAGTATAATCCTCCACTACTCACAATACCAAGTCTTTACCTTACGTTAGAAAGCTAGCAGAGTGGCGCTGTGGAAGCGTGCTGGGCCCAAAACCCAGATGTCCGTGGATTGAAACCACGCTCTGCTAAAAATAATGTTTTTTTCAACCAAAATTTTTATTAGCAACATGGGAAATTGGGACGTAATTCGATGAAATATTGCATGAGTCTAATATAAAATCCTGCACTAGGTCTTCTCACAATACTAACTCTTCACCTTATGCTAGAGAGCTAGCAGAGTGGCGCAATGGCAGCGTGCTGGGCCCATAACCCAGAGGTCCCTGGATCAAAAAACACGCTCTGCTAAACAATGTTAATCTAACAACATTTTTATTGGCAAAATTGGAAATTGTGACGTAATTTGGTCAAATATTGCATCAGCCAAATATAATCAGGCACTACTCACGATACCAAATCTTCACCTCGTGTTAGCAGGCTAGCAGGGTGGCGCAGTGGAACCGTGCTGGCCCCATAACCCAGATGTCATTGGATCGAAACCACGCTCTGCCAAAAAAAAATATTTTAATCTAACAAAATTTGCATTGCCAACTTGGAAATTGTGACGTAATATTTCAAATATTGCATCAGCCAAATATAATCCTGCACTACTCACAATACCAAATCTTCACCTTACGTTAGAAAGCTAGCAGAGTGGCGCAGTGGAAGGGTGCTGGGCCCATAACCCAGAGGTCCGTGGATCGAAACCACGCTCTGCTAAAAATATATTTTAATGTAGCAAAATTTGCATTGCCAACTTGGAAATTGTGACGTAATATTTCAAATATTGCATCAGCCAAATATAATCCTCCACTACGCACAATACCAAGTCTTTACCTTACGTTAGAAAGCTAGAAGAGTGGCGCTGTGGAAGCGTGCTGGGCCCAAAACCCAGAGGGTCGTGGATCGAAACCACGCTCTGCTAACAAAAATGTTTTTTTTCAACCAAAATTTTTATTAGCAACATAGGAAATTGGGACGTAATTCGATGAAATATTGCATGAGTCTAATATAAAATCCTGCACTAGGCCTACTCACAATACTAAATCTTCACCTGATGCTAGAAAGCTAGCAGAGTGGCGCAATGGCAGCGTGCTGGGCCCATAACCCAGAGGTCCCTGGATCAAAAAACACGCTCTACTAAAAAATGTTAATCTAACAACATTTTTATTGGCAAAATTGAAAATTGTGACGTAATTTGGTCAAATATTGCATCAGCCAAATATAATCCTGCACTACTCACAATACCAAATCTTCACCTCGTGTTAGCAGGCTAGCAGGGTGGCGCAGTGGATTCGTGCTGGCCCCATAACCCAGAGGTCCGTGGATCGAAACCACGCTCTAATAAAAAAAATGTTTTTATCCACCAAATTTTTTATTGGCAACATAGGAAATTGGGACGTAATTCGATGAAATATTGCATGAGTCTAATATAAAATCCTGCACTAGGCCTACTCACAATACTAAATCTTCACCTTATGCTAGAAAGCTGGCAGAGTGGCGCAATAGCAGCGTGCTGGGCCCATAACCCAGAGGTCCCTGGATCAAAAAACACGCTCTGCTAAAAAATTTTAATCTAACAACATTTTTATTGGCAAAATTGGAAATTGTGACGTAATTTGGTCAAATATTGCATCAGCCAAATATAATCCTGCACTACTCACAATACCAAATCTTCACCTCGTGTTAGCAGGCTAGCAGGGTGGCGCAGTGGAAGCGTGTTGGCCCCATAACCCAGAGGTCCGTGGGTCGAAACCATGCTCTGCTAAAAAAATATATTTTAATTTGCATTGGCAACTTGGGAATTGTGACCAAATTTGTCAAATATTGCATCAGCCAAATAAAATCCTGCACTACTCAAAATACCAAATCTTCAACTTATGTTAGCAAGCTAGCAGAGTGGCGCAGTGGAAGCGTGCTGGGCCCATAACCCAGAGGTCCGTGGATCGAAACCACGCTCTGCTAAAAATATATTTTAATCTAACAAAATTTGCATTGCCAACTTGGAAATTGTGACGTAATATGTCAAATACTGTATCAGCCAAAAATAATCCTGCACTACTCACAATGCCAAGTCTTTACCTTACCTTAGAAAGCTAGCAGAGTGGCGCAGTGGAAGCGTGCTGGGCCCAAAACCCAGAGGTCCGTGGATCGAAACCACGCTCTGCTAAAAAAACGTTTTTATCCACCAAAATTTGTATTGGCAACATGGGAAATTGGGACGTAATTCGATGAAATATTGCATGAGTCTAATATAAAATCCTGCACTAGGCCTACTCACAATACTAAATCTTCACCTTATGCTAGAAAGCTAGCAGAGTGGCGCAATGGCAGCGTGCTGGGCCCAAAACCCAGAGGTCCCTGGATCAAAAAACACGCTCTGTTAAACAATGTTAATCTAACAACATTTTTATTGGCAAAATTGGAAATTGTGACGTAATTTGATCAAATATTGCATCAGCCAAATATAATCCTGCACTACTCACAATACCAAATCTTCACCTCGTGTTAGCAGGCTAGCAGGGTGGCGCAGTGGAACCGTGCTTGCCCCATAACCCAGACGTCCGTGGATCGGAACCACGCTCTGCCAAAAAAAAAAATTAAATCTGACAAAATTTGCATTGGCAACTTGGGAATTGTGACCTAATTTGTCAAATATTGCATCAGCCAAATAAAATCCTGCACTACTCAAAATACCAAATCTTCAACTTATGTTAGCAAGCTAGCAGAGTGGCGCAGTGGAAGCGTGCTGGGTCCATAACCCAGAGGTCCGTGGATCGAAACCACGCTCTGCTAAAAATATATTTTAATCTAACAAAATTTGCATTGCCAACTTGGAAATTGTGACGTAATATGTCAAATACTGTATCAGCCAAATATATTCCTGCACTACTCACAATGCCAAGTCTTTACCTTACCTTAGAAAGCTAGCAGAGTGGCGCAGTGGAAGCGTGCTGGGCCCAAAACCCAGAGGTCCGTGGATCGAAACCACGCTCTGCTAAAAAAAACACGTTTTTATCCACCAAAATTTGTATTGGCAACATGGGAAATTGGGACGTAATTCGATGAAATATTGCATGAGTCTAATATAAAATCCTGCACTAGGCCTACTCACAATACTAAATCTTCACCTTATGCTAGAAAGCTAGCAGAGTGGCGCAATGGCAGCGTGCTGGGCCCAAAACCCAGAGGTCCCTGGATCAAAAAACACGCTCTGCTAAACAATGTTAATCTAACAACATTTTTATTGGCAAAATTGGAAATTGTGACGTAATTTGATCAAATATTGCATCAGCCAAATATAATCCTGCACTACTCACAATACCAAATCTTCACCTCGTGTTAGCAGGCTAGCAGGGTGGCGCAGTGGAACCGTGCTGGCCCCATAACCCAGATGTCCGTGGATCGAAACCACGCTCTGCCAAAAAAAAATATTAAATCTGACAAAATTTGCATTGGCAACTTGGGAATTGTGACCAAATTTGTCAAATATTGCATCAGCCAAATAAAATCCTGCACTACTCAAAATACCAAATCTTCAACTTATGTTAGCAAGCTAGCAGAGTGGCGCAGTGGAAGCGTGCTGGGCCCATAACCCAGAGGTCCGTGGATCGAAACCACGCTCTGCTAAAAATATATTTTAATCTAACAAAATTTGCATTGCCAACTTGGAAATTGTGACGTAATATGTCAAATACTGTATCAGCCAAATATAATCCTGCACTACTCACAATGCCAAGTCTTTACCTTACCTTAGAAAGCTAGCAGAGTGGCGCAGTGGAAGCGTGCTGGGCCCAAAACCCAGAGGTCCGTGGATCGAAACCACGCTCTGCTAAAAAAACACGTTTTTATCCACCAAAATTTGTATTGGCAACATGGGAAATTGGGACGTAATTCGATGAAATATTGCATGAGTCTAATATAAAATCCTGCACTAGGCCTACTCACAATACTAAATCTTCACCTTATGCTAGAAAGCTAGCAGAGTGGCGCAATGGCAGCGTGCTGGGCCCAAAACCCAGAGGTCCCTGGATCAAAAAACACGCTCTGCTAAACAATGTTAATCTAACAACATTTTTATTGGCAAAATTGGAAATTGTGACGTAATTTGATCAAATATTGCATCAGCCAAATATAATCCTGCACTACTCACAATACCAAATCTTCACCTCGTGTTAGCAGGCTAGCAGGGTGGCGCAGTGGAACCGTGCTTGCCCCATAACCCAGATGTCCGTGGATCGAAACCACGCTCTGCCAAAAAAAAAAATTAAATCTGACAAAATTTGCATTGGCAACTTGGGAATTGTGACCTAATTTGTCAAATATTGCATCAGCCAAATAAAATCCTGCACTACTCAAAATACCAAATCTTCAACTTATGTTAGCAAGCTAGCAGAGTGGCGTAGTGGAAGCGTGCTGGGCCCATAACCCAGAGGTCCGTGGATCGAAACCACGCTCTCCTAAAAATATATTTTAATCTAACAAAATTTGCATTGCCAACTTGGAAATTGTGACGTAATATGTCAAATACTGTATCAGCCAAATATAATCCTGCACTACTCACAATGCCAAGTCTTTACCTTACCTTAGAAAGCTAGCAGAGTGGCGCAGTGGAAGCGTGCTGGGCCCAAAACCCAGAGGTCCGTGGATCGAAACCACGCTCGGCTAAAAAAAAACGTTTTTATCCACCAAAATTTGTAATGGCAACATGGGAAATTGGGACGTAATTCCATGAAATATTGCATGAGTCTAATATAAAATCCTGCACTAGGCCTACTCACAATACTAAATCTTCACCTTATGCTAGAAAGCTAGCAGAGTGGCGCAATGGCAGCGTGCTGAGCCCAAAACCCAGAGGTCCCTGGATCAAAAAACACGCTCTGCTAAACAATGTTAATCTAACAACATTTTTATTGGCAAAATTGGAAATTGTGACGTAATTTGATCAAATATTGCATCAGACAAATAAATTCCTGCACTACTCACAATACCAAATCTTCACCTCGTGTTAGCAGGCTAGCAGGGTGGCGCAGTGGAAACGTGCTTGCCCCATAACCCAGATGTCCGTGGATCAAAACCACGCTCTGCCAAAAAAAAAAATTAAATCTGACAAAATTTGCATTGGCAACTTGGGAATTGTGACCTAATTTGTCAAATATTGCATCAGCCAAATAAAATCCTGCACTACTCAAAATACCAAATCTTCAACTTATGTTAGCAAGCTAGCAGAGTGGCGGAGTGGAAGCGTGCTGGGCACATAACCCAGAGGTCCGTGGATCGAAACCACGCTCTGCTAAAAATATATTTTAATCTAACAAAATTTGCATTGCCAACTTGGAAATTGTGACGTAATATTTAAAAATATTGCATCAGCCAAATATAATCCTGCACTACTCACAATACCAAATCTTCACCTTACGTTAGAAAGCTAGCAGAAAGGCGCAGTGGAAGCGTGCTGGGCCCATAACCCAGAAGTCTGTGGATCGAAACCACGCTCTGCTAAAAATATATTTGATTGTAACAAAATTTGCATTGCCAACTTGGAAATTGTGACGTAATATTTTAAATATTGCATCAGCCAAATATAATCCTCCACTACTCACAATACCAAATCTTCACCTTACGTTAGAAAGCTAGCAGAGTGGCGCAGTGGAAGCGTGCTGGGCCCATAACCCAGAGGTCCGTGGATCGAAACCACGCTCTGCTAAAAATATATTTTAATCTAACAAAATTTGCATTGCCAACTTGGAAATTGTGACGTAATATTTCAAATATTGCATCAGCCAAATATAATCCTGCACTACTCACAATACCAAATCTTCACCTTACGTTAGAAAGCTAGCAGAGTGGCGCAGTGAAAGCGTGCTGGGCCCATAACCCAGAGGTCCGTGGATCGAAACCACGCTCTGCTAAAAATATATTTTATTGTAGCAAAATTTGCATTGCCAACTTGGAAATTGTGACGTAATATGTCAAATACTGTATCAGCCAAATATAATCCTGCACTACTCACAATGCCAAGTCTTTACCTTACCTTTGAAAGCTAGCAGAGTGGCGCAGCGTAAGCGTGCTGGGCCCAAAACCCAGAGGTCCGTGGATCGAAACCACGCTCTGCTAAAAAAAACGTTTTTATCCACCAAAATTTGTATTGGCAACATGGGAAATTGGGACGTAATTCGATGAAATATTGCATGAGTCTAATATAAAATCCTGCACTAGGCCTACTCACAATACTAAATCTTCACCTTATGCTAGAAAGCTAGCAGAGTGGCGCAATGGCAGCGTGCTGGGCCCAAAACCTAGATGTCCGTGGATCGAAACCACGCTCTGCCAAAAAAAAAAATTAAATCTGACAAAATTTGCATTGGCAACTTGGGAATTGTGACCTAATTTTTCAAATATTGCATCAGCCAAATAAAATCCTGCACTACTCAAAATACCAAATCTTCAACTTGTGTTAGCAAGCTAGCAGAGTGGCGCAGTGGAAGCGTGCTGGGCCCATAACCCAGAGGTCCGTGGATCGAAACCACGCTCTGCTAAAAAAATATATATTAATCTAAAAAACTTTGCATTGCCAACTTGGAAATTGTGACGTAATATTTCAAATATTGAATCAGCCAAATATAATCCTGCACTACTCACAATACCAAATCTTCACCTTACGTTAGAAAGCTAGCAGAAAGGCGCAGTGGAAGCGTGCTGGGCCCATAACCCAGAAGTCCGTGGATCGAAACCACGCTCTGCTAAAAATATATTTTATTGTAACAAAATTTGCATTGCCAACTTGGAAATTGTGACGTAATATTTCAAATATTGCATCAGCCAAATATAATCCTCCACTACTCACAATACCAAGTCTTTACCTTACGTTAGAAAGCTAGCAGAGTGGCGCTGTGGAAGCGTGCTGGGCCCAAAACCCAGATGTCCGTGGATCGAAACCACGCTCTGCTAAAAATATATTTTATTGTAACAAAATTTGCATTGCCAACTTGGAAATTGTGACGTAATATTTCAAATATTGCATCAGCCAAATATAATCCTCCACTACTCACAATACCAAATCTTCACCTTACGTTAGAAAGCTAGCAGAGTGGCGCAGTGGAAGCGTGCTGGGCCCATAACCCAGAGGTCCGTGGATCGAAACCACGCTCTGCTAAAAATATATTTTAATCTAACAAAATTTGCATTGCCAACTTGGAAATTGTGACGTAATATTTCAAATATTGCATCAGCCAAATATAATCCTGCACTACTCACAATACCAAATCTTCACCTTACGTTAGAAAGCTAGCAGAGTGGCGCAGTGGAAGCGTGCTGGGCCCATAACCCAGAGGTCCGTGGATCGAAACCACGCTCTGCTAAAAATATATTTTAATGTAGCAAAATTTGCATTGCCAACTTGGAAATTGTGACGTAATATTTCAAATTTTGTATCAGCCAAATATAATCCTGCACTACTCAAAATACAAAATCTTCAACTTATGTTAGCAAGCTAGCAGAGTGGCGCAGTGGAAGCGTGCTGGGCCCATAACCCAGAGGTCCGTGGATCGAAACCACGCTCTGCTAAAAATATATTTTAATCTAACAAAATTTGCATCGCCAACTTGGTAATTGTGACGTAATATGTCGAATACTGTATCAGCCAAATATAATCCTGCACTACTCACAATGCCAAGTCTTTACCTTACCTTAGAAAGCTACCAGAGTGGCGCAGTGGAAGCGTGCTGGGCCCAAAACCCAGAGGTCCGTGGATCGAAACCACGCTCTGCTAAAAAAAATGTTTTTATCCACCAAAATTTGTATTGGCAACACGGGAAATTGAGACGTAATTCGATGAAATATTGCATGAGTCTAATATAAAATCCTGCACTAGGCCTACTCACAATACTAAATCTTCACCTTATGCTAGAAAGCTAGCAGAGTGGCGCAATGGCAGCGTGCTGGGCCCAAAACCCAGAGGTCCCTGGATCAAAAAACACGCTCTGCTAAACAATGTTAATCTAACAACATTTTTATTGGCAAAATTGGAAATTGTGACGTAATTTGATCAAATATTGCATCAGCCAAATATAATCCTGCACTACTCACAATACCAAATCTTCACCTCGTGTTAGCAGGCTAGCAGGGTGGCGCAGTGGAACCGTGCTTGCCCCATAACCCAGATGTCCGTGGATCGAAACCACGCTCTGCCAAAAAAAAAATTAAATCTGACAAAATTTGCATTGGCAACTTGGGAATTGTGACCTAATTTGTCAAATATTGCATCAGCCAAATAAAATCCTGCACTACTCAAAATACCAAATTTTCAACTTATGTTAGCAAGCTAGCAGAGTGGCGCAGTGGAAGCGTGCTGGGCCCATAACCCAGAGGTCCGTGGATCGAAACCACGCTCTGCTAAAAATATATTTTAATCTAACAAAATTTGCATGGCCAACTTGGAAATTGTGACGTAATATGTCGAATACTGTATCAGCCAAATATAATCCTGCACTACTCACAATGCCAAGTCTTTACCTTACCTTAGAAAGCTACCAGAGTGGCGCAGTGGAAGCGTGCTGGGCCCAAAACCCAGAGGTCCGTGGATCGAAACCACGCTCTGCTAAAAAAAATGTTTTTATCCACCAAAATTTGTATTGGCAACACGGGAAATTGGGACGTAATTCGATGAAATATTGCATGAGTCTAATATAAAATCCTGCACTAGGCCTACTCACAATACTAAATCTTCACCTTATGCTAGAAAGCTAGCAGAGTGGCGCAATGGCAGCGTGCTGGGCCCAAAACCCAGAGGTCCCTGGATCAAAAAACACGCTCTGCTAAACAATGTTAATCTAACAACATTTTTATTGGCAAAATTGGAAATTGTGACGTAATTTGATCAAATATTGCATCAGCCAAATATAATCCTGCACTACTCACAATACCAAATCTTCACATCGTGTTAGCAGGCTAGCAGGGTGGCGCAGTGGAACCGTGCTTGCCCCATAACCCAGATGTCCGTGGATCGAAACCACGCTCTGCCAAAAAAAAAATTAAATCTGACAAAATTTGCATTGGCAACTTGGGAATTGTGACCTAATTTGTCAAATATTGCATCAGCCAAATAAAATCCTGCACTACTCAAAATACCAAATTTTCAACTTATGTTAGCAAGCTAGCAGAGTGGCGCAGTGGAAGCGTGCTGGGCCCATAACCCAGAGGTCCGTGGATCGAAACCACGCTCTGCTAAAAATATATTTTAATCTAACAAAATTTGCATTGCCAACTTGGAAATTGTGACGTAATATGTCAAATACTGTATCAGCCAAATATAATCCTGCACTACTCACAATGCCAAGTCTTTACCTTACCTTAGAAAGCTAGCAGAGTGGCGCAGTGGAAGCGTGCTGGGCCCAAAACCCAGATGTCCGTGGATCGAAACCACGCTCTGCTAAAAAAAAACGTTTTTATCCACCAAAATTTGTATTGGCAACATGGGAAATTGGGACGTAATTCGATGAAATATTGCATGAGTCTAATATAAAATCCTGCACTAGGCCTACTCACAATACTAAATCTTCACCTTATGCTAGAAAGCTAGCAGAGTGGCGCAATGGCAGCGTGCTGGGCCCAAAACCCAGAGGTCCCTGGATCAAAAAACACGCTCTGCTAAACAATGTTAATCTAACAACTTTCTTATTGGCAAAATTGGAAATTGTGACGTAATTTGATCAAATATTGCATCAGCCAAATATAATCCTGCACTACTCACAATACCAAATCTTCACCTCGTGTTAGCAGGCTAGCAGGGTGGCGCAGTGGAACCGTGCTTGCCCCATAACCCAGATGTCCGTGGATCGAAACCACGCTCTGCCAAAAAAAAAAATTAAATCTGACAAAATTTTTGCATTGGCAACTTGGGAATTGTGACCTAATTTGTCAAATATTGCATCAGCCAAATAAAATCCTGCACTACTCAAAATACCAAATCTTCAACTTATGTTAGCAAGCTAGCAGAGTGGCGCAGTGGAAGCGTGCTGGGCCCATAACCCAGAGGTCCGTGGATCGAAA
Source organism: Flabesymbios commensalis (assembly GCA_964017125.1). Classification (NCBI taxonomy): domain Eukaryota; kingdom Metazoa; phylum Annelida; class Polychaeta; order Terebellida; family Flabelligeridae; genus Flabesymbios; species Flabesymbios commensalis. The sequence goes on from OZ024912.1 coordinate 29,657,853, forward strand.
CCACGCTCTGCTAAAAATATATTTTAATCTAACAAAATTCGCATTGCCAACTTGGAAATTGTGACGTAATATGTCAAATACTGTATCAGCCAAATTTAATCCTGCACTACTCACAATGCAAAGTCTTTACCATACCTTAGAAAGCTAGCAGAGTGGCGCAGTGGAAGCGTGCTGGGCCCAAAACCCAGAGGTCCGTGGATCGAAACCACGCTCTGCTAAAAAAAAACGTTTTTATCCACCAAAATTTGTATTGGCAACATGGGAAATTGGGACGTAATTCGATGAAATATTGCATGAGTCTAATATAAAATCCTGCACTAGGCCTACTCACAATACTAAATCTTCACCTTATGCTAGAAAGCTAGCAGAGTGGCGCAATGGCAGCGTGCTGGGCCCAAAACCCAGAGGTCCCTGGATCAAAAAACACGCTCTGCTAAACAATGTTAATCTAACAACATTTTTATTGGCAAAATTGGAAATTGTGACGTAATTTGATCAAATATTGCATCAGCCAAATATAATCCTGCACTACTCACAATACCAAATCTTCACCTCGTGTTAGCAGGCTAGCAGGGTGGCGCAGTGGAACCGTGCTTGCCCCATAACCCAGATGTCCGTGGATCGAAACCCACGCTCTGCCAAAAAAAAAAATTAAATCTGACAAAATTTGCATTGGCAACTTGGGAATTGTGACCTAATTTGTCAAATATTGCATCAGCCAAATAAAATCCTGCACTACTCAAAATAGCAAATCTTCAAATTATGTTAGCAAGCTAGCAGAGTGGCGCAGTGGAAGCGTGCTGGGCCCATAACCCAGAGGTCCGTGGATCGAAACCACGCTCTGCTAAAAATATATTTTAATCTAACAAAATTTGCATTGCCAACTTGGAAATTGTGACGTAATATTTCAAATATTGCATCAGCCAAATATAATCCTGCACTACTCACAATACCAAATCTTCACCTTACGTTAGAAAGCTAGCAGAAAGGCGCAGTGGAAGCGTGCTGGGCCCATAACCCAGAAGTCTGTGGATCGAAACCACGCTCTGCTAAAAATATATTTTATTGTAACAAAATTTGCATTGCCAACTTGGAAATTGTGACGTAATATTTCAAATATTGCATCAGCTAAATATAATCCTCTACTACTCACAATACCAAATCTTCACCTTACGTTAGAAAGCTAGCAGAGTGGCGCAGTGGAAGCGTGCTGGGCCCATAACCCAGAGGTCCGTGGATCGAAACCACGCTCTGCTAAAAATATATTTTAATCTAACAAAATTTGCATTGCCAACTTGGAAATCGTGACGTAATATTTCAAATATTGCATCAGCCAAATATAATCCTGCACTACTCACAATACCAAATCTTCACCTTACGTTAGAAAGCTAGCAGAGTGGCGCAGTGGAAGCGTGCTGGGCCCATAACCCAGAGGTCCGTGGATCGAAACCACGCTCTGCTAAAAATATATTTTAATGTAGCAAAATTTGCATTGCCAACTTGGAAATTGTGACGTAATATTTCAAATATTGCATCAGCCAAATATAATCCTGCACTACTCAAAATACCAAATCTTCAACTTATGTTAGCAAGCTAGCAGAGTGGCGCAGTGGAAGCGTGCTGGGCCCATAACCCAGAGGTCCGTGGATCGAAACCACGCTCTGCTAAAAATATATTTTAATCTAACAAAATTTGCATTGCCAACTTGGAAATTGTGACGTAATATGTCAAATACTGTATCAGCTAAATATAATCCTGCACTACTCACAATGCCAAGTCTTTACCTTACCTTAGAAAGCTACCAGAGTGGCGCAGTGGAAGCGTGCTGGGCCCAAAACCCAGAGGTCCGTGGATCGAAACCACGCTCTGCTAAAAAAAATGTTTTTATCCACCAAAATTTGTATTGGCAACACGGGAAATTGGGACGTAATTCGATGAAATATTGCATGAGTCTAATATAAAATCCTGCACTAGGCCTACTCACAATACTAAATCTTCACCTTATGCTAGAAAGCTAGCAGAGTGGGGCAATGGCAGCGTGCTGGGCCCAAAACCCAGAGGTCCCTGGATCAAAAAACACGCTCTGCTAAACAATGTTAATCTAACAACATTTTTATTGGCAAAATTGGAAATTGTGACGTAATTTGATCAAATATTGCATCAGCCAAATATAATCCTGCACTACTCACAATACCAAATCTTCACCTCGTGTTAGCAGGCTAGCAGGGTGGCGCAGTGGAACCGTGCTTGCCCCATAACCCAGATGTCCGTGGATCGAAACCACGCTCTGCCAAAAAAAAAAATTAAATCTGACAAAATTTGCATTGGCAACTTGGGAATTGTGACCTAATTTGTCAAATATTGCATCAGCCAAATAAAATCCTGCACTACTCAAAAAACCAAATCTTCAACTTATGTTAGCAAGCTAGCAGAGTGGCGCAGTGGAAGCGTGCTGGGCCCATAACACAGAGGTCCGTGGATCGAAACCACGCTCTGCTAAAAATATATTTTAATCTAACAAAATTTGCATTGCCAACTTGGAAATTGTGACGTAATATGTCAAATACTGTATCAGCCAAATATAATCCTGCACTACTCACAATGCCAAGTCTTTACCTTACCTTAGAAAGCTAGCAGAGTGGCGCAGTGGAAGCGTGCTGGGCCCAAAACCCAGAGGTCCGTGGATCGAAACCACGCTCTTCTAAAAAAAAACGTTTTGATCCACCAAAATTTGTATTGGCAACATGGGAAATTGGGACGTAATTCGATGAAATATTGCATGAGTCTAATATAAAATCCTGCACTAGGCCTACTCACAATACTAAATCTTCACCTTATGCTAGAAAGCTAGCAGAGTGGCGCAATGGCAGCGTGCTGGGCCCAAAACCAATGTGTCCCTGGATCAAAAAACACGCTCTGCTAAACAATGTTAATCTAACAACATTTTTATTGGCAAAATTGGAAATTGTGACGTAATTTGATCAAATATTGCATCAGCCAAATATAATCCTGCACTACTCACAATACCAAATCTTCACCTCGTGTTAGCAGGCTAGCAGGGTGGCGCAGTGGAACCGTGCTTGCCCCATAACCCAGATGTCCGTGGATCGAAACCCACGCTCTGCCAAAAAAAAAAATTAAATCTGAGAAAATTTGCATTGGCAACTTGGGAATTGTGACCTAATTTGTGAAATATTGCATCAGCCAAATAAAATCCTGCACTACTAAAAATAGCAAATCTTCAACTTATGTTAGAAAGCTAGCAGAGTGGCGCAATGGCAGCGTGCTGAGCCCAAAACCCAGGTGTCCCTGGATCAAAAAACACGCTCTGCTAAACAATGTTAATCTAACAACATTTTTATTGGCAAAATTGGAAATTGTGACGTAATTTGATCAAATATTGCATCAGCCAAATATAATCCTGCACTACTCACAATACCAAATCTTCACCTCGTGTTAGCAGGCTAGCAGGGTGGCGCAGTGGAACCGTGCTTGCCCCATAACCCAGATGTCCGTGGATCGAAACCCACGCTCTGCCAAAAAAAAAAATTAAATCTGAGAAAATTTGCATTGGCAACTTGGGAATTGTGACCTAATTTGTCAAATATTGCATCAGCCAAATAAAATCCAGCACTACTCAAAATACCAAATCTTCAACTTATGTTAGCAAGCTAGCAGAGTGGCGCAGTGGAAGCGTGCTGGGCCCATAACCCAGAGGTCCGTGGATCAAAACCACGCTCTGCTAAAAATATATTTTAATCTAACAAAATTTGCATTGCCAACTTGGAAATTGTGACGTAATATTTCAAATATTGCATCAGCCAAATATAATCCTGCACTACTCACAATACCAAATCTTCACCTTACGTTAGAAAGCTAGCAGAAAGGCGCAGTGGAAGCGTGCTGGGCCCATAACCCAGAAGTCTGTGGATCGAAACCACGCTCTGCTAAAAATATATTTTATTGTAACAAAATTTGCATTGCCAACTTGGAAATTGTGACGTAATATTTCAAATATTGCATCAGCTAAATATAATCCTCCACTACTCACAATACCAAATCTTCACCTTACGTTAGAAAGCTAGCAGAGTGGCGCAGTGGAAGCGTGCTGGGCCCATAACCCAGAGGTCCGTGGATCGAAACCACGCTCTGCTAAAAATATATTTTAATCTAACAAAATTTGCATTGCCAACTTGGAAATTGTGACGTAATATTTCAAATATTGCATCAGCCAAATATAATCCTGCTCTACTCACAATACCAAATCTTCACCTTACGTTAGAAAGCTAGCAGAGTGGCGCAGTGGAAGCGTGCTGGGCCCATAACCCAGAGGTCCGTGGATCGAAACCACGCTCTGCTAAAAATATATTTTAATCTAACAAAATTTGCATTGCCAACTTGGAAATTGTGACGTAATATGTCAAATACTGTATCAGCCAAATATAATCCTGCACTACTCACAATGCCAAGTCTTTACCTTACCTTAGAAAGCTACCAGAGTGGCGCAGTGGAAGCGTGCTGGGCCCAAAACCCAGAGGTCCGTGGATCGAAACCACGCTCTGCTAAAAAAAAATGTTTTTATCCACCAAAATTTGTATTGGCAACACGGGAAATTGGGACGTAATTCGATGAAATATTGCATGAGTCTAATATAAAATCCTGCACTAGGCCTACTGACAATACTAAATCTTCACCTTATGCTAGAAAGCTAGCAGAGTGGCGCAATGGCAGCGTGCTGGGCCCAAAACCCAGAGGTCCCTGGATCAAAAAACACGCTCTGCTAAACAATGTTAATCTAACAACATTTTTATTGGCAAAATTGGAAATTGTGACGTAATTTGATCAAATATTACATCAGCCAAATATAATCATGCACTACTCACAATACCAAATCTTCACCTCGTGTTAGCAGGCTAGCAGGGTGGCGCAGTGGAACCGTGCTGGCCCCATAACCCAGATGTCCGTGGATCGAAACCACGCTCTGCCAAAAAAAAATATTTTAATCTGACAAAATTTGCATTGGCAACTTGGGAATTGTGACATAATTTGTCAAATATTGCATCAGCCAAATAAAATCCTGCACTACTCAAAATACCAAATCGTCAACTTATGTTAGCAAGCTAGCAGAGTGGCGCAGTGGAAGCGTGCTGGGCCCAGAACCCAAAGGTCCGTGGATCGAAACCACGCTCTGCTAAAAATATATTTTAATCTAACTAAATTTGCATTGCCAACTTGGAAATTGTGACGTAATATTTCAAATATTGCATCAGCCAAATATAATCCTCCACTACTCACAATACCAAGTCTTTACCTTACGTTAGAAAGCTAGCAGAGTGGCGCTGTGGAAGCGTGCTGGGCCCAAAACCCAGAGGTCCGTGGATCGAAACCACGCTCTGCTAAAAAAAATATTTTTTTCCACCAATTTTTTTTGTTAGCAACATGGGAAATTGGGACGTAATTCGATGAAATATTGCATGAGTCTAATATAAAATCCTGCACTAGGTCTACTCACAATACTAAATCTTCACCTGATGCTAGAGAGCTAGCAGAGTGGCGCAATAGCAGCGTGCTGGGCCCATAACCCAGAGGTCCCTGGATCAAAAAACACGCTCTGCTAAACAATGTTAATCTAACAACATTTTTATTGGCAAAATTGGAAATTGTGACGTAATTTGGTCAAATATTGCATCAGCCAAATATAATCATGCACTACTCACAATACCAAATCTTCACCTCGTGTTAGCAGGCTAGCAGGGTGGCGCAGTGGAACCGTGCTGGCCCTATAACCCAGAGGTCCGTGGATCGAAACCACGCTCTGCTAAAAATATATTTTAATCTAACAAAATTTGCATTGCCAACTTGGAAATTGTGACGTAATATTTCAAATATTGCATCAGCCAAATTTAATCCTGCACTACTCAAAATACCAAATCTTCAACTTATGTTAGCAAGCTAGCAGAGTGGCGCTGTGGAAGCGTGCTGGGCCCATAACCCAGAGGTCCGTGGATCGAAACCACGCTCTGCTAAAAATATATTTTAATCTAACAAAATTTGCATTGCCAACTTGGAAATTGTGACGTAATATGTCAAATACTGTATCAGCCAAATATAATCCTGCACTACTCACAATGCCAAGTCTTTACCTTACCTTAGAAAGCTACCAGAGTGGCGCAGTGGAAGCGTGCTGGGCCCAAAACCCAGAGGTCCGTGGATCGAAACCACGCTCTGCTAAAAAAAATGTTTTTATCCACCAAAATTTGTATTGGCAACACGGGAAATTGGGACGTAATTCGATGAAATATTGCATGAGTCTAATATAAAATCCTGCACTAGGCCTACTGACAATACTAAATCTTCACCTTATGCTAGAAAGCTAGCAGAGTGGCGCAATGGCAGCGTGCTGGGCCCAAAACCCAGAGGTCCCTGGATCAAAAAACACGCTCTGCTAAACAATGTTAATCTAACAACATTTTTATTGGCAAAATTGGAAATTGTGACGTAATTTGATCAAATATTGCATCAGCCAAATATAATCATGCACTACTCACAATACCAAATCTACACCTCGTGTTAGCAGGCTAGCAGGGTGGCGCAGTGGAACCGTGCTGGCCCCATAACCCAGATGTCCGTGGATCGAAACCACGCTCTGCCAAAAAAAATAATTTTAATCTGACAAAATTTGCATTGGCAACTTGGGAATTGTGACCTAATTTGTCAAATATTGCATCAGCCAAATAAAATCCAGCACTACTCAAAATACCAAATCTTCAACTTATGTTAGCAAGCTAGCAGAGTGGCGCAGTGGAAGCGTGCTGGGCCCATAACCCAGAGGTCCGTGGATCAAAACCACGCTCTGCTTAAAATATATTTTAATCTAACAAAATTTGCATTGCCAACTTGGAAATTGTGACGTAATATTTCAAATATTGCACCAGCCAAATATAATCCTGCACTACTCACAATACCAAATCTTCACCTTACGTTAGAAAGCTAGCAGAAAGGCGCAGTGGAAGCGTGCTGGGCCCATAACCCAGAAGTCTGTGGATCGAAACCACGCTCTGCTAAAAATATATTTTATTGTAACAAAATTTGCATTGCCAACTTGGAAATTGTGACGTAATATTTCAAATATTGCATCAGCTAAATATAATCCTCCACTACTCACAATACCAAATCTTCACCTTACGTTAGAAAGCTAGCAGAGTGGCGCAGTGGAAGCGTGCTGGGCCCATAACCCAGAGGTCCGTGGATCGAAACCACGCTCTGCTAAAAATATATTTTAATCTAACAAAATTTGCATTGCCAACTTGGAAATTGTGACGTAATATTTCAAATATTGCATCAGCCAAATATAATCCTGCACTACTCACAATACCAAATCTTCACCTTACGTTAGAAAGCTAGCAGAGTGGCGCAGTGGAAGCGTGCTGGGCCCATAACCCAGAGGTCCGTGGATCGAAACCACGCTCTGCTAAAAATATATTTTAATCTAACAAAATTTGCATTGCCAACTTGGAAATTGTGACGTAATATGTCAAATACTGTATCAGCCAAATATAATCCTGCACTACTCACAATGCCAAGTCTTTACCTTACCTTAGAAAGCTACCAGAGTGGCGCAGTGGAAGCGTGCTGGGCCCAAAACCCAGAGGTCCGTGGATCGAAACCACGCTCTGCTAAAAAAAAATGTTTTTATCCACCAAAATTTGTATTGGCAACACGGGAAATTGGGACGTAATTCGATGAAATATTGCATGAGTCTAATATAAAATCCTGCACTAGGCCTACTGACAATACTAAATCTTCACCTTATGCTAGAAAGCTAGCAGAGTGGCGCAATGGCAGCGTGCTGGGCCCAAAACCCAGAGGTCCCTGGATCAAAAAACACGCTCTGCTAAACAATGTTAATCTAACAACATTTTTATTGGCAAAATTGGAAATTGTGACGTAATTTGATCAAATATTACATCAGCCAAATATAATCATGCACTACTCACAATACCAAATCTTCACCTCGTGTTAGCAGGCTAGCAGGGTGGCGCAGTGGAACCGTGCTGGCCCCATAACCCAGATGTCCGTGGATCGAAACCACGCTCTGCCAAAAAAAAATATTTTAATCTGACAAAATTTGCATTGGCAACTTGGGAATTGTGACATAATTTGTCAAATATTGCATCAGCCAAATAAAATCCTGCACTACTCAAAATACCAAATCGTCAACTTATGTTAGCAAGCTAGCAGAGTGGCGCAGTGGAAGCGTGCTGGGCCCAGAACCCAAAGGTCCGTGGATCGAAACCACGCTCTGCTAAAAATATATTTTAATCTAACTAAATTTGCATTGCCAACTTGGAAATTGTGACGTAATATTTCAAATATTGCATCAGCCAAATATAATCCTCCACTACTCACAATACCAAGTCTTTACCTTACGTTAGAAAGCTAGCAGAGTGGCGCTGTGGAAGCGTGCTGGGCCCAAAACCCAGAGGTCCGTGGATCGAAACCACGCTCTGCTAAAAAAAATATTTTTTTCCACCAATTTTTTTTGTTAGCAACATGGGAAATTGGGACGTAATTCGATGAAATATTGCATGAGTCTAATATAAAATCCTGCACTAGGTCTACTCACAATACTAAATCTTCACCTGATGCTAGAGAGCTAGCAGAGTGGCGCAATAGCAGCGTGCTGGGCCCATAACCCAGAGGTCCCTGGATCAAAAAACACGCTCTGCTAAACAATGTTAATCTAACAACATTTTTATTGGCAAAATTGGAAATTGTGACGTAATTTGGTCAAATATTGCATCAGCCAAATATAATCATGCACTACTCACAATACCAAATCTTCACCTCGTGTTAGCAGGCTAGCAGGGTGGCGCAGTGGAACCGTGCTGGCCCTATAACCCAGAGGTCCGTGGATCGAAACCACGCTCTGCTAAAAATATATTTTAATCTAACAAAATTTGCATTGCCAACTTGGAAATTGTGACGTAATATTTCAAATATTGCATCAGCCAAATTTAATCCTGCACTACTCAAAATACCAAATCTTCAACTTATGTTAGCAAGCTAGCAGAGTGGCGCAGTGGAAGCGTGCTGGGCCCATAACCCAGAGGTCCGTGGATCGAAACCACGCTCTGCTAAAAATATATTTTAATCTAACAAAATTTGCATTGCCAACTTGGAAATTGTGACGTAATATGTCAAATACTGTATCAGCCAAATATAATCCTGCACTACTCACAATGCCAAGTCTTTACCTTACCTTAGAAAGCTACCAGAGTGGCGCAGTGGAAGCGTGCTGGGCCCAAAACCCAGAGGTCCGTGGATCGAAACCACGCTCTGCTAAAAAAAATGTTTTTATCCACCAAAATTTGTATTGGCAACACGGGAAATTGCGACGTAATTCGATGAAATATTGCATGAGTCTAATATAAAATCCTGCACTAGGCCTACTGACAATACTAAATCTTCACCTTATGCTAGAAAGCTAGCAGAGTGGCGCAATGGCAGCGTGCTGGGCCCAAAACCCAGAGGTCCCTGGATCAAAAAACACGCTCTGCTAAACAATGTTAATCTAACAACATTTTTATTGGCAAAATTGGAAATTGTGACGTAATTTGATCAAATATTGCATCAGCCAAATATAATCATGCACTACTCACAATACCAAATCTACACCTCGTGTTAGCAGGCTAGCAGGGTGGCGCAGTGGAACCGTGCTGGCCCCATAACCCAGATGTCCGTGGATCGAAACCACGCTCTGCCAAAAAAAAATATTTTAATCTGACAAAATTTGCATTGGCAACTTGGGAATTGTGACCTAATTTGTCAAATATTGCATCAGCCAAATAAAATCCTGCACTACTCAAAATACCAAATCGTCAACTTATGTTAGCAAGCTAGCAGAGTGGCGCTGTGGAAGCGTGCTGGGCCCAAAACCCAGAGGTCCGTGGATCGAAACCACGCTCTGCTAAAAAAAATGTTTTTTTCCACCATAATTTTTATTAGCAACATGGGAAATTGGGACGTAATTCGATGAAAAATTGCATGAGTCTAATATAAAATCCTGCACTAGGTCTACTCACAATACTAAATCTTCACCTTATGCTAGAGAGCTAGCAGAGTGGCGCAATAGCAGCGTCCTGGGCCCATAATCCAGAGGTCCCTGGATCAAAAAACACGCTCTGCTAAACAATGTTAATCTAACAACATTTTTATTGGCAAAATTGGAAATTGTGATGTAATTTGGTCAAATATTGCATCAGCCAAATATAATCATGCACTACTCACAATACCAAATCTTCACCTCGTGTTAGCAGGCTAGCAGGGTGGCGCAGTGGAACCGTGCTGGCCCCATAACCCAGATGTCCGTGGATCGAAACCACGCTCTGCCAAAAAAAATAATTTTAATCTGACAAAATTTGCATTGGCAACTTGGGAATTGTGACATAATTTGTCAAATATTGCATCAGCCAAATAAAATCCTGCACTACTCAAAATACCAAATCTTCAACTTATGTTAGCAGGCTAGCAGGGTGGCGCAGTGGAACCGTGCTGGCCCCATAACCGAGAGGTCCGTGGATCGAAACCACGGTCTGCTAAAAATATATTTTAATCGAACAAAATTTGCATTGCCAACTTGGAAATTGTGACGTAATATTTCAAATATTGCATCAGCCAAATATAATCCTGCACTACTCACAATACCAAATCTTCACCTTACGTTGGAAAGCTAGGAGAGTGGCGCTGTGGAAGCGTGCTGGGCCCATAACCCAGAGGTCCGTGGATCGAAACCACGCTCTGCTAAAAATATATTTTAATCTAACAAAATTTGCTTTGCCAACTTGGAAATTGTGACGTAATATGTCAAATATTGCATCAGCCAAATATAATCCTGCACTACTCACAATACCAAATATTCACCTTTGTTAGAAAGCTAGCAGAGTGGCGCAGTGGAAGCGTGCTGGGCCCATATCCCAGAGGTCCGTGGATCGAAACCACGCTCTGCCAAAAATATATTTTAATCTAACAAAATTTGCATTGCCAACTTGGAAATTGTGACGTAATATTTCAAATATTGCATCAGCCAAATATAATCCTGCACTTCTCACAATACCAAATCTTCACCTTACGTTAGAAAGCTAGCAGAGTGGCGCAGTGGAAGCGTGCTGGGCCCATAACCCAGAGGTCCGTGGATCGAAACCACGCTTTGCTAAAAAAAATGTTTTTTTCAACCAAAATTTTTATTAGCAACATAGGAAATTGGGACGTAATTCGATGAAATATTGCATGAGTCTAATATAAAATCCTGCACTAGGCCTACTCACAATACTAAATCTTTACCTGATGCTAGAAAGCTAGCAGAGTGGCGCAGTGGAAGCGTGCTGGCCCCATAACCCAGAGGTCCGTGGATGGAAACCAAGCTCTGCTAAAAAAAAATATTTTAATCTGACAAAATTTGCATTGGCACCTTGGGAATTGTGACCTAATTTGTCAAATATTGCATCAGCCAAATATAATCCTGCACTACTCAAAATACCAAATCTTCAACTTATGTTAGCAAGCTAGCAGAGTGGCGCAGTGGAAGCGTGCTGGGCCCATAACCCAGAGGTCCGTGGATGGAAACCAAGCTCTGCTAAAAAAAAATATTTTAATCTGACAAAATTTGCATTGGCACCTTGGGAATTGTGACCTAATTTGTCAAATATTGCATCAGCCAAATATAATCCTGCACTACTCACAATACCAAATCTTCACCTTACGTTAGAAAGCTAGCAGAGTGGCGCAGTGGAAGCGTGATGGCCCCATAACCCAGAGGTCCGTGGATGGAAACCAAGCTCTGCTAAAAAAAAATATTTTAATCTGACAAAATTTGCATTGGCACCTTGGGAATTGTGACCTAATTTGTCAAATATTGCATCAGCCAAATATAATCCTGCACTACTCAAAATACCAAATCTTCAACTTATGTTAGCAAGCTAGCAGAGTGGCGCAGTGGAACCGTGCTGGCCCCATAACCCAGAGGTCCGTGGATCGAAACCACGCTCTGCTAAAAATATATTTTAATCTAACAAAATTTGCATTGCCAACTTGGAAATTGTGACGTAATATTTCAAATATTGCATCAGCCAAATTTAATCCTGCACTACTCAAAATACCAAATCTTCAACTTATGTTAGCAAGCTAGCAGAGTGGCGCAGTGGAAGCGTGCTGGGCCCATAACCCAGAGGTCCGTGGATCGAAACCACGCTCTGCTAAAAATATATTTTAATCTAACAAAATTTGCATTGCCAACTTGGAAATTGTGACGTAATATGTCAAATACTGTATCAGACAAATATAATCCTGCACTACTCACAATGCCAAGTCTTTACCTTACCTTAGAAAGCTACCAGAGTGACGCAGTGGAAGCGTGCTGGGCCCAAAACCCAGAGGTCCGTGGATCGAAACCACGCTCTGCTAAAAAAAATGTTTTTATCCACCAAAATTTGTATTGGCAACACGGGAAATTGGGACGTAATTCGATGAAATATTGCATGAGTCTAATATAAAATCCTGCACTAGGCCTACTGACAATACTAAATCTTCACCTTATGCTAGAAAGCTAGCAGAGTGGCGCAATGGCAGCGTGCTGGGCCCAAAACCCAGAGGTCCCTGGATCAAAAAACACGCTCTGCTAAACAATGTTAATCTAACAACATTTTTATTGGCAAAATTGGAAATTGTGACGTAATTTGATCAAATATTGCATCAGCCAAATATAATCATGCACTACTCACAATACCAAATCTTCACCTCGTGTTAGCAGGCTAGCAGGGTGGCGCAGTGGAACCGTGCTTGCCCCATAACCCAGATGTCCGTGGATCGAAACCACGCTCTGCCAAAAAAAAATATTTTAATCTGACAAAATTTGCATTGGCAACTTGGGAATTGTGACATAATTTGTCAAATATTGCATCAGCCAAATAAAATCCTGCACTACTCAAAATACCAAATCGTCAACTTATGTTAGCAAGCTAGCAGAGTGGCGCTGTGGAAGCGTGCTGGGCCCAAAACCCAGAGGTCCGTGGATCGAAACCACGCTCTGCTAAAAAAAATGTTTTTTTCCACCAAAATTTTTATTAGCAACATGGGAAATTGGGACGTAATTCGATGAAATATTGCATGAGTCTAATATAAAATCCTGCACTAGGTCTACTCACAATACTAAATCTTCACCTTATGCTAGAGAGCTAGCAGAGTGGCGCAATAGCAGCGTGCTGGGCCCATAATCCAGAGGTCCCTGGATCAAAAAACACGCTCTGCTAAACAATGTTAATCTAACAACATTTTTATTGGCAAAATTGGAAATTGTGACGTAATTTGGTCAAATATTGCATCAGCCAAATATAATCATGCACTACTCACAATACCAAATCTTCACCTCGTGTTAGCAGGCTAGCAGGGTGGCGCAGTGGAACCGTGCTGGCCCCATAACCCAGATGTCCGTGGATCGAAACCACGCTCTGTCAAAAAAAATAATTTTAATCTGACAAAATTTGCATTGGCAACTTGGGAATTGTGACATAATTTGTCAAATATTGCATCAGCCAAATAAAATCCTGCACTACTCAAAATACCAAATCTTCAACTTATGTTAGCAAGCTAGCAGAGTGGCGCAGTGGAAGCGTGCTGGGCCCATAACCCAGAGGTCCGTGGATCGAAACCACGCTCTGCCAAAAATATATTTTAGTCTAACAAAATTTGCATTGCCAACTTGGAAATTGTGACGTAATATTTCAAATATTGCATCAGCCAAATATAATCCTCCACTACTCACAATACCAAGTCTTTACCTTACGTTAGAAAGCTAGCAGAGTGGCGCTGTGGAAGCGTGCTGGGCCCAAAACCCAGAGGTCCGTGGATCGAAACCACGCTCTGCTAAAAAAAATGTTTTTTTCCACCAAAATTTTTATAAGCAACATGGGAAATTGGGACGTAATTCGATGAAATATTGCATGAGTCTAATATAAAATCCTGCACTAGGTCTACTCACAATACTGAATCTTCACCTTATGCTAGAGAGCTAGCAGAGTGGCGCAATAGCAGCGTGCTGGGCCCATAACCCAGAGGTCCCTGGATCAAAAAACACGCTCTGCTAAACAATGTTAATCTAACAACATTTTTATTGGCAAAATTGGAAATTGTGACGTAATTTGGTCAAATATTGCATCAGCCAAATATAATCATGCACTACTCACAATACCAAATCTTCACCTCGTGTTAGCAGGCTAGCAGGGTGACGCAGTGGAACCGTGCTGGCCCCATAACCCAGAGGTCCGTGGATCGAAACCACGCTCTGCTAAAAATATATTTTAATCTAACAAAATTTGCATTGCCAACTTGGAAATTGTGACGTAATATTTCAAATATTGCATCAGCCAAATATAATCCTGCACTACTCACAATACCAAATCTTCACCTTACGTTAGAAAGCTAGCAGAGTGGCGCAGTGGAAGCGTGCTGGGCCCATAACCCAGAGGTCCGTGGATCGAAACCACGCTCTGCTAAAAATATATATTAATGTAGCAAAATTTGCATTGCCAACTTGGAAATTGTGACGTAATATTTCAAGAATTGCATCAGCCAAATATAATCTCGCACTACTCAAAATACCAAATCTTCAACTTATGTTAGCAAGCTAGCAGAGTGGCGCAGTGGAAGCGTGCTGGGCCCATAACCCAGAGGTCCGTGGATCGAAACCACGCTCTGCTAAAAATATATTTTAATCTAACAAAATTTGCATTGCCAACTTGGAAATTGTGACGTAATATGTCAAATACTGTATCAGCCAAATATAATCCTGCACTACTCACAATGCCAAGTGTTTACCTTAACTTAGAAAGCTACCAGAGTGGCGCAGTGGAAGCGTGCTGGGCCCAAAACCCAGAGGTCCGTTGATCGAAACCACGCTCTGCTAAAAAAAATGTTTTTATCCACCAAAATTTGTATTGGCAACACGGGAAATTGCGACGTAATTCGATGAAATATTGCATGAGTCTAATATAAAATCCTGCACTAGGCCTACTGACAATACTAAATCTTCACCTTATGCTAGAAAGCTAGCAGAGTGGCGCAATGGCAGCGTGCTGGGCCCAAAACCCAGAGGTCCCTGGATCAAAAAACACGCTCTGCTAAACAATGTTAATCTAACAACATTTTTATTGGCAAAATTGGAAATTGTGACGTAATTTGATCAAATATTGCATCAGCCAAATATAATCCTGCACTACTCACAATACCAAATCTTCACCTCGTGTTAGCAGGCTAGCAGGGTGGCGCAGTGGAACCGTGCTTGCCCCATAACCCAGATGTCCGTGGATCGAAACCACGCTCTGCCAAAAAAAAAAAAAATCTGACAAAATTTGCATTGGCAACTTGGGAATTGTGACCTAATTTGTCAAATATTGCATCAGCCAAATAAAATCCTGCACTACTCAAAATACCAAATCTTCAACTTATGTTAGCAAGCTAGCAGAGTGGCGCAGTGGAAGCGTGCTGGGCCCATAACCCAGAGGTCCATGGATCGAAACCACGCTCTGCTAAAAATATATTTTAATCTAACAAAATTTGCATTGCCAACTTGGAAATTGTAACGTAATATTTCAAATATTGCATCAGCCAAATATAATCCTGCACTACTCACAATACCAAATCTTCACCTTACGTTAGAAAGCTAGCAGAAAGGCGCAGTGGAAGCGTGCTGAGCCCATAACCCAGAAGTCCGTGGATCGAAACCACGCTCTGCTAAAAATATATTTTATTGTAACAAAATTTGCATTGCCAACTTGGAAATTGTGACGTAATATTTCAAATATTGCATCAGCCAAATATAATCCTCCACTACTCACAATACCAAGTCTTTACCTTACGTTAGAAAGCTAGCAGAGTGGCGCTGTGGAAGCGTGCTGGGCCCAAAACCCAGTGGTCCGTGGATCGAAACCACGCTCTGCTAAAAAAAATGTTTTTTTCCACCAAAATTTTTATTAGCAACATGGGAAATTGGGACGTAATTCGATGAAATATTGCATGAGTCTAATATAAAATCCTGCACTAGGTCTACTCACAATACTAAATTTTCACCTTATGCTAGAGAGCTAGCAGAGTGGCGCAATAGCAGCGTGCTGGGCCCATAATCCAGAGGTCCCTGGATCAAAAAACACGCTCTGCTAAACAATGTTAATCTAACAACATTTTTATTGGCAAAATTGGAAATTGTGACGTAATTTGGTCAAATATTGCATCAGCCAAATATAATCATGCACTACTCACAATACCAAATCTTCACCTCGTGTTAGCAGGCTAGCAGGGTGGCGCAGTGGAACCGTGCTGGCCCCATAACCCAGATGTCCGTGGATCGAAACCACGCTCTGCCAAAAAAAAATATTTTAATCTGACAAAATTTGCATTGGCAACTTGGGAATTGTGACATAATTTGTCAAATATTGCATCAGCCAAATAAAATCCCGCACTACTCAAAATACCAAATCTTCAACTTATGTTAGCAAGCTAGCAGAGTGGCGCAGTGGAAGCGTGCTGGGCCCATAACCCAGAGGTCCGTGGATCGAAACCACGCTCTGCTAAAAATATATTTTAATCTAACAAAATTTGCATTGCCAACTTGGAAATTGTGGCGTAATATTTCAAATATTGCATCAGCCAAATTTAATCCTCCACTACTCACAATACCAAGTCTTTACCTTACGTTAGAAAGCTAGCGGAGTGGCGCTGTGGAAGCGTGCTGGGCCCAAAACCCAGAGGTCCGTGGATCGAAACCACGCTCTGCTAAAAAAAATGTTTTTTTCCACCAAAATTTTTATTAGCAACATGGGAAATTGGGACGTAATTCGATGAAATATTGCATGAGTCTAATATAAAATCCTGCACTAGGTCTACTCACAATACTAAATCTTCACCTTATGCTAGAGAGCTAGCAGAGTGGCGCAATAGCAGCGTGCTGGGCCCATAATCCAGAGGTCCCTGGATCAAAAAACACGCTCTGCTAAACAATGTTAATCTAACAACATTTTTATTGGCAAAATTGGAAATTGTGACGTAATTTGGTCAAATATTGCATCAGCCAAATATAATCATGCACTACTCACAATACCAAATCTTCACCTCGTGTTAGCAGGCTAGCAGGGTGGCGCAGTGGAACCGTGCTGGCCCCATAACCCAGATGTCCGTGGATCGAAACCACGCTCTGCCAAAAAAAAATATTTTAATCTGACAAAATTTGCATTGGCAACTTGGGAATTGTGACATAATTTGTCAAATATTGCATCAGCCAAATAAAATCCCGCACTACTCAAAATACCAAATCTTCAACTTATGTTAGCAAGCTAGCAGAGTGGCGCAGTGGAAGCGTGCTGGGCCCATAACCCAGAGGTCCGTGGATCGAAACCACGCTCTGCCAAAAATATATTTTAATCTAACAAAATTTGCATTGCCAACTTGGAAATTGTGGCGTAATATTTCAAATATTGCATCAGCCAAATTTAATCCTCCACTACTCACAATACCAAGTCTTTACCTTACGTTAGAAAGCTAGCGGAGTGGCGCTGTGGAAGCGTGCTGGGCCCAAAACCCAGAGGTCCGTGGATCGAAACCACGCTCTGCTAAAAAAAATGTTTTTTTCCACCAAAATTTTTATTAGCAACATGGGAAATTGGGACGTAATTCGATGAAATATTGCATGAGTCTAATATAAAATCCTGCACTAGGTCTACTCACAATACTAAATCTTCACCTTATGCTAGAGAGCTAGCAGAGTGGCGCAATAGCAGCGTGCTGGGCCCAAAACCCAGAGGTCCCTGGATCAAAAAACACGCTCTGCTAAACAATGTTAATCTAACAACATTTTTATTGGCAAAATTGGAAATTGTGACGTAATTTGGTCAAATATTGCATCAGCCAAATATAATCATGCACTACTCACAATACCAAATCTTCACCTCGTGTTAGCAGGCTAGCAGGGTGGCGCAGTGGAACCGTGCTGGCCCCATAACCCAGAGGTCCGTGGATCGAAACCACGCTCTGCTAAAAATATATTTTAATCTAACAAAATTTGCATTGCCAACTTGGAAATTGTGACGTAATATGTCAAATATTGCATCAGCCAAATATAATCATGCACCACTCACAATACCAAGTCTTTACCTTACGTTAGAAAGCTAGCAGAGTGGCGCAGTGGAAGCGTGCTGGGCCCATAACCCAGAGGTCCGTGGATCGAAACCACGCTCTGCTAAAAATATATTTTAATCTAACAAAATTTGCATTGCCAACTTGGAAATTGTGACGTAATATGTCAAATATTGCATCACCCAAATATAATCCTGCACTACTCCAGTACCAAATCTTCACCTTACGTTATAGAGCTAACAGAGTGGCGCAGTGGAAGCGTGCTGGGCCCATAACCCAGAGGTCCGTGGATCGAAACCACGCTCTGCTAAGAAAAATGTTTTTATCCACAAAAAAAATTATTGGCAACATGGGAAATTGGGACGTAATTCGATGAAATATTGCATGAGTCTAATATAAAATCCTGCACTAGGCCTACTCACAATACTAAATCTTCACCTGATGCTAGAAAGCTAGCAGAGTGGCGCAATGGCAGCGTGCTGGGCCCATAACCCAGAGGTCCCTGGATCAAAAAACACGTTCTGCTAAAAAATGTTAATCTAACAACAGTTTTATTGGCAAAATTGGAAATTCTGAAGTAATTTGGTCAAATATTGCATCAGCCAAATATAATCCTGCACTACTCACAATACCAAATCTTCATCTCGTGTTAGCAGGCTAGCAGAGTGGCGCATTGGAACCGTGCTGGCCCCATAACCCAGATGTCCGTGGATCGAAACCACGCTCTGCCAAAAAAAAATATTTTAATCTGACAAAATTTGCATTGGCAACTTGGGAATTGTGACATAATTTGTCAAATATTGCATCAGCCAAATAAAATCCCGCACTACTCAAAATACCAAATCTTCAACTTATGTTAGCAAGCTAGCAGAGTGGCGCAGTGGAAGCGTGCTGGGCCCATAACCCAGAGGTCCGTGGATCGAAACCACGCTCTGCCAAAAATATATTTTAATCTAACAAAATTTGCATTGCCAACTTGGAAATTGTGGCGTAATATTTCAAATATTGCATCAGCCAAATTTAATCCTCCACTACTCACAATACCAAGTCTTTACCTTACGTTAGAAAGCTAGCGGAGTGGCGCTGTGGAAGCGTGCTGGGCCCAAAACCCAGAGGTCCGTGGATCGAAACCACGCTCTGCTAAAAAAAATGTTTTTTTCCACCAAAATTTTTATTAGCAACATGGGAAATTGGGACGTAATTCGATGAAATATTGCATGAGTCTAATATAAAATCCTGCACTAGGTCTACTCACAATACTAAATCTTCACCTTATGCTAGAGAGCTAGCAGAGTGGCGCAATAGCAGCGTGCTGGGCCCATAACCCAGAGGTCCCTGGATCAAAAAACACGCTCTGCTAAACAATGTTAATCTAACAACATTTTTATTGGCAAAATTGGAAATTGTGACGTAATTTGGTCAAATATTGCATCAGCCAAATATAATCATGCACTACTCACAATACCAAATCTTCACCTCGTGTTAGCAGGCTAGCAGGGTGGCGCAGTGGAACCGTGCTGGCCCCATAACCCAGAGGTCCGTGGATCGAAACCACGCTCTGCTAAAAATATATTTTAATCTAACAAAATTTGCATTGCCAACTTGGAAATTGTGACGTAATATTTCAAATATTGCATCAGCCAAATATAATCCTGCACTACTCACAATACCAAATCTTCACCTTACGTTAGAAAGCTAGCAGAGTGGCGCAGTGGAAGCGTGCTGGGCCCATAACCCAGAGGTCCGTGGATCGAAACCACGCTCTGCTAAAAATATATTTTAATGTAGCAATATTTGCATTGCCAACTTGGAAATTGTGACGTAATATTTCAAATATTGCATCAGCCAAATATAATCCTGCACTACTCAAAATACCAAATCTTCAACTTATGTTAGCAAGCTAGCAGAGTGGCGCAGTGGATGCGTGCTGGGCCCATAACCCAGAGGTCCGTGGATCGAAACCACGCTCTGCTAAAAATATATTTTAATCTAACAAAATTTGCATTGCCAACTTGGAAATTGTGACGTAATATGTCAAATACTGTATCAGCCAAATATAATCCTTCACTACTCACAATGCCAAGTCTTTACCTTACCTTAGAAAGCTACCAGAGTGGCGCAGTGGAAGCGTGCTGGGCCCAAAACCCAGAGGTCCGTGGATCGAAACCACGCTCTGCTAAAAAAAATGTTTTTATCCACCAAAATTTGTATTGGCAACACGGGAAATTGGGACGTAATTCGATAAAATATTGCATGAGTCTAATATAAAATCCTGCACTAGGCCTACTCACAATACTAAATCTTCACCTTATGCTAGAAAGCTAACAGAGTGGCGCAATGGCAGCGTGCTGGGCCCAAAACCCAGAGGTCCCTGGATCAAAAAACACGCTCTGCTAAACAATGTTAATCTAACAACATTTTTATTGGCAAAATTGGAAATTGTGACGTAATTTGATCAAATATTGCATCAGCCAAATATAATCCTGCACTACTCACAATACCAAATCTTCACCTCGTGTTAGCAGGCTAGCAGGATGGCGCAGTGGAACCGTGCTTGCCCCATAACCCAGATGTCCGTGGATCGAAACCACGCTCTGCCAAAAAAAAAAATTAAATCTGACAAAATTTGCATTGGCAACTTGGGAATTGTGACCTAATTTGTCAAATATTGCATCAGCCAAATAAAATCCTGCACTACTCAAAATACCAAATCTTCAACTTATGTTAGCAAGCTAGCAGAGTGGCGCAGTGGAAGCGTGCTGGGCCCATAACCCAGAGGTCCGTGGATCGAAACCACGCTCTGCTAAAAATATATTTTAATCTAACAAAATTTGCATTGCCAACTTGGAAATTGTAACGTAATATTTCAAATATTGCATCAGCCAAATATAATCCTGCACTACTCACAATACCAAATCTTCACCTTACGTTAGAAAGCTAGCAGAAAGGCGCAGTGGAAGCGTGCTGAGCCCATAACCCAGAAGTCCGTGGATCGAAACCACGCTCTGCTAAAAATATATTTTATTGTAACAAAATTTGCATTGCCAACTTGGAAATTGTGACGTAATATTTCAAATATTGCATCAGCCAAATATAATCCTCCACTACTCACAATACCAAGTCTTTACCTTACGTTAGAAAGCTAGCAGAGTGGCGCTGTGGAAGCGTGCTGGGCCCAAAACCCAGAGGTCCGTGGATCGAAACCACGCTCTGCTAAAAAAAATGTTTTTTTCCACCAAAATTTTTATTAGCAACATGGGAAATTGGGACGTAATTCGATGAAATATTGCATGAGTCTAATATAAAATCCTGCACTAGGTCTACTCACAATACTAAATCTTCACCTTATGCTAGAGAGCTAGCAGAGTGGCGCAATAGCAGCGTGCTGGGCCCATAATCCAGAGGTCCCTGGATCAAAAAACACGCTCTGCTAAACAATGTTAATCTAACAACATTTTTATTGGCAAAATTGGAAATTGTGACGTAATTTGGTCAAATATTGCATCAGCCAAATATAATCATGCACTACTCACAATACCAAATCTTCACCTCGTGTTAGCAGGCTAGCAGGGTGGCGCAGTGGAACCGTGCTGGCCCCATAACCCAGATGTCCGTGGATCGAAACCACGCTCTGCCAAAAAAAAATATTTTAATCTGACAAAATTTGCATTGGCAACTTGGGAATTGTGACATAATTTGTCAAATATTGCATCAGCCAAATAAAATCCCGCACTACTCAAAATACCAAATCTTCAACTTATGTTAGCAAGCTAGCAGAGTGGCGCAGTGGAAGCGTGCTGGGCCCATAACCCAGAGGTCCGTGGATCGAAACCACGCTCTGCCAAAAATATATTTTAATCTAACAAAATTTGCATTGCCAACTTTGAAATTGTGACGTAATATTTCAAATATTGCATCAGCCAAATTTAATCCTCCACTACTCACAATACCAAGTCTTTACCTTACGTTAGAAAGCTGGCGCTGTGGAAGCGTGCTGGGCCCAAAACCCAGAGGTCCGTGGATCGAAACCACGCTCTGCTAAAAAAAATGTTTTTTTCCACCAAAATTTTTATTAGCAACATGGGAAATTGGGACGTAATTCGATGAAATATTGCATGAGTCTAATATAAAATCCTGCACTAGGTCTACTCACAATACTAAATCTTCACCTTATGCTAGAGAGCTAGCAGAGTGGCGCAATAGCAGCGTGCTGGGCCCATAACCCAGAGGTCCCTGGATCAAAAAACACGCTCTGCTAAACAATGTTAATCTAACAACATTTTTATTGGCAAAATTGGAAATTGTGACGTAATTTGGTCAAATATTGCATCAGCCAAATATAATCATGCACTACTCACAATACCAAATCTTCACCTCGTGTTAGCAGGCTAGCAGGGTGGCGCAGTGGAACCGTGCTGGCCCCATAACCCAGAGGTCCGTGGATCGAAACCACGCTCTGCTAAAAATATATTTTAATCTAACAAAATTTGCATTGCCAACTTGGAAATTGTGACGTAATATTTCAAATATTGCATCAGCCAAATATAATCCTGCACTACTCACAATACCAAATCTTCACCTTACGTTAGAAAGCTAGCAGAGTGGCGCAGTGGAAGCGTGCTGGGCCCATAACCCAGAGGTCCGTGGATCGAAACCACGCTCTGCTAAAAATATATTTTAATGTAGCAAAATTTGCATTGCCAACTTGGAAATTGTGACGTAATATTTCAAATATTGCATCAGCCAAATATAATCCTGCACTACTCAAAATACCAAATCTTCAACTTATGTTAGCAAGCTAGCAGAGTGGCGCAGTGGATGCGTGCTGGGCCCATAACCCAGAGGTCCGTGGATCGAAACCACGCTCTGCTAAAAATATATTTTAATCTAACAAAATTTGCATTGCCAACTTGGAAATTGTGACGTAATATGTCAAATACTGTATCAGCCAAATATAATCCTGCACTACTCACAATGCCAAGTCTTTACCTTACCTTAGAAAGCTACCAGAGTGGCGCAGTGGAAGCGTGCTGGGCCCAAAACCCAGAGGTCCGTGGATCGAAACCACGCTCTGCTAAAAAAAATGTTTTTATCCACCAAAATTTGTATTGGCAACACGGGAAATTGGGACGTAATTCGATAAAATATTGCATGAGTCTAATATAAAATCCTGCACTAGGCCTACTCACAATACTAAATCTTCACCTTATGCTAGAAAGCTAACAGAGTGGCGCAATGGCAGCGTGCTGGGCCCAAAACCCAGAGGTCCCTGGATCAAAAAACACGCTCTGCTAAACAATGTTAATCTAACAACATTTTTATTGGCAAAATTGGAAATTGTGACGTAATTTGATCAAATATTGCATCAGCCAAATATAATCCTGCACTACTCACAATACCAAATCTTCACCTCGTGTTAGCAGGCTAGCAGGGTGGCGCAGTGGAACCGTGCTTGCCCCATAACCCAGATGTCCGTGGATCGAAACCACGCTCTGCCAAAAAAAAAAATTAAATCTGACAAAATTTGCATTGGCAACTTGGGAATTGTGACCTAATTTGTCAAATATTGCATCAGCCAAATAAAATCCTGCACTACTCAAAATACCAAATCTTCAACTTATGTTAGCAAGCTAGCAGAGTGGCGCAGTGGAAGCGTGCTGGGCCCATAACCCAGAGGTCCGTGGATCGAAACCACGCTCTGCTAAAAATATATTTTAATCTAACAAAATTTGCATTGCCAACTTGGAAATTGTAACGTAATATTTAAAATATTGCATCAGCCAAATATAATCCTGCACTACTCACAATACCAAATCTTCACCTTACGTTAGAAAGCTAGCAGAAAGGCGCAGTGGAAGCGTGCTGAGCCCATAACCCAGAAGTCCGTGGATCGAAACCACGCTCTGCTAAAAATATATTTTATTGTAACAAAATTTGCATTGCCAACTTGGAAATTGTGACGTAATATTTCAAATATTGCATCAGCCAAATATAATCCTCCACTACTCACAATACCAAGTCTTTACCTTACGTTAGAAAGCTAGCAGAGTGGCGCTGTGGAAGCGTGCTGGGCCCAAAACCCAGAGGTCCGTGGATCGAAACCACGCTCTGCTAAAAAAAATGTTTTTTTCCACCAAAATTTTTATTAGCAACATGGGAAATTGGGACGTAAATCGATGAAATATTGCATAAGTCTAATATAAAATCCTGCACTAGGTCTACTCACAATACTAAATCTTCACCTTATGCTAGAGAGCTAGCAGAGTGGCGCAATAGCAGCGTGCTGGGCCCATAATCCAGAGGTCCCTGGATCAAAAAACACGCTCTGCTAAACAATGTTAATCTAACAACATTTTTATTGGCAAAATTGGAAATTGTGACGTAATTTGGTCAAATATTGCATCAGCCAAATATAATCATGCACTACTCACAATACCAAATCTTCACCTCGTGTTAGCAGGCTAGCAGGGTGGCGCAGTGGACCCGTGCTGGCCCCATAACCCAGATGTCCGTGGATCGAAACCATGCTCTGCCAAAAAAAAATATTTTAATCTGACAAAATTTGCATTGGCAACTTGGGAATTGTGACATAATTTGTCAAATATTGCATCAGCCAAATAAAATCCCGCACTACTCAAAATACCAAATCTTCAACTTATGTTAGCAAGCTAGCAGAGTGGCGCAGTGGAAGCGTGCTGGGCCCATAACCCAGTGGTCCGTGGATCGAAACCACGCCCTGCCAAAAATATATTTTAATCTAACAAAATTTGCATTGCCAACTTGGAAATTGTGACGTAATATTTCAAATATTGAATCAGCCGAATATAATCCTCCACTACTCACAATACCAAGTCTTTACCTTACGTTAGAAAGCTAGCGGAGTGGCGCTGTGGAAGCGTGCTGGGCCCAAAACCCAGAGGTCCGTGGATCGAAACCACGCTCTGCTAAAAAAAATGTTTTTTTCCACCAAAATTTTTATTAGCAACATGGGAAATTGGGACGTAATTCGATGAAATATTGCATGAGTCTAATATAAAATCCTGCACTAGGTCTATTCACAATACTAAATCTTCACCTTATGCTAGAGAGCTAGCAGAGTGGCGCAATAGCAGCGTGCTGGGCCCATAACCCAGAGGTCCCTGGATCAAAAAACACGCTCTGCTAAACAATGTTAATCTAACAACATTTTTATTGGCAAAATTGAAAATTGTGACGTAATTTGGTCAAATATTGCATCAGCCAAATATAATCATGCACTACTCACAATACCAAATTTTCACCTCGTGTTAGCAGGCTAGCAGGGTGGCGCAGTGGAACCGTGCTGGCCCCATAACCCAGAGGTCCGTGGATCGAAACCACGCTCTGCTAAAAATATATTTTAATCTAACAAAATTTGCATTGCCAACTTGGAAATTGTGACGTAATATTTCAAATATGGCATCAGCCAAATATAATCCTGCACTACTCACAATACCAAATCTTCACCTTACGTTAGAAAGCTAGCAGAGTGGCGCAGTGGAAGCGTGCTGGGCCCATAACCCAGAGGTCCGTGGATCGAAACCACGCTCTGCTAAAAATATATTTTAATGTAGCAAAAATTGCATTGCCAACTTGGAAATTGTGACGTAATAATTCAAATATTGCATCAGCCAAATATAATCCTGCACTACTCAAAATACCAAATCTTCAACTTATGTTAGCAAGCTAGCAGAGTGGCGCAGTGGATGCGTGCTGGGCCCATAACCCAGAGGTCCGTGGATCGAAAACACGCTCTGCCAAAAATATATTTTAATCTAACAAAATTTGCATTGCCAACTTGGAAATTGTGACGTAATATGTCAAATACTGTATCAGCCAAATATAATCCTGCACTACTCACAATGCCAAGTCTTTACCTTACCTTAGAAAGCTACCAGAGTGGCGCAGTGGAAGCGTGCTGGGCCCAAAACCCAGAGGTCCGTGGATCGAAACCACGCTCTGCTAAAAAAAATGTTTTTATCCACCAAAATTTGTATTGGCAACACGGGAAATTGGGACGTAATTCGATAAAATATTGCATGAGTCTAATATAAAATCCTGCACTAGGCCTACTCACAATACTAAATCTTCACCTTATGCTAGAAAGCTAACAGAGTGGCGCAATGGCAGCGTGCTGGGCCCAAAACCCAGAGGTCCCTGGATCAAAAAACACGCTCTGCTAAACAATGTTAATCTAACAACATTTTTATTGGCAAAATTGGAAATTGTGACGTAATTTGATCAAATATTGCATCAGCCAAATATAATCCTGCACTACTCACAATACCAAATCTTCACCTCGTGTTAGCAGGCTAGCAGGGTGGCGCAGTGGAACCGTGCTTGCCCCATAACCCAGATGTCCGTGGATCGAAACCACGCTCTGCCAAAAAAAAAATTAAATCTGACAAAATTTGCATTGGCAACTTGGGAATTGTGACCTAATTTGTCAAATATTGCATCAGCCAAATAAAATCCTGCACTACTCAAAATACCAAATCTTCAACTTATGTTAGCAAGCTAGCAGAGTGGCGCAGTTGAAGCGTGCTGGGCCCATAACCCAGAGGTCCGTGGATCGAAACCACGCTCTGCTAAAAATATATTTTAATCTAACAAAATTTGCATTGCCAACTTGGAAATTGTAACGTAATATTTCAAATATTGGATCAGCCAAATATAATCCTGCACTACTCACAATACCAAATCTTCACCTTACGTTAGAAAGCTAGCAGAAAGGCGCAGTGGAAGCGTGCTGGGCCCATAACCCAGAAGTCCGTGGATCGAAACCACGCTCTGCTAAAAATATATTTTTTTGTAACAAAATTTGCATTGCCAACTTGGAAATTGTGACGTAATATTTCAAATATTGCATCAGCCAAATATAATCCTCCACTACTCACAATACCAAGTCTTTACCTTACGTTAGAAAGCTAGCAGAGTGGCGCTGTGGAAGCGTGCTGGGCCCAAACCCAGATGTCCGTGGATCGAAACCACGCTCTGCTAAAAAAAATGTTTTCTTCCACCAAAATTTTTATTAGCAACATGGGAAAATGGGACGTAATTCGATGAAATATTGCATGAGTCTAATATAAAATCCTGCACTAGGTCTACTCACAATACTAAATCTTCACCTTATGCTAGAGAGCTAGCAGAGTGGCGCAATAGCAGCGTGCTGGGCCCATAACCCAGAGGTCCCTGGATCAAAAAACACGCTCTGCTAAACAATGTTAATCTAACAACATTTTCATTGGCAAAATTGGGAATTGTGACGTAATTTGGTCAAATATTGCATCAGCCAAATATAATCATGCACTACTCACAATACCAAATCTTCACCTCGTGTTAGCAGGCTAGCAGGGTGGCGCAGTGGAACCGTGCTGGCCCCATAACCCAGATGTCCGTGGATCGAAACCACGCTCTGCCCAAAAAAAATATTTTAATCTGACAAAATTTGCATTGGCAACTTGGGAATTGTGACATAATTTGTCAAATATTGCATCAGCCAAATAAAATCCTGCACTACTCAAAAGACCAAATCTTCAACTTATGTTAGCAAGCTAGCAGAGTGGCGCAGTGGAAGCGTGCTGGGCCCATAACCCAGAGGTCCGTGTATCGAAACCACGCTCTGCCAAAAATATATTTTAATCTAACAAAATTTGCATTGCCAACTTGGAAATTGTGACGTAATATTTCAAATATTGCATCAGCCAAATATAATCCTGCACTACTCAAAATAACAAATCTTCAACTTATGTTAGCAAGCTAGCAGAGTGGCGCAGTGGATGCGTGCTGGGCCCATAACCCAGAGGTCCGTGGATCGAAACCACGCTCTGCTAAAAATATATTTTAATCTAACAAAATTTGCATTGCCAACTTGGAAATTGTGACGTAATATGTCAAATACTGTATCAGCCAAATATAATCCTGCACTTCTCACAATGCCAAGTCTTTACCTTACCTTAGAAAGCTACCAGAGTGGCGCAGTGGAAGCGTGCTGGGCCCAAAACCCAGAGGTCCGTGGATCGAAACCACGCTCTGCTAAAAAAAATGTTTTTATCCACCAAAATTTGTATTGGCAACACGGGAAATTGGGACGTAATTCGATAAAATATTGCATGAGTCTAATATA
Source organism: Flabesymbios commensalis (assembly GCA_964017125.1). Lineage (NCBI taxonomy): Eukaryota > Metazoa > Annelida > Polychaeta > Terebellida > Flabelligeridae > Flabesymbios > Flabesymbios commensalis. Next base: position 29,686,177 of record OZ024912.1, read on the forward strand.
AAATCCTGCACTAGGCCTACTCACAATACTAAATCTTCACCTTATGCTAGAAAGCTAACAGAGTGGCGCAATGGCAGCGTGCTGGGCCCAAAACCCAGAGGTCCCTGGATCAAAAAACACGCTCTGCTAAACAATGTTAATCTAACAACTTTTTTATTGGCAAAATTGGAAATTGTGACGTAATTTGATCAAATATTGCATCAGCCAAATATAATCCTGCACTACTCACAATACCAAATCTTCACCTCGTGTTAGCAGGCTAGCAGGGTGGCACAGTGGAACCGTGCTTGCCCCATAACCCAGATGTCCGTGGATCGAAACCACGCTCTGCCAAAAAAAAAAAAAAATCTGACAAAATTTGCATTGGCAACTTGGGAATTGTGACCTAATTTGTCAAATATTGCATCAGCCAAATAAAATCCTGCACTACTCAAAATACCAAATCTTCAACTTATGTTAGCAAGCTAGCAGAGTGGCGCAGTGGAAGCGTGCTGGGCCCATAACCCAGAGGTCCGTGGATCGAAACCACGCTCTGCTAAAAATATATTTTAATCTAACAAAATTTGCATTGCCGACTTGGAAATTGTAACGTAGTATTTCAAATATTGGATCAGCCAAATATATTCCTGCACTACTCACAATACCAAATCTTCACCTTACGTTAGAAAGCTAGCAGAAAGGCGCAGTGGAAGCGTGCTGGGCCCATAACCCAGAGATCCGTGGATCGAAACCACGCTCTGCTAAAAAAAATGTTTTTTTCAACCAATATTTTTATTAGCAACATAGGAAATTGGGACGTAATTCGATGAAATATTGCATGAGTCTAATATAAAATCCTGCACTAGGCCTACTCACAATACTAAATCTTCACCTGATGCTAGAAAGCTAGCAGAGTGGCGCAGTGGAAGCGTGCTGGCCCCATAACCCAGAGGTCCGTGGATGGAAACCAAGCTCTGCTAAAAAAAAAAAATTAATCTGACAAAATTTGCATTGGCACCTTGGGAATTGTGACCTAATTTGTCAAATATTGCATCAGCCAAATATAATCCTGCACTACTCAAAATACCAAATCTTCAACTTATGTTAGCAAGCTAGCAGAGTGGCGCAGTGGAAGCGTGCTGGGCCCATAACCCAGAGGTCCGTGGATGGAAACCAAGCTCTGCTAAAAAAAAATATTTTAATCTGACAAAATTTGCATTGGCACCTTGGGAATTGTGACCTAATTTGTCAAATATTGCATCAGCCAAATATAATCCAGCACTACTCACAATACCAAATCTTCACCTTACGTTAGAAAGCTAGCAGAGTGGCGCAGTGGAAGCGTGCTGGCCCCATAACCCAGAGGTCCGTGGATGGAAACCAAGCTCTGCTAAAAAAAATATTTTAATCTGACAAAATTTGCATTGGCACCTTGGGAATTGTGACCTAATTTGTCAAATATTGCATCAGCCAAATATAATCCTGCACTACTCAAAATACCAAATCTTCAACTTATGTTAGCAAGCTAGCAGAGTGGCGCAGTGGAAGCGTGCTGGGCCCATAACCCAGAGGTCCGTGGATCGAAACCACGCTCTGCTAAAAACATATTTTAATCTAACAAAATTTGCATTGCCAACTTGGAAATTGTGACGTAATATGTCAAATACTGTATCAGCCAAATATAATCCTGCACTACTCACAATGCCAAGTCTTTACCTTACCTTAGAAAGCTACCAGAGTGGTGCAGTGGAAGCGTGCTGGGCCCAAAACCCAGAGGTCCGTGGATCGAAACCACGATCTGCTAAAAAAAATGTTTTTATCCACCAAAATTTGTATTGGCAACACGGGAAATTGGGACGTAATTCGATAAAATATTGCATGAGTCTAATATAAAATCCTGCACTAGGCCTACTCACAATACTAAATCTTCACCTTATGCTAGAAAGCTAGCAGAGTGGCGCAATGGCAGCGTGCTGGGCCCAAAACCCAGAGGTCCCTGGATCAAAAAACACGCTCTGCTAAACAATGTTAATCTAACAACATTTTTATTGGCAAAATTGGAAATTGTGACGTAATTTGATCAAATATTGCATCAGCCAAATATAATCCTGCACTACTCACAATACCAAATCTTCACCTCGTGTTAGCAGGCTAGCAGGGTGGCGCAGTGGAACCGTGCTTGCCCCATAACCCAGATGTCCGTGGATCGAAACCAAGCTCTGCCAAAAAAAAAATTAAATCTGACAAAATTTGCATTGGCAACTTGGGAATTGTGACCTAATTTGTCAAATATTGCATCAGCCAAATAAAATCCTGCACTACTCAAAATACCAAATCTTCAACTTATGTTAGCAAGCTAGCAGAGTGGCGCAGTGGAAGCGTGCTGGGCCCATAACCCAGAGGTCCGTGGATCGAAACCACGCTCTGCTAAAAATATATTTTAATCTAACAAAATTTGCATTGCCAACTTGGAAATTGTAACGTAATATTTCAAATATTGGATCAGCCAAATATAATCCTGCACTACTCACAATACCAAATCTTCACCTTACGTTAGAAAGCTAGCAGAAAGGCGCAGTGGAAGCGTGCTGGGCCCATAACCCAGAAGTCCGTGGATCGAAACCACGCTCTGCTAAAAATATATTTTATTGTAACAAAATTTGCATTGCCAACTTGGAAATTGTGACGTAATATGTCAAATACTGTATCAGCCAAATATAATCCTGCACTACTCACAATGCCAAGTCTTTACCTTACCTTAGAAAGCTACCAGAGTGGCGCAGTGGAAGCGTGCTGGGCCCAAAACCCAGAGGTCCGTGGATCGAAACCACGCTCTGCTAAAAAAAATGTTTTTATCCACCAAAATTTGTATTGGCAACACGGGAAATTGGGACGTAATTCGATAAAATATTGCATGAGTCTAATATAAAATCCTGCACTAGGCCTACTCACAATACTAAATCTTCACCTTATGCTAGAAAGCTAACAGAGTGGCGCAATGGCAGCGTGCTGGGCCCAAAACCCAGAGGTCCCTGGATCAAAAAACACGCTCTGCTAAACAATGTTAATCTAACAACATTTTTATTGGCAAAATTGGAAATTGTGACGTAATTTGATCAAATATTGCATCAGCCAAATATAATCCTGCACTACTCACAATACCAAATCTTCACCTCGTGTTAGCAGGCTAGCAGGGTGGCGCAGTGGAACCGTGCTTGCCCCATAACCCAGATGTCCGTGGATCGAAACCACGCTCTGCCAAAAAAAAAATTAAATCTGACAAAATTTGCATTGGCAACTTGGGAATTGTGACCTAATTTGTCAAATATTGCATCAGCCAAATAAAATCCTGCACTACTCAAAATACCAAATCTTCAACTTATGTTAGCAAGCTAGCAGAGTGGCGCAGTTGAAGCGTGCTGGGCCCATAACCCAGAGGTCCGTGGATCGAAACCACGCTCTGCTAAAAATATATTTTAATCTAACAAAATTTGCATTGCCAACTTGGAAATTGTAACGTAATATTTCAAATATTGGATCAGCCAAATATAATCCTGCACTACTCACAATACCAAATCTTCACCTTACGTTAGAAAGCTAGCAGAAAGGCGCAGTGGAAGCGTGCTGGGCCCATAACCCAGAAGTCCGTGGATCGAAACCACGCTCTGCTAAAAATATATTTTTTTGTAACAAAATTTGCATTGCCAACTTGGAAATTGTGACGTAATATTTCAAATATTGCATCAGCCAAATATAATCCTCCACTACTCACAATACCAAGTCTTTACCTTACGTTAGAAAGCTAGCAGAGTGGCGCTGTGGAAGCGTGCTGGGCCCAAACCCAGAGGTCCGTGGATCGAAACCACGCTCTGCTAAAAAAAATGTTTTCTTCCACCAAAATTTTTATTAGCAACATGGGAAAATGGGACGTAATTCGATGAAATATTGCATGAGTCTAATATAAAATCCTGCACTAGGTCTACTCACAATACTAAATCTTCACCTTATGCTAGAGAGCTAGCAGAGTGGCGCAATAGCAGCGTGCTGGGCCCATAACCCAGAGGTCCCTGGATCAAAAAACACGCTCTGCTAAACAATGTTAATCTAACAACATTTTCATTGGCAAAATTGGGAATTGTGACGTAATTTGGTCAAATATTGCATCAGCCAAATATAATCATGCACTACTCACAATACCAAATCTTCACCTCGTGTTAGCAGGCTAGCAGGGTGGCGCAGTGGAACCGTGCTGGCCCCATAACCCAGATGTCTGTGGATCGAAACCACGCTCTGCCAAAAAAAAATATTTTAATCTGACAAAATTTGCATTGGCAACTTGGGAATTGTGACATAATTTGTCAAATATTGCATCAGCCAAATAAAATCCTGCACTACTCAAAAGACCAAATCTTCAACTTATGTTAGCAAGCTAGCAGAGTGGCGCAGTGGAAGCGTGCTGGGCCCATAACCCAGAGGTCCGTGTATCGAAACCACGCTCTGCCAAAAATATATTTTAATCTAACAAAATTTGCATTGCCAACTTGGAAATTGTGACGTAATATTTCAAATATTGCATCAGCCAAATATAATCCTGCACTACTCAAAATACCAAATCTTCAACTTATGTTAGCAAGCTAGCAGAGTGGCGCAGTGGATGCGTGCTGGGCCCATAACCCAGAGGTCCGTGGATCGAAACCACGCTCTGCTAAAAATATATTTTAATCTAACAAAATTTGCATTGCCAACTTGGAAATTGTGACGTAATATGTCAAATACTGTATCAGCCAAATATAATCCTGCACTTCTCACAATGCCAAGTCTTTACCTTACCTTAGAAAGCTACCAGAGTGGCGCAGTGGAAGCGTGCTGGGCCCAAAACCCAGAGGTCCGTGGATCGAAACCACGCTCTGCTAAAAAAAATGTTTTTATCCACCAAAATTTGTATTGGCAACACGGGAAATTGGGACGTAATTCGATAAAATATTGCATGAGTCTAATATAAAATCCTGCACTAGGCCTACTCACAATACTAAATCTTCACCTTATGCTAGAAAGCTAACAGAGTGGCGCAATGGCAGCGTGCTGGGCCCAAAACCCAGAGGTCCCTGGATCAAAAAACACGCTCTGCTAAACAATGTTAATCTAACAACTTTTTTATTGGCAAAATTGGAAATTGTGACGTAATTTGATCAAATATTGCATCAGCCAAATATAATCCTGCACTACTCACAATACCAAATCTTCACCTCGTGTTAGCAGGCTAGCAGGGTGGCACAGTGGAACCGTGCTTGCCCCATAACCCAGATGTCCGTGGATCGAAACCACGCTCTGCCAAAAAAAAAAAAAAAATCTGACAAAATTTGCATTGGCAACTTGGGAATTGTGACCTAATTTGTCAAATATTGCATCAGCCAAATAAAATCCTGCACTACTCAAAATACCAAATCTTCAACTTATGTTAGCAAGCTAGCAGAGTGGCGCAGTGGAAGCGTGCTGGGCCCATAACCCAGAGGTCCGTGGATCGAAACCACGCTCTGCTAAAAATATATTTTAATCTAACAAAATTTGCATTGCCAACTTGGAAATTGTAACGTAGTATTTCAAATATTGGATCAGCCAAATATAATCCTGCACTACTCACAATACCAAATCTTCACCTTACGTTAGAAAGCTAGCAGAAAGGCGCAGTGGAAGCGTGCTGGGCCCATAACCCAGAGATCCGTGGATCGAAACCACGCTCTGCTAAAAAAAATGTTTTTTTCAACCAATATTTTTATTAGCAACATAGGAAATTGGGACGTAATTCGATGAAATATTGCATGAGTCTAATATAAAATCCTGCACTAGGCCTACTCACAATACTAAATCTTCACCTGATGCTAGAAAGCTAGCAGAGTGGCGCAGTGGAAGCGTGCTGGCCCCATAACCCAGAGGTCCGTGGATGGAAACCAAGCTCTGCTAAAAAAAAAAAATTAATGTGACAAAATTTGCATTGGCACCTTGGGAATTGTGACCTAATTTGTCAAATATTGCATCAGCCAAATATAATCCTGCACTACTCAAAATACCAAATCTTCAACTTATGTTAGCAAGCTAGCAGAGTGGCGCAGTGGAAGCGTGCTGGGCCCATAACCCAGAGGTCCGTGGATGGAAACCAAGCTCTGCTAAAAAAAAATATTTTAATCTGACAAAATTTGCATTGGCACCTTGGGAATTGTGACCTAATTTGTCAAATATTGCATCAGCCAAATATAATCCAGCACTACTCACAATACCAAATCTTCACCTTACGTTAGAAAGCTAGCAGAGTGGCGCAGTGGAAGCGTGCTGGCCCCATAACCCAGAGGTCCGTGGATGGAAACCAAGCTCTGCTAAAAAAAATATTTTAATCTGACAAAATTTGCATTGGCACCTTGGGAATTGTGACCTAATTTGTCAAATATTGCATCAGCCAAATATAATCCTGCACTACTCAAAATACCAAATCTTCAACTTATGTTAGCAAGCTAGCAGAGTGGCGCAGTGGAAGCGTGCTGGGCCCATAACCCAGAGGTCCGTGGATCGAAACCACGCTCTGCTAAAAATATATTTTAATCTAACAAAATTTGCATTGCCAACTTGGAAATTGTGACGTAATATGTCAAATACTGTATCAGCCAAATATAATCCTGCACTACTCACAATGCCAAGTCTTTACCTTACCTTAGAAAGCTACCAGAGTGGTGCAGTGGAAGCGTGCTGGGCCCAAAACCCAGAGGTCCGTGGATCGAAACCACGATCTGCTAAAAAAAATGTTTTTATCCACCAAAATTTGTATTGGCAACACGGGAAATTGGGACGTAATTCGATGAAATATTGCATGAGTCTAATATAAAATCCTGCACTAGGCCTACTCACAATACTAGATCTTCACCTTATGCTAGAAAGCTAGCAGAGTGGCGCAATGGCAGCGTGCTGGGCCCAAAACCCAGAGGTCCCTGGATCAAAAAACACGCTCTGCTAAACAATGTTAATCTAACAACATTTTTATTGGCAAAATTGGAAATTGTGACGTAATTTGATCAAATATTGCATCAGCCAAATATAATCCTGCACTACTCACAATACCAAATCTTCACCTCGTGTTAGCAGGCTAGCAGGGTGGCGCAGTGGAACCGTGCTTGCCCCATAACCCAGATGTCCGTGGATCTAAACCACGCTCTGCCAAAAAAAAAATTAAATCTGACAAAATTTGCATTGGCAACTTGGGAATTGTGACCTAATTTGTCAAATATTGCATCAGCCAAATAAAATCCTGCACTACTCAAAATACCAAATCTTCAACTTATGTTAGCAAGCTAGCAGAGTGGCGCAGTGGAAGCGAAACCACGCTCTGCTAAAAATATATTTTAATCTAACAAAATTTGCATTGCCAACTTGGAAATTGTAACGTAATATTTCAAATATTGGATCAGCCAAATATAATCCTGCACTACTCACAATACCAAATCTTCACCTTACGTTAGAAAGCTAGCAGAAAGGCGCAGTGGAAGCGTGCTGGGCCCATAACCCAGAAGTCCGTGGATCGAAACCACGCTCTGCTAAAAATATATTTTATTGTAACAAAATTTGCATTGCCAACTTGGAAATTGTGACGTAATATTTCAAATATTGCATCAGCCAAATATAATCCTCCACTACTCACAATACCAAGTCTTTATCTTACGTTAGAAAGCTAGCAGAGTGGCGCTGTGGAAGCGTGCTGGGCCCAAAACCCAGAGGTCCGTGGATCGAAACCACGATCTGCTAAAAAAAATGTTTTTTTCCACCAAAATTTTTATTAGCAACATGGGAAATTGGGACGTAATTCGATGAAATATTGCATGAGTCTAATATAAAATCCTGCACTAGGTCTACTCACAATACTAAATCTTCACCTTATGCTAGAGAGCTAGCAGAGTGGCGCAATAGCAGCGTGCTGGGCCCATAACCCAGAGGTCCCTGGATCAAAAAACACGCTCTGCTAAACAATGTTAATCTAACAACATTTTCATTGGCAAAATTGGAAATTGTGACGTAATTTGGTCAAATATTGCATCAGCCAAATATAATCCGGCACTACTCAAAATACCAAATCTTCAACTTATGTTAGCAAGCTAGCAGAGTGGCGCAGTGGAAGCGTGCTGGGCCCATAACCCAGAGGTCCGTGGATGGAAACCAAGCTCTGCTAAAAAAAAATATTTTAATCTGACAAAATTTGCATTGGCACCTTGGGAATTGTGACCTAATTTGTCAAATATTGCATCAGCCAAATATAATCCTGCACTACTCACAATACCAAATTTTCACCTTACGTTAGAAAAGCTAGCAGAGTGGCGCAGTGGAAGCGTGCTGGCCCCATAACCCAGAGGTCCGTGGATGGAAACCAAGCTCTGCTAAAAAAAATTATTTTAATCTGACAAAATTTGCATTGGCACCTTGGGAATTGTGACCTAATTTGTCAAATATTGCATCAGCCAAATATAATCCTGCACTACTCAAAATACCAAATCTTCAACTTATGTTAGCAAGCTAGCAGAGTGGCGCAGTGGAAGCGTGCTGGGCCCATAACCCAGAGGTCCGTGGATCGAAACCACGCTCTGCTAAAAATATTTTTTAATCTAACAAAATTTGCTTTGCCAACTTGGAAATTGTGACGTAATATGTCAAATATTGCATCAGCCAAATATAATCCTGCACTACTCACAATACCAAATATTCACCTTTGTTAGAAAGCTAGCAGAGTGGCGCAGTGGAAGCGTGCTGGGCCCATATCCCAGAGGTCCGTGGATCGAAACCACGCTCTGCTAAAAATATATTTTAATCTAACAAAATTTGCATTGCCAACTTGGAAATTGTGACGTAATATTTCAAATATTGCATCACCCAAATATAATCCTGCACTACTCACAATACCAAATCTTCACCTTACGTTAGAAAGCTAGCAGAGTGGCGCTGTGGAAGCGTGCTGGGCCCAAAACCCAGAGGTCCGTGGATCGTAATCACGCTCTGCTAAAAATAAAAGGTTTTTTCTACCAAAATTTTTATTAGCAACATGGGAAATTAGGACGTAATTCGATAAAATATTGCATGAGTCTGATATAAAATCCTGCACTAGGCCTACTCACAATACTAAATCTTCACCTGATGCTAGAAAGCTAGCAGAGTGGCGCAATGGCAGCGTGCTGGGCCCATAACCCAGAGGTCCCTGGATCAAAAAACACGCTCTACTAAAAATGTTAATCTAACAACATTTTTATTGGCAAAATTGAAAATTGTGACGTAATTTGGTCAAATATTGCATCAGCCAAATATAATCCTGCACTACTCACAATACCAAATCTTCACCTCGTGTTAGCAGGCTAGCAGGGTGGCGCAGTGGATTCGTGCTGGCCCCATGACTCAGAGGTCCGTGGATCGAAACCACGCTCTGCTAAAAAAAATGTTTTTATCCACCAAAATTTTTATTGGCAACATGCGAAATTGGGACGTAATTCGATGAAATATTGCATGAGTCTAATATAAAATCCTGCACTAGGCCTACTCACAATACTAAATCTTCACCTTATGCTAGAAAGCTAGCAGAGTGGCGCAATGGCAGCGTGCTGGGCCCAAAACCCAGAGGTCCCTGGATCAAAAAACACGCTCTGCTAAAAAATGTTAATCCAACAACATTTTTATTGGCAAAATTGGAAATTGTGACGTAATTTGGTGAAATATTGCATCAGCCAAATATAATCATGCACTACTCACAATACCAAATCTTCACCTCGTGTTAGCAGGATGGCGCAGTGGAAGAGTGCTGGCCCCATAACCCAGAGGTCCGTGGATGGAAACCAAGCTCTGCTAAAAAAAAATATTTTAATCTGACAAAATTTGCATTGGCAACTTGGGAATTGTGACCTAATTTGTCAAATATTGCATCAGCCAAATATAATCCTGCACTACTCAAAATACCAAATCTTCAACTTATGTTAGCAAGCTAGCAGAGTGGCGCAGTGGAAGCGTGCTGGGCCCATAACCCAGAGGTCCGTAGATCGAAACCACGCTCTGCTAAAAATATATTTTAATCCAACAAAATTTGCATTGCCAACTTGGAAATTGTGACGTAATATGTCAAATATTGCATCTGCCAAATATAATCCTGCACTACTCACAATACCAAATATTCACCTTTGTTAGAAGCAGAGTGGCGCAGTGGAAGCGTGCTGGGCCCATATCCCAGAGGTCCGTGGATCGAAACCACGCTCTTCTAAAAATATATTTTAATCTAACAAAATTTGCACTGGCACCTTGCAAATTGTGACGAAATATGTCAAATATTGCATCAGGCAAATATAATCCTGCACTACTCACAATACCAAGTATTCACCTTACCTTACAAAGCTAGAAGAGTTGCGCAGTGGAAGCGTGCTGGGCCCATAACACAGAGGTCTGTGGATGGAAACCACGCTCTGCTAAAAACAATATTTTTATCCACCAAAATTTTTATTGGCAACATGGGTAATTGGGACGTAATTCGATGAAATATTGCAAGAGTCTAATATAAAATCCTGCACTAGGCCTACTCACAATACTAAATCTTCAACTTATGCTAGAAAGCTAGCAGAGTGGCGCAATGGCAGCGTGCTGGGCCCATAACCCAGAGGTCTCTGGATCAAAAAACACGCTGTGCTAAAAAATGTTAATCTAACAACATTTTTATTGGCAAAATTGGAAATTGTGACGTAATTTGGTCAAATATTGCATCAGCCAAATATAATCCTGCACTACTCACAATACCAAATCTTCACCTCGTGTTAGCAGGCTAGCAGGGTGGCGCAGTGGAAGCGTGCTGGCCCCATAACCCAGTGGTCCGTGGATAGAAACCATGCTCTGGTAAAAAAAAGAAAATTAAACTGACAAAATTTGCATTGGCAACTTGGGAATTGTGACCTAATTTGTCAAATATTGCATCAGCCAAATAAAATCCTGCACTACTCAAAATAGCAAAACTTCAACTTATGTTAGCAAGCTAGCAGAGTGGCGCAGTGGAAGCGTGCTGGGCCCATAACCCAGAGGTCCGTGGATCTAAACCACGCTCTGCTAAAAATATATTTTAATCTAACAAAATTTGCATTGCAAACTTGGAAATTGTGACGTAATATGTCAAATACTACATCAGCCAAATATAATCCTGCACTACTCACAATGCCAAGTCTTTACCTTACCTTAGAAAGCTAGCAGAGTGGCGCTGTGGAAGCGTGCTGGGCCCAAAACACAGAGGTCCGTGGATCGACACCACGCTCTGCTAAAAAAAAGTTTTTTCCACCAAAATTTTTATTAACAACATGGGAAATTGGGACGTAATACGATAAAATATTGCATGATTCTAATATAAAATCCTGCACTAGGCCTACTCACAATACTAAATCTTCACCTGATGCTAGAAAGCTAGCAGAGTGGCGCAATGGCAGCGTGCTGGGCCAATAACCCAGAGGTCCCTGAATCAAAAAACACGCTCTACTAAAAAATGTTAATCTAACAACGTTTTTATTGGCAAAATTGAAAATTGTGACGTAATTTGGTCAAATATTGCATCAGCCAAATATAATCCTGCACTACTCACAATACCAAATCTCCACCACGTGTTAGCAAGCTAGCAGGGTGGCGCAGTGGATTCGTGCTGGCCCCATAACCCAGAGGTCTGTGGATCGAAACCACGCTCTGCTAAAAAAAAATGTTGTTATCCACCAAAATTTTTATTGGCAACATGGGAAATTGGGACGTAATTCGATGAAATATTGCATGAGTCTAATATAAAATCCTGCATTAGGCCTACTCACAATACTAAATCTTCACCTTATGCTAGAAAGCTGGCAGAGTGGCGCAATGGCAGTGTGCTGGGCCCATAACCCAGAGGTCCCTGGATCAAAAAATACGCTCTGCTAAAAAATGTTAATCTAACAACATTTTTATTGGCAAAATTGGAAATTGTGACGTAATTTGGTCAAATATTGCATCAGCCAAATATAATCCTGCACTACTCACAATACCAAATCTTCACCTCGTGTTAGCAGGCTAGCAGGGTGGCGCAGTGGAAGCTTGCTGGCCCCATAACCCAGAGGTGCGTGGATCGAAACCAAGCTCTGCTAAAAAAAATATATTTTAATCTGACAAAATTTGCATTGGCAACTTGGGAATTGTGACCTAATTTGTCAAAACAGAGGTCCGTGGATCGAAACCACGCTCTGCTAAAAATATATTTTAATCTAACAAAATTTGCATTGCCAACTTGGAAATTGTGACGTAATATGTCAAATACTGCATCAGCCAAATATAATCCTGCACTACTCACAATGCCAAGTCTTTACCTTACCTTAGAAAGCTAGCAGAGTGGCGCTGTGGAAGCGTGCTGAGCCCAAAACCCAGAGGTCCGTGGATCGAAACCACGCTCTGCTAAAAAAAGTTTTTTTCCACCAAAATTTTTATTAGCAACATGGGAAATTGGGACGTAATTCGATAAAATATTGCATGAGTCTAATATAAAATCCTGCACGAGGCCTACTCACAATACTAAATCTTCACCTGATGCTAGAAAGCTAGCAGAGTGGCGCAATGGCAGCGTGCTGGGCCAATAACCCAGAGGTCCCTGAATCAAAAAACACGCTCTACTAAAAAATGTTGATCTAACAACGTTTTTATTGGCAAAATTGAAAATTGTGACGTAATTTGGTCAAATATTGCATCAGCCAAATATAATCCTGCACTACTCACAATACCAAATCTTCACCTCGTGTTAGCAGGCTAGCAGGGTGGCGCAGTGGATTCGTGCTGGCCCCATAACCCAGAGGTCCGTGGATCGAAACCACGCTCTGCTAAAAAAAATGTTTTTATCCACCAAAATTTTTATTGGCAACATGGGAAATTGGGACGTAATTCGATGAAATATTGCATGAGTCTAATATAAAATCCTGCACTAGGCCTACTCACAATACTAAATCATCACCTTATGCTAGAAAGCTGGCAGAGTGGCGCAATGGCAGCGTGCTGGGCCCATAACCCAGAGGTCCCTGGATCAAAAACACGCTCTGCTAAAAAATGTTAATCTAACAACATTTTTATTGGCAAAATTGGAAATTGTGACGTAATTTGGTCAAATATTGCATCAGCCAAATATAATCCTGCACTACTCACAATACCAGATCTTCACCTCGTGTTAGCAGGCTAGCAGGGTGGCGCAGTGGAAGCGTGCTGGCCCCATAACCCAGAGGTCCGTGGATCGAAACCAAGCTTTGCTAAAAAAAATATATTTTAATCTGACAAAATTTGCATTGGCAACTTGGGAATTGTGACCTAATTTGTCAAAACAGAGGTCCGTGGATCGAAACCACGCTCTGCTGAAAAAAAAAAATTAATCAGACAAAATTTGCATTGGCAACTTGGGAATTGTGACCTAATTTGTCAAATATTGCATCAGCCAAATATAATCCTGCACTACTCGAAATACCAAATCTTCAACTTATGTTAGTAATCTAGCAGAGTGGCGCAGTGGAAGCGTGCTGAGCCCATAACCCAGAGGTCCGTGGATCGAAACCACGCTCTGCTAAAAATATATTTTAATCTAACAAAATGTGCACTGGCACCTTGCAAATTGTGACGAAATATGTCAAATATTGCATCAGGCAAATATAATCCTGCACTACTCACAATACCAAGTATTCACCTTACCTTACAAAGCTAGAAGAGTGGCGCAGTGGATGCGTGCTGGGCCCATAACACAGAGGTCTGTGGATCGAAACCACGCTCTACTAAAAAAAATGTTTTTATCCACCAAAATTTGTACTGGCAACATGGGAAATTGGGACGTAATTCGATGAAATATTGCATGAGTCTAATATAAAATCCTGCACTAGGCCTACTCACAATACAAAATCTTCACCTTATGCTAGAAAGCTAGCAGAGTGGCGCAATGGCAGCGTGCTGGGCCCAAAACCCAGAGGTCCCTTGATCAAAAAACACGCTCTGCTAAAAAATGTTAATCTAACAACATTTTTATTGGCAAAATTGGAAATTGTGACGTAATTTGGTCAAATATTGCATCAGCCAAATATAATCCTGCACTACTCACAATACCAAATCTTCACCTCGTGTTAGCAGGCTAGCAGGGTGGCGCAGTGGAAGCGTGCTGGCCCCATAACCCAGAGGCCCGTGGATCGAAACCAAGCTCTGCTAAAAAAAAATATTTTAATTTGACAAAATTTGCATTGGCACTTTGGGAATTGTGACCTAATTTGTCAAATATTGCATCAGCCAAATATAATCCTGCACCACTCAAAATACCAAATCTTCAACTTCTGTTAGCAAGCTAGCAGAGTGGCGCAGTGGAAGCGTGCTGGGCCCATAACCCAGAGGTCCGTGGATCGAAACCACGCTCTGCTAAATATATATTTTAATCTAACAAAATTTGCATTGCCAACTTGGAAATTGTGACGTAATATGTCAAATATTGCATCAGCCAAATATAATCCTGCACTACTCACAATACCAAATATTCACCTTACGTTGGAAAGCTAGCAGAGTGGCGCAGTGGAAGCGTGCTGGGCCCATAACCCAGAGGTCCCTGGATCAAAAAATACGCTCTGCTAAAAAATGTTAATCTAACAACATTTTTATTGGCAAAATTGGAAATTGTGACGTAATTTGGTCAAATATTGCATCAGCCAAATATAATCCTGCACTACTCACAATACCAAATCTTCACCTCGTGTTAGCAGGCTAGCAGGGTGGCGCAGTGGAAGCTTGCTGGCCCCATAACCCAGAGGTGCGTGGATCGAAACCAAGCTCTGCTAAAAAAAATATATTTTAATCTGACAAAATTTGCATTGGCAACTTGGGAATTGTGACCTAATTTGTCAAAACAGAGGTCCGTGGATCGAAACCACGCTCTGCTAAAAATATATTTTAATCTAACAAAATTTGCATTGCCAACTTGGAAATTGTGACGTAATATGTCAAATACTGCATCAGCCAAATATAATCCTGCACTACTCACAATGCCAAGTCTTTACCTTACCTTAGAAAGCTAGCAGAGTGGCGCTGTGGAAGCGTGCTGGGCCCGAAACCCAGAGGTCCGTGGATCGAAACCACGCTCTGCTAAAAAAAAGTTTTTTTCCACCAAAATTTTTATTAGCAACATGGGAAATTGGGACGTAATTCGATAAAATATTGCATGAGTCTAATATAAAATCCTGCACTAGGCCTACTCACAATACTAAATCTTCACCTGATGCTAGAAAGCTAGCAGAGTGGCGCAATGGCAGCGTGCTGGGCCAAAAACCCAGAGGTCCCTGAATCAAAAAACACGCTCTACTAAAAAATGTTGATCTAACAACGTTTTTATTGGCAAAATTGAAAATTGTGACGTAATTTGGTCAAATATTGCATCAGCCAAATATAATCCTGCACTACTCACAATACCAAATCTTCACCTCGTGTTAGCAGGCTAGCAGGGTGGCGCAGTGGATTCGTGCTGGCCCCATAACCCAGAGGTCCGTGGATCGAAACCACGCTCTGCTAAAAAAAATGTTTTTATCCACCAAAATTTTTATTGGCAACATGGGAAATTGGGACGTAATTCGATGAAATATTGCATGAGTCTAATATAAAATCCTGCACTAGGCCTACTCACAATACTAAATCATCACCTTATGCTAGAAAGCTAGCAGAGTGGCGCAATGGCAGCGTGCTGGGCCCATAACCCAGAGGTCCCTGGATCAAAAACACGCTCTGCTAAAAAATGTTAATCTAACAACATTTTTATTGGCAAAATTGGAAATTGTGACGTAATTTGGTCAAATATTGCATCAGCCAAATATAATCCTGCACTACTCACAATACCAGATCTTCACCTCGTGTTAGCAGGCTAGCAGGGTGGCGCAGTGGAAGCGTGCTGGCCCCATAACCCAGAGGTCCGTGGATCGAAACCAAGCTTTGCTAAAAAAAATATATTTTAATCTGACAAAATTTGCATTGGCAACTTGGGAATTGTGACCTAATTTGTCAAAACAGAGGTCCGTGGATCGAAACCACGCTCTGCTGAAAAAAAAAAAATTAATCAGACAAAATTTGCATTGGCAACTTGGGAATTGTGACCTAATTTGTCAAATATTGCATCAGCCAAATATAATCCTGCACTACTCGAAATACCAAATCTTCAACTTATGTTAGCAATCTAGCAGAGTGGCGCAGTGGAAGGGTGCTGAGCCCATAACCCAGAGGTCCGTGGATCGAAACCACGCTCTGCTAAAAATATATTTTAATCTAACAAAATGTGCACTGGCACCTTGCAAATTGTGACGAAATATGTCAAATATTGCATCAGGCAAATATAATCCTGCACTACTCACAATACCAAGTATTCACCTTACCTTACAAAGCTAGAAGAGTGGCGCAGTGGATGCGTGCTGGGCCCATAACACAGAGGTCTGTGGATCGAAACCACGCTCTACTAAAAAAAATGTTTTTATCCACCAAAATTTGTACTGGCAACATGGGAAATTGGGACGTAATTCGATGAAATATTGCATGAGTCTAATATAAAATCCTGCACTAGGCCTACTCACAATACAAAATCTTCACCTTATGCTAGAAAGCTAGCAGAGTGGCGCAATGGCAGCGTGCTGAGCCCAAAACCCAGAGGTCCCTTGATCAAAAAACACGCTCTGCTAAAAAATGTTAATCTAACAAAATTTTTATTGGCAAAATTGGAAATTGTGACGTAATTTGGTCAAATATTGCATCAGCCAAATATAATCCTGCACTACTCACAATACCAAATCTTCACCTCGTGTTAGCAGGCTAGCAGGGTGGCGCAGTGGAAGCGTGCTGGCCCCATAACCCAGAGGCCCGTGGATCGAAACCAAGCTCTGCTAAAAAAAAATATTTTAATTTGACAAAATTTGCATTGGCACTTTGGGAATTGTGACCTAATTTGTCAAATATTGCATCAGCCAAATATAATCCTGCACCACTCAAAATACCAAATCTTCAACTTCTGTTAGCAAGCTAGCAGAGTGGCGCAGTGGAAGCGTGCTGGGCCCATAACCCAGAGGTCCGTGGATCGAAACCACGCTCTGCTAAATATATATTTTAATCTAACAAAATTTGCATTGCCAACTTGGAAATTGTGACGTAATATGTCAAATATTGCATCAGCCAAATATAATCCTGCACTACTCACAATACCAAATATTCACCTTACGTTGGAAAGCTAGCAGAGTGGCGCAGTGGAAGCGTGCTGGGCCCATAACCCAGAGGTCCGTGGATCGAAACCACGCTCTGCTAAAAATATATTTTAATCTAACAAAATTTGCACTGGCACCTTGGAAATTGTGACGAAATATGTCAAATATTGCATCAGGCAAATATAATCCTGCACTACTCACAATACCAAGTATTCACCTTACCTTACAAAGCTAGCAGAGTGGCGCAGTGGAAGCGTGCTGGCCCCATAACCCAGATGTCCGTGGATCGAAACCACCCTCTGCCAAAAAAAATATTTTAATCTGACAAAATTTGCATTGGCAACTTGGAAATTGTGACATAATTTGTCAAATATTGCATCAGCCAAATAAAATCCTGCACTACTCAAAATACCAAATCTTCAACTTATGTTAGCAAGCTAGCAGAGTGGCGCAGTGGAAGCGTGCTGGGCCCATAACCCAGAGGTCCGTGGATCGAAACCACGCTCTGCCAAAAATATATTTTATTCTAACAAAATTTGCATTGCCAACTTGGAAATTGTGACGTAATATTTCAAATATTGCATCAGCCAAATATAATCCTGCACTACTCACAATACCAAATCTTCACCTTACGTTAGAAAGCTAGCAGAGTGGCGCAGTGGAAGCGTGCTGGGCCCATAACCCAGAGGTCCGTGGATCGAAACCACGATCTGCTAAAAAAAATGTTTTTTTCAACCAAAATTTTTATTAGCAACATAGGAAATTGGGACGTAATTCGATGAAATATTGCATGAGTCTAATATAAAATCCTGCACTAGGCCTACTCACAATACTAAATCTTCACCTGATGCTAGAAAGCTAGCAGAGTGGCGCAGTGGAAGCGTGCTGGCCCCATAACCCAGAGGTCCGTGGATGTAAACCAAGCTCTGCTAAAAAAAATATTTTAATCTGACAAAATTTGCATTGGCACCTTGGGAATTGTGACCTAATTTGTCAAATATTGCATCAGCCAAATATAATCCTGCACTACTCAAAATACCAAATCTTCAACTTATGTTAGCAAGCTAGCAGAGTGGCGCAGTGGAAGCGTGCTGGGCCCATAACCCGAAGGTCCGTGGATGGAAACCAAGCTCTGCTAAAAAAAAATATTTTAATCTGATTTGCATTGGCACCTTGGGAATTGTGACCTAATTTGTCAAATATTGCATCAGCCAAATATAATCCTGCACTACTCACAATACCAAATCTTCACCTTACGTTAGAAAGCTAGCAGAGTGGCGCAGTGGAAGCGTGCTGGCCCCATAACCCAGAGGTCCGTGGATGGAAACCAAGCTCTGCTAAAAAAAAATATTTTAATCTGACAAAATTTGCATTGGCACCTTGGGAATTGTGACCTAATTTGTCAAATATTGCATCAGCCATATATAATCCTGCACTACTCAAAATACCAAATCTTCAACTTATGTTAGCAAGCTAGCAGAGTGGCGCAGTGGAAGCGTGCTGGGCCCATAACCCAGACGTCCATGGATCGAAACCACGCTCTGCTAAAAATATATTTTAATCTAACAAAATTTGCTTTGCCAACTTAGAAATTGTGACGTAATATGTCAAATATTGCATCAGCCAAATATAATCCTGCACCACTCACAATACCAAATATTCACCTTTGTTAGAAAGCTAGCAGAGTGGCGCAGTGGAAGCGTGCTGGGCCCATATCCCAGAGGTCCGTGGATCGAAACCACGCTCTTCTAAAAATATATTTTAATCTAACAAAATTTGCACTGGCACCTTGCAAATTGTGACGAAATATGTCAAATATTGCATCAGGCAAATATAATCCTGCACTACTCACAATACCAAGTATTCACCTTACCTTACAAAGCTAGAAGAGTGGCGCAGTGAAAGCGTGCTGGGCCCATAACACAGAGGTCTGTGGATCGAAACCACGCTCTGCTAAAAACAATATTTTTAACCACCAAAATTTTTATTGGCAACATGGGTAATTGGGACGTAATTCGATGAAATATTGCAAGAGTCTAATATAAAATCCTGCACTAGGCCTACTCACAATACCAAATCTTCACCTTATGCTAGAAAGCTAGCAGAGTGGCGCAATGGCAGCGTGTTGGGCCCATAACCCAGAGGTCCCTGGATCAAAAAACACGCTGTGCTAAAAAATGTTAATCTAACAACATTTTTATTGGCAAAATTGGAAATTGTGACGTAATTTGGTCAAATATTGCATCAGCTAAATATAATCCTGCACTACTCACAATACCAAATCTTCACCTCGTGTTAGCAGGCTAGCAGGGTGGCGCAGTGGAAGCGTGCTGGCCCCATAACCCAGAGGTCCGTGGATCGAAACCATGCTCTGCTAAAAAAAAAAATTTAATTTGCATTGGGAATTGTGACCTAATTTGTCAAATATTGCATCAGCCAAATAAAATCCTGCACTACTCAAAATACCAAATCTTCAACTTATGTTAGCAAGCTAGCAGAGTGGCGCAGTGGAAGCGTGCTGGGCCCATAACCCAGAGGTCCGTGGATCGAAACCACGCTCTGCTAAAAATATATTTTAATCTAACAAAATTTGCAATGCCAACTTGGAAATTGTGACGTAATATGTCAAATATTGCATCAGCCAAATATAATCCTGCACTACTCACAATACCAAATATTCACCTTTGTTAAAAAACTAACAGAGTGGCGCAGTGGAAGCGTGCTGGGCCCATATCCCAGTGGCCCGTGGATCGAAACCACGCTCTTCTAAAAATATATTTTAATCTAACAAAATTTGCACTGGCACCTTGCAAATTGTGACGAAATATGTCAAATATTGCATCAGGCAAATATAATCCTGCACTACTCACAATACCAAGTATTCACCTTACCTCCTTACCTTACAAAGCTAGAAGAGTGGCGCAGTGGAAGCGTGCTGGGCCCATAACACAGAGGTCTGTGGATCGAAACCACGCTCTGCTAAAAACAATATTTTTATCCACCAAAATTTTTATTGGCAACATTGGTAATTGTGACGTAATTCGATGAAATATTGCAAGAGTCTAATATAAAATCCTACACTAGGCCTACTCACAATACTAAATCTTCACCTTATGCTAGAAAGCTAGCAGAGTGGCGCAATGGCAGCGTGTTGGGCCCATAACCCAGAGGTCCCTGGATCAAAAAACACGCTGTGCTAAAAAATGTTAATCTAACAACATTTTTATTGGCAAAATTGGAAATTGTGACGTAATTCGATGAAATATTGCATCAGCCAAATATAATCCTGCACTACTCACAATACCAAATCTTCACCTCGTGTTAGCAGGCTAGCAGGGTGGCGCAGTGGAAGCGTGCTGGCTCCATAACCCAGAGGTCCGTGGATCTAAACCATGCTCTGCTAACAAAAAATATTTTAATTTGCATTGGCAACTTGGGAATTGTGACCTAATTTGTCAAATATTGCACCAGCCAAATAAAATCCTGCACTACTCAAAATACCAAATCTTCAACTTATGTTAGCAAGCTAGCAGAGTGGCGCAGTGGAAGCGTGCTGGGCCCATAACCCAGAGGTCCGTGGATCTAAACCACGCTCCGCTAAAAATATATTTTAATCTAACAAAATTTGCATTGCCAACTTGGGCGGGGCCCTAGGGTAGTGGTTAGCACCGCTGCCTTTCACGCCAGAGTCCGGGGTTCGGTTCCCGGTCTCGGCGGTTTGAAAGAAACAACATTGTTTCTTCCCCATCCACGTGTGAAAGTTAGTATTGTGGGGAGCCTCCGTGACCGAGAGGTAGCGTGCTCGGCCTCAGACCGCCAAGGCTCGAATTTCGAATCCTGTGTCTGGAGGACAGTGTCATCTCAATCATCTCACCATCCTCAGGAGGTTCTCCTGGCCCAGTTTAGCCTATATGTGCACAAAGGTGGCCTAAAGCCCGATTCATTTCATTTTTTTGCATTGCCAACTTGGAAATTGTGACGTAATATTTCAAATATTGCATCAGCCAAATATAATCCTGCACTACTCACAATACCAAATCTTCACCATACGTTAGAAAGCTAGCAGAGTGGCGCTGTGGAAGCGTGCTGGGCCCAAAACCCAGAGGTCCGTGGATCGAAACAACGCTCTGCTAAAAAAAAAGTTTTTTTCCACCACAATTTTTATTAGCAACATGGGAAATTAGGACGTAATTCGATAAAATGAGTCTAATATAAAATCCTGCACTAGGCCTACTCACAATACTGAATCTTCACCTGATGCTAGAAAGCTAGCAGAGTGGCGCAATGGCAGCGTGTTGGGCCCATAACCCAGAGGTCCCTGGATCAAAAAACACGCTGTGCTAAAAAATGTTAATCTAACAACATTTTTATTGGCAAAATTGGAAATTGTGACGTAATTTGGTCAAATATTGCATCAGCCAAATATAATCCTGCACTACTCACAATACCAAATCTTCACCTCGTGTTAGCAGGCTAGCAGGGTGGCGCAGTGGAAGCATGCTGGCCCCATAACCCAGAGGTCCGTGGATCGAAACAATGCTCTGCTAATAAAAAAAAAATTAAACTGACAAAATTTGCATTGGCAACTTGGGAATTGTGACCTAATTTGTCAAATATTGCATCATGCAAATAAAATCCTGCACTACTCAAAATACCAAAACTTCAACTTATGTTAGCAAGCTAGCAGAGTGGCGCAGTGGAAGCGTGCTGGGCCCATAACCCAGATGTCCATGGATCTAAACCACGCTCTGCTAAAAATATATTTTAATCTAACAAAATTTGCATTGCCAACTTGGAAATTGTGACGTAATATTTCAAATATTGCATCAGCCAAATAGAATCCTGCACTACTCACAATACCAAATCTTCACCTTACGTTAGAAAACTAGCAGAGTGGCGCAATGGCAGCGTGCTGGGCCAATAACCCAGAGGTCCCTGAATCAAAAAACACGCTCTACTAAAAAATGTTAATCTAACAACGTTTTTATTGGCAAAATTGAAAATTGTGACGTAATTTGGTCAAATATTGCATCAGCCAAATATAATCCTGCACTACTCACAATACCAAATCTTCACCTCGTGTTAGCAGGCTAGCAGGGTGGCGCAGTGGATTCGTGCTGGCCCCATAACCCAGAGGTCCGTGGATCGAAACCACGCTCTGCTAAAAAAAATGTTTTTATCCACCAAAATTTTTATTGGCAACATGGGAAATTGGGACGTAATTCGATGAAATATTGCATGAGTCTAATATAAAATCCTGCACTAGGCCTACTCACAATACTAAATCTTCAACTTATGCTAGAAAGCTGGCAGAGTGGCGCAATGGCAGCGTGCTGGGCCCATAACCCAGAGGTCCCTGGATCAAAAAACACGCTCTGCTAAAAAATGTTAATCTAACAACATTTTTATTGGCAAAATTGGAAATTGTGACGTAATTTGGTCAAATATTGCATCAGCCAAATATAATCCTGCACTACTCACAATAACAAATCTTCACCTCGTGTTAGCAGGCTAGCAGGGTGGCGCAGTGGAAGCGTGCTGGCCCCATAACCCAGAGGTCCGTGGATCGAAACCAAGCTCTGCTAAAAAAAATATATTTTAATCTGACAAAATTTGCATTGGCAACTTGGGAATTGTGACCTAATTTGTCAAATATTGCATCAGCCAAATATAATCCTGCACTACTCAAAATACCAAATCTTCAACTTATGTTAGCAAGCGAGCAGAGTGGCGCAGTGGAAGCGTGCTGGGCCCATAACCCAGAGGTCCGTGGATCGAAACCACGCTCTGCTAAATATATATTTTAATCTAACAAAATTTGCATTGCCAACTTGGAAATTGTGACGTAATATGTCAAATATTGCATCAGCCAAATATAATCCTGCACTACTCACAATACCAAATAATCACCTTACGTTAGAAAGCTAGCAGAGTGGCGCAGTGGAAGCGTGCTGGGCCCATAACCCAGAGGTCCTTGGATCGAAAACACGCTCTGCTAAAAATATATTTTAATCTAACAAAATTTGCACTGGCACCTTGGAAATTGTGACGAAATATGTCAAATATTGCATCAGGCAAATATAATCCTACACTACTCACAATACCAAGTATTCACCTTACCTTACAAAGCTAGCAGAGTGGCGCAGTGTAAGCGTGCTGGGCCCATAACCCAGAGGTCCGTGGATCGAAACCACGTTCTGCGAGGAAAAATATTTTTATCCACCAAAATTTTCATTGGCAACATGGGAAATTGTGACGTAATTCGATGAAATATTGCATGAGTCTAATATAAAATCCTGCACTAGGTCTACTCACAATACTAAATCTTCACCTTATGCTAGAAAGCTAGCAGAGTGGCGCAATAGCAGCGTGCTGGGCCCATAACCCAGAGGTCCCTGGATAAAAAAACACGCTCTGCTTAAAAATGTTAATCTAACAACAGTTTTATTGGCAAAATTGGAAATTGTGACGTAATATTTCAAATATTGCATCAGCCAAATATAATCCTCCACTACTCACAATACCAAGTCTTTACTTTACGTTAGAAAGCTAGCAGAGTGGCGCTGTGGAAGCGTGCTGGGCCCATAACCCAGAGGTCCGAGGATCGAAACCACGCTCTGCTAAAAATATATTTTAATCTAACTAAATTTGCATTGCCAACTTGGAAATTGTGACGTAATATGTAAAATAAATATTGCATCAGCCAAATATAATCCTGCACTACTTACAATACCAAATCTTTACCTTTCGTTAGAAAGCTAGCTGAGTGGCGCAGTGGAAGCGTGCTGGGCCCATAACCCAGAGGTCCGTGGATCGAAACCACGCTCTGCTAAAAAAAATGTTTTTATCCACCAAAAATTTTATTGGCAAAATGGGAACTTGGGACGTAATTCGATGAAATATTGCATGAGTCTAATATAAAATCCTGCACTAGGCCTACTGACAATACTAAATCTTCACCTTATGCTAGAAAGCTAGCAGAGTGGCGCAATGGCAGCGTGCTGGGCCCAAAACCCAGAGGTCCCTGGATCAAAAAACACGCTCTGCTAAAAAATGTTAATCTAACAACATTTTTATTGGCAAAATTGGAAATTGTGACGTAATTTGGTCAAATATTGCATCAGCAACATATAATCATGCACTACTCACAATACCAAATCTTCACCTCGTGTTAGCAGGCTAGCAGGGTGGCGCAGTGGAAGCGTGCTGGCCCCATAACCCAGAGGTCCGTGGATCGAAACCAAGCTCTGCTAAAAAAAAATATTTCAATCTGACAAAATTTGCATTGGCAAATTGGGAATTGTGACCTAATTTGCCAGATATTGCATCAGCCAAATATAATCCTGCACTACTCAAAATACCAAATCTTCAATTTATGTTAGCAAGCTAGCAGAGTGGCGCAGTGGAAGCGTGCTGGTCCCATAACCCAGAGGTCCGTGGATCGAAACCACGCTCTGCTAAAAATATATTTTAATCTAACAAAATTTGCATTGCCAACTTGGAAATTGTGACGTAATATGTCAAATATTGCATCAGCCAAATATAATCCTGCACTACTCACAATAGCAAGTATTCACCTTACCTTACAAAGCTTGAAGAGTGGCGCAGTGGAAGCGTGATGGGCCCATAACCCAGCGGTCTGTGGATCGAAACCACGCTCTGCTAAAAACAATATTTTTATCCACCAAAATTTTTATTGGCAACATGGGAAATTGGGACGTAATTCGATGAAATATTGCAAGAGTCTAATATAAAATCCTGCACTAGGCCTACTCACAATACTAAATCCTCACCTTATGCTAAAAAGCTAGCAGAGTGGCGCAATGGCAGCGTGTTGGGCCCATAACCCAGAGGTCCGTGGATCGAAAACACGCTCTGCTAAAAATATATTTTAATCTAACAAAATTTGCACTGGCACCTTGGAAATTGTGACGAAATATGTCAAATATTGCATCAGGCAAATATAATCCTACACTACTCACAATACCAAGTATTCACCTTACCTTACAAAGCTAGCAGAGTGGCGCAGTGTAAGCGTGCTGGGCCCATAACCCAGAGGTCCGTGGATCGAAACCAAGCTCTGCTAAAAAAAAATATTTCAATCTGACAAAATTTGCATTGGCAAATTGGGAATTGTGACCTAATTTGTCAGATATTGCATCAGCCAAATATAATCCTGCACTACTCAAAATACCAAATCTTCAATTTATGTTAGCAAGTTAGCAGAGTGGCGCAGTGGAAGCGTGCTGGTCCCATAACCCAGAGGTCCGTGGATCGAAACCACGCTCTGCTAAAAATATATTTTAATCTAACAAAATTTGCATTGCCAACTTGGAAATTGTGACGTAATATGTCAAATATTGCATCAGCCAAATATAATCCTGCACTACTCACAATACCAAATATTCACCTTACGTTAGAAAGCTAGCAGAGTGGCGCAGTGGAAGCGTGCTGGGCCCAGATCCCAAAGGTCCGTGGATCGAAACCACGCTCTGCTAAAAATATATTTTAATCTAACAAAATTTGCACTGGCACCTTGCAAATTGTGACGAAATATGTCAAATATTGCATCAGGCAAATATAGTCCTGCACTACTCACAATACCAAGTATTCACCTTACCTTACAAAGCTAGCAGAGTGGCGCAGAGGAAGCGTGCTGGGCCCATAAACCAGAGGTCCGTGGATCGAAACCACGCTCTGCTAGAAAAAATGTTTTTATCCACCAAAATTTTCATTGTCAACATGGGAAATTGTGACGTAATTCGATGAAATATTGCATGAGTCTAATATAAAATCCTGCACTATGTCTACTCACAATACTAAATCTTCACCTTATGCTAGAAAGCTAGAAGAGTGGCGCAATAGCAGCGTGCTGGGCCCATAACCCAGAGGTCCTTGGATCAAAAAACACGCTCTGCTAAAAAATGTTAATCTAACAACAGTTTTATTGGCAAAATTGGAAATTATGACGTAATTTAGTCAAATATTGCATCAGCCAAATATAATCCTGCACTACTCACAATACCAAATCTTCACCTCGCGTTAGCAGGCTAGCAGGGTGGTGCAGTGGAAGCGTGCTGGCCCCATAACCTAGAGGTCCGTGGATCGAAACCACGCTCTGCTAAAAATATATTTTAATCGAACAAAATTTGCACTGGCACCTTGGAAATTGTGACGAAATATGTCAAATATTGCATCAGGCAAATATAATCCTGCACTACTCACAATACCAAGTATTCACCTTACCTTACAAAGCTAGCAGAGTGGCGCAGTGGAAGCGTGCTGGGCCCATAACCCAGAGGTCCGTGAATCGAAACCACGCTCTGCTAGAAAAAATGTTTTTATCCACCAAAATTTTCATTGGCAACATGGGAAATTGTGACGTAATTCGATGAAATATTGCATGAGTCTAATATAAAATCCTGCACTATGTCTACTCACAATACCAAATCTTCACCTTATGCTAGAAAGCTAGCAGAGTGGCGCAATAGCAGCGTGCTGGGCCCATAACCCAGAGGTCCTTGGATCAAAAAACACGCTCTGCTAAAAAATGTTAATCTAACAACAGTTTTATTGGCAAAATTGGAAATTATGACGTAATTTGGACAAATATTGCATCAGCCAAATATAATCCTGCACTACTCACAATACCAAATCTTCACCTCGTGTTAGCAGGCTAGCAGGGTGGTGCAGTGGAAGCGTGCTGGCCCCATAACCCAGAGGTCCGTGGATCGAAACAACGCTCTGCTAAAAAAAAAATATTTTAATCTGACAAAATTTGCATTGGCAACTTCGGAATTGTGACCTAATTTGTCTAATATTGAATCAGCCAAATATAATCCTGCACTACGCAAAATACCAAATCTTCAACCTATGTTAGCAAGCTAGCAGAGTGGCGCAGTGGAAGCGTGCTGGGCCCATAACCCAGAGGTCCGTGGATCGAAACCACGCTCTGCTAAAAATATATTTTAATCTAACAAAATTTGCACTGGCACCTTGTAAATTGTGACGAAATATGTCAAATATTGCATCAGGCAAATATAATCCTGCACTACTCACAATACCAAGTATTCACCTTACCTTCGAAGCCAGCAGAGTGGCGCAGTGGAAGCGTGCTGGGCCCATAACCCAGAGGTCCGTGAATCGAAACCACGCTCTGCTAAATAAAATGTTTTTATCCACCAAAATTTTTATTGGCAACATGGGAAATTGGGACGTAATTCGATGAAATATTGCATGAGTCTAATATAAAATCCTGCACTAGGCCTACTCACAATACTAAATCTTCACCTTATGCTAGAAAGCTAGCAGAGTGGCGCAATGGCAGCGTCCTTGGCCCATAACCCAGAGGTCCCTGGATCAAAAAACACGCAGTGCTAAAAAATGTAAATCTAACAACATTTTTATTGGCAAAGAAACCACGCTCTGCTGGAAAAAAAAATGTTTTTATCCACCAAAATTTTCATTGGCAACATGGGAAATTGTGACGTAATTCGATGAAATATTGCATGAGTCTAATATAAAATCCTGCACTAGGTCTACTCACAATACTAAATCTTCACCTTATGCTAGAAAGCTAGCAGAGTGGCGAATAGCAGCGTGCTGGGCCCATAACCCAGAGGTCCCTGGATCAAAAAACACGCTCTGCTAAAAAATGTTAATCTAACATCAGTTTTATTGGCAAAAATTGAAATTGTGACGTAATTTGGTCAAATATTGCATCAGCCAAATATAATCCTGCACTACTCACAATACCAAATCTTCATCTCGTGTTAGCAGGCTAGTAGAGTGGCGCAGTAGAAGCGTGCTGGGCCCATAACCCAGAGGTCCGTGGATCGAAACCACGCTCTGCTAAAAATATATTTTAATCTAACAAAATTTGCTTTGCCAACTTGGAAATTGTGACGTAATATGTCAAATATTGCATCAGCCAAATATAATCCTGCACTACTCACAATACCAAGTCTTTACCTTACGTTAGAAAGCTAGCAGAGTGGCGCAGTGGTGGCGTGCTGGGCCCATAACCCAGAGGTCCGTGGATCGAAACCAAGCTGTGCTAAGAAAAATGTTTTTATCCACCAAAATTTTTATTGGCAACATGGGAAATTGGGACGTAATTCGATGAATTATGGCATGAGTCTAATATAAAATCCTGCACTAGGAATACTCACAATACTAAATCTTCACCTTATGCTAGAAAGCAAGCAGAGTGGCGCAATGACAGCGTGCTGGGCCCATAACCCAGAGGTCCCTGGATCAAAAAACACGCTCTGCTAAAAAATGTTAATCTAAAAACATTTTTATTTGCAAAATTGGAAATTGTGACGTAATTTGGTCAAATATTGCATCAGCCAAATATAATCCTGCACTACTCACAATACCAAATCTTCACCTCGTGTTAGCAGGCTAGCAGGGTGGCGCAGTGGAAGCGTGCTGGCCCGATAACCCAGAGGTCCGTGGATCGAAACCAAGCTCTGCTAAAAAAAAAAAAATTAATCAGACAAAATTTGCATTGGCAACTTGGGAATTGTGACCTAATTTGTCAAATATTGCATCAGCCAAATATAATCCTGCACTACTCGAAATACCAAATCTTCAACTTATGTTAGCAAGCTAGCAGAGTGGCGCAGTGGAAGCGTGCTGAGCCCATAACCCAGAGGTCCGTGGATCAAAACTACGCTCTGCTAAAAATATATTTTATTCTAACAAAATTTGCATTGCCAACTTGGAAATTGTGACGTAATATGTCAAATATTGCATCAGCCAAATATAATCCTGCACTACTCACAATACCAAATATTCACCTTACGTTAGAAAGCTGGCAGAGTGGCGCAATTGCAGCGTGTTGGGCCCATAACCCAGAGGTCCCTGGATCAAAAAACACGCTCTGCTAAAAAATGTTAATCTAACAAGATTTTTATTGGCAAAATTGGAAATTGTGACGTAATTTGGTCAAATAGCAGGGTGGCGCAGTGGAAGCGTGCTGGCCCCATAACCCAGAGGCCCGTGGATCGAAACCAAGCTCTGCTAAAAAAAAATATTTTAATCTGACAAAATTTGCATTGACACTTTGGGAATTGTGACCTAATTTGTCAAATATTGCATCAGCCAAATATAATCCAGCACCACTCAAAATACCAAATCTTCAACTTCTGTTAGCAAGCTAGCAGAGTGGCGCAGTGGAAGCGTGCTGGGCCCATAACCCAGAGGTCCGTGGATCGAAACCACGCTCTGCTAAAAATATATTTTAATCTAACAAAATTTGCACTGGCACCTTGGAAATTGTGACGAAATATGTCAAAATATTGCATCAGGCAAATATAATCCTGCACTACTCACAAAACCAAGTATTCACCTTACCTTACAAAGCTAGCAGAGTGGCGCAGTGGAAGCGTGCTGGGCCCATATCCCAGACGTCCGTGGATCGAAACCACGCTCTGCTAAAAATATATTTTAATCTAACAAAATGTGCACTGGCACCTTGCAAATTGTGACGAAATATGTCAAATATTGCATCAGGCAAATATAATCCTGCACTACTCACAATACCAAGTATTCACCTTACCTTACAAAGCTAGAAGAGTGGCGCAGTGGAAGCGTGCTGAGCCCATAACACAGAGGTCTGTGGATCGAAACCACGCTCTGCTAAAAACAATATTTTTATCCACCAAAATTTTTATTGGCAACATGGGTAATTGGGACGTAATTCGATGAAATATTGCAAGAGTCTAATATAAAATCCTAGCACTAGGCCTACTCACAATACTAAATCTTCACCTTATGCTAGAAAGCTAGCAGAGTGGCGCAATTGCAGCGTGTTGGGCCCATAACCCAGAGGTCCCTGGATCAAAAAACACGCTCTGCTAAAAAATGTTAAACTAACAACATTTTTATTGGCAAAATTGGAAATTGTGACGTAATTTGGTCAAATATTGCATCAGCCAAATATAATCCTGCACTACTCACAATACCAAATCTTCACCTCGTGTTAGCAGGCTAGCAGGGTGGCGCAGTGGAAGCGTGCTGGCCCCATAACCCAGAGGCCCGTGGATCGAAACCAAGCTCTGCTAAAAAAAAATATTTTAATCTGACAAAATTTGCATTGGCACTTTGGGAATTGTGACCTAATTTGTCAAATATTGCATCAGCCAAATATAATCCTGCACCACTCAAAATACCAAATCTTCAACTTCTGTTAGCAAGCTAGCAGAGTGGCGCAGTGGAAGCGTGCTGGGCCCATAACCCAGAGGTCCGTGGATCGAAACCACGCTCTGCTAAAAATATATTTTAATCTAACAAAATTTGCACTGGCACCTTGGAAATTGTGACGAAATATGTCAAATATTGCATCAGGCAAATATAATCCTGCACTACTCACAATACCAAGTATTCACCTTACCTTACAAAGCTAGCAGAGTGGCGCAGTGGAAGCGTGCTGGGCCCATAACCCAGAGGTCCGTGGATCGAAACCACGCTCTGCTAGAAAAATGTTTTTATCCACCAAAACTGTCATTGGCAACATGGGAAATTGTGACGTAATTCGATGAAATATTGCATGAGTCTAATATAGAACCCTGCACTAGGTCTACTCACAATACTAAATCTTCACCTTATGCTAGAAAGCTAGCAGAGTGGCGCAATAGCAGCGTGCTGGGCCCATAACCCAGAGGTCCCTGGATCGAAACCACGCTCTGCTAAAAATATATTTTAATCTAACAAAATTTGCATTGCCAACTTGGAAATTGTGACGTAATATGTCAAATATTGCATCAGCCAAATATAATCCTGCACTACTCACAATGCCAAGTCTTTACCTTACGTTAGAAAGCTAGCAGAGTGGCGCAGTGGAAGCGTGCTGGGCCCATAACCCAGAGGTCCGTGGATCGAAACCACGCTCTGCTAAAAAAAAAAAATTTATCCACCAAAATATGAATTGGCAACATGGGAAATTGGGACGTAATTCGATGAAATATTGCATGAGTCTAATATAAAATCCTGCACTAGGCCTACTCACAATACTAAATCTTCACCTTATGCTAGAAAGCTAGCAGAGTGGCGCAATGGCAGCGTGCTGGGCCCATAACCCAGAGGTCCCTGGATCAAAAAACACGCTCTGCTAAAAAATGTTAATCTAACAACATTTTTATTGGCAAAATTGGAAATTGTGACGTAATTTGGTCAAATATTGCATCAGCCAAATATAATCCTGCACTACTCACAATACCAAATCTTCACCTCGTGTTAGCAGGCTAGCAGGGTGGCGCAGTGGAAGCGTGCTGGCCCCATAACCCAGAGGTCCGTGGATCGAAACTAAGCTCTGCTAAAAAAAAAAAATAATCTGACAAAATTTGCATTGGCAACTTGGGAATTGTGACCTAATTTGTCAAATATTGCATCAGCCAAATATAATCCTGCACTACTCAAAATACCAAATCTTCAACTTATGTTAGCAAGCTAGCAGCGTGGCGCAGTGGAAGCGTGCTGGGTCCATAACCCAGAGGTCCGTGGATCAAAACCACGCTCTGCTAAAAATATATTTTAATCTAACAAAATTTGCATTGCCAACTTGGAAATTGTGACGTAATATGTCAAATATTGCATCAGCCAAATATAATCCTGCACTACTCACAATACCAAATATTCACCTTACGTTAGAAAGCTAGCAGTGGAAGCGGGCTGGGCCCATAGCCCAGAGGTCCGTGGATCGAAACCACGCTCTGCTAAAAATATATTTTAATCTAACAAAATTTGCACTGGCACCTTGGAAATTGTGACGAAATATGTCAAAAATTGCATCAGGCAAATATAATCTTGATCTACTCACAATACCAAGTATTCACCTTACCTTACAAAGCTAGCAGAGTGGCGCAGTGGAAGCGTGCTGGGCCCATAACCCAGAGGTCCGTGGATCGAAACCACGCTCTGCTAAAAATATTTTTTAATCTAACAAAATTGCATTGGCACCTTGGAAATTGTGACGAAATTTGTCAAATATTGCATCAGGCAAATATAATCCTGCACTACTCACAATACCAAGTATTCACCGTACCTTACAAAGCTAGAAGAGTGGCGCAGTGGAAGCGTGCTGGGCCCATAACCCAGAGGTCCGTGGATCGAAACCACGCTCTGCTAAAAATATATTTTAATCTAACAAAATTTGCACTGGCACCTTGGAAATTGTGACGAAATATGTCAAATATTGCATCAGGCAAATATAATCCTGCACTACTCACAATACCAAGTATTCACCTTACCTTACAAAGCTAGCAGAGTGGCGCAGTGGAAGCGTGCTGGGCCCATAACCCAGAGGTCCGTGGATCGAAACCACGCTCTGCTAGAAAAATGTTTTTATCCACCAAAACTGTCATTGGCAACATGGGAAATTGTGACGTAATTCGATGAAATATTGCATGAGTCTAATATAGAACCCTGCACTAGGTCTACTCACAATACTAAATCTTCACCTTATGCTAGAAAGCTAGCAGAGTGGCGCAATAGCAGCGTGCTGGGCCCCAACTTGGAAATTGTGACGTAATATGTCAAATATTGCATCAGCTAAATATAATCCTGCACTACTCACAATGCCAAGTCTTTACCTTACGTTAGAAAGCTAGCAGAGTGGCGCAGTGGAAGCGTGCTGGGCCCATAACCCAGAGGTCCGTGGATCGAAACCACGCTCTGCTAAAAAAAAAATTTTTATCCACCAAAATTTGAATTGGCAACATGGGAAATTGGGACGTAATTCGATGAAATATTGCATGAGTCTAATATAAAATCCTGCACTAGGCCTACTCACAATACTAAATCTTCACCTTATGCTAGAAAGCTAGCAGAGTGGCGCAATGGCAGCGTGCTGGGCCCATAACCCAGAGGTCCCTGGATCAAAAAACACGCTCTGCTAAAAAATGTTAATCTAACAACATTTTTATTGGCAAAATTGGAAATTGTGAAGTAATTTGGTCAAATATTGCATCAGCCAAATATAATCCTGCACTACTCACAATACCAAATCTTCACCTCGTGTTAGCAGGCTAGCAGGGTGGCGCAGTGGAAGCGTGCTGGCCCCATAACCCAGAGGCCCGTGGATCGAAACCAAGCTCTGCTAAAAAAAAATATTTTAATCTGACAAAATTTGCATTGGCACTTTGGGAATTGTGACCTAATTTGTCAAATATTGCATCAGCCAAATATAATCCTGCACCACTCAAAATACCAAATCTTCAACTTCTGTTAGCAAGCTAGCAGAGTGGCGCAGTGGAAGCGTGCTGGGCCCATAACCCAGAGGTCCGTGGATCGAAACCACGCTCTGCTAAAAATATATTTTAATCTAACAAAATTTGCACTGGCACCTTGGAAATTGTGACGAAATATGTCAAATATTGCATCAGGCAAATATAATCCTGCACTACTCACAATACCAAGTATTCACCTTACCTTACAAAGCTAGCAGAGTGGCGCAGTGGAAGCGTGCTGGGCCCATAACCCAGAGGTCCGTGGATCGAAACCACGCTCTGCTAGAAAAATTTTTTTATCCACCAAAACTGTCATTGGCAACATGGGAAATTGTGACGTAATTCGATGAAATATTGCATGAGTCTAATATAGAACCCTGCACTAGGTCTACTCACAATACTAAATCTTCACCTTATGCTAGAAAGCTAGCAGAGTGGCGCAATAGCAGCGTGCTGGGCCCCAACTTGGAAATTGTGACGTAATATGTCAAATATTGCATCAGCCAAATATAATCCTGCACTACTCACAATGCCAAGTCTTTACCTTACGTTAGAAAGCTAGCAGAGTGGCGCAGTGGAAGCGTGCTGGGCCCATAACCCAGAGGTCCGTGGATCGAAACCACGCTCTGCTAAAAAAAAAATTTTTATCCACCAAAATTTGAATTGGCAACATGGGAAATTGGGACGTAATTCGATGAAATATTGCATGAGTCTAATATGAAATCCTGCACTAGGCCTACTCACAATACTAAATCTTCACCTTATGCTAGAAAGCTAGCAGAGTGGCGCAATGGCAGCGTGCTGGGCCCATAACCCAGAGGTCCCTGGATCAAAAAACACGCTCTGCTAAAAAATGTTAATCTAACAACATTTTTATTGGCAAAATTGGAAATTGTGACGTAATTTGGTCAAATATTGCATCAGCCAAATATAATCCTGCACTACTCACAATACCAAATCTTCACCTCGTGTTAGCAGGCTAGCAGGGTGGCGCAGTGGAAGCGTGCTGGCCCCATAACCCAGAGGTCCGTGGATCGAAACTAAGATCTGCTAAAAAAAAAAAAAATCTGACAAAATTTGCATTGGCAACTTGGGAATTGTGACCTAATTTGTCAAATATTGCATCAGCCAAATATAATCCTGCACTACTCAAAATACCAAATCTTCAACTTATGTTCGCAAGCTAGCAGCGTAGCGTGCTGGGCCCATAACCCAGAGGCCCGTGGATCGAAACCAAGCTCTGCTAAAAAAAAATATTTTAATCTGACAAAATTTGCATTGGCACTTTGGGAATTGTGACCTAATTTGTCAAATATTGCATCAGCCAAATATAATCCTGCACCACTCAAAATACCAAATCTTCAACTTCTGTTAGCAAGCTAGCAGAGTGGCGCAGTGGAAGCGTGCTGGGCCCATAACCCAGAGGTCCGTGGATCGAAACCACGCTCTGCTAAAAATATATTTTAATCTAACAAAATTTGCACTGGCACCTTGGAAATTGTGACGAAATATGTCAAATATTGCATCAGGCAAATATAATCCTGCACTACTCACAATACCAAGTATTCACCTTACCTTACAAAGCTAGCAGAGTGGCGCAGTGGAAGCGTGCTGGGCCCATAACCCAGAGGTCCGTGGATCGAAACCACGCTCTGCTAGAAAAATGTTTTTATCCACCAAAACTGTCATTGGCAACATGGGAAATTGTGACGTAATTCGATGAAATATTGCATGAGTCTAATATAGAACCCTGCACTAGGTCTACTCACAATACTAAATCTTCACCTTATGCTAGAAAGCTAGCAGAGTGGCGCAATAGCAGCGTGCTGGGCCCATAACCCAGAGGTCCCTGGATCGAAACCACGCTCTGCTAAAAATATATTTTAATCTAACAAAATTTGCATTGCCAACTTGGAAATTGTGACGTAATATGTCAAATATTGCATCAGCCAAATATAATCCTGCACTACTCACAATGCCAAGTCTTTACCTTACGTTAGAAAGCTAGCAGAGTGGCGCAGTGGAAGCGTGCTGGGCCCATAACCCAGAGGTCCGTGGATCGAAACCACGCTCTGCTAAAAAAAAAAAATTTATCCACCAAAATATGAATTGGCAACATGGGAAATTGGGACGTAATTCGATGAAATATTGCATGAGTCTAATATAAAATCCTGCACTAGGCCTACTCACAATACTAAATCTTCACCTTATGCTAGAAAGCTAGCAGAGTGGCGCAATGGCAGCGTGCTGGGCCCATAACCCAGAGGTCCCTGGATCAAAAAACACGCTCTGCTAAAAAATGTTAATCTAACAACATTTTTATTGGCAAAATTGGAAATTGTGACGTAATTTGGTCAAATATTGCATCAGCCAAATATAATCCTGCACTACTCACAATACCAAATCTTCACCTCGTGTTAGCAGGCTAGCAGGGTGGCGCAGTGGAAGCGTGCTGGCCCCATAACCCAGAGGTCCGTGGATCGAAACTAAGCTCTGCTAAAAAAAAAAAATAATCTGACAAAATTTGCATTGGCAACTTGGGAATTGTGACCTAATTTGTCAAATATTGCATCAGCCAAATATAATCCTGCACTACTCAAAATACCAAATCTTCAACTTATGTTAGCAAGCTAGCAGCGTGGCGCAGTGGAAGCGTGCTGGGTCCATAACCCAGAGGTCCGTGGATCAAAACCACGCTCTGCTAAAAATATATTTTAATCTAACAAAATTTGCATTGCCAACTTGGAAATTGTGACGTAATATGTCAAATATTGCATCAGCCAAATATAATCCTGCACTACTCACAATACCAAATATTCACCTTACGTTAGAAAGCTAGCAGTGGAAGCGGGCTGGGCCCATAGCCCAGAGGTCCGTGGATCGAAACCACGCTCTGCTAAAAATATATTTTAATCTAACAAAATTTGCACTGGCACCTTGGAAATTGTGACGAAATATGTCAAAAATTGCATCAGGCAAATATAATCTTGATCTACTCACAATACCAAGTATTCACCTTACCTTACAAAGCTAGCAGAGTGGCGCAGTGGAAGCGTGCTGGGCCCATAACCCAGAGGTCCGTGGATCGAAACCACGCTCTGCTAAAAATATTTTTTAATCTAACAAAATTGCATTGGCACCTTGGAAATTGTGACGAAATTTGTCAAATATTGCATCAGGCAAATATAATCCTGCACTACTCACAATACCAAGTATTCACCGTACCTTACAAAGCTAGAAGAGTGGCGCAGTGGAAGCGTGCTGGGCCCATAACCCAGAGGTCCGTGGATCGAAACCACGCTCTGCTAAAAATATATTTTAATCTAACAAAATTTGCACTGGCACCTTGGAAATTGTGACGAAATATGTCAAATATTGCATCAGGCAAATATAATCCTGCACTACTCACAATACCAAGTATTCACCTTACCTTACAAAGCTAGCAGAGTGGCGCAGTGGAAGCGTGCTGGGCCCATAACCCAGAGGTCCGTGGATCGAAACCACGCTCTGCTAGAAAAATGTTTTTATCCACCAAAACTGTCATTGGCAACATGGGAAATTGTGACGTAATTCGATGAAATATTGCATGAGTCTAATATAGAACCCTGCACTAGGTCTACTCACAATACTAAATCTTCACCTTATGCTAGAAAGCTAGCAGAGTGGCGCAATAGCAGCGTGCTGGGCCCCAACTTGGAAATTGTGACGTAATATGTCAAATATTGCATCAGCCAAATATAATCCTGCACTACTCACAATGCCAAGTCTTTACCTTACGTTAGAAAGCTAGCAGAGTGGCGCAGTGGAAGCGTGCTGGGCCCATAACCCAGAGGTCCGTGGATCGAAACCACGCTCTGCTAAAAAAAAAAATTTTATCCACCAAAATTTGAATTGGCAACATGGGAAATTGGGACGTAATTCGATGAAATATTGCATGAGTCTAATATAAAATCCTGCACTAGGCCTACTCACAATACTAAATCTTCACCTTATGCTAGAAAGCTAGCAGAGTGGCGCAATGGCAGCGTGCTGGGCCCATAACCCAGAGGTCCCTGGATCAAAAAACACGCTCTGCTAAAAAATGTTAATCTAACAACATTTTTATTGGCAAAATTGGAAATTGTGACGTAATTTGGTCAAATATTGCATCAGCCAAATATAATCCTGCACTACTCACAATACCAAATCTTCACCTCGTGTTAGCAGGCTAGCAGGGTGGCGCAGTGGAAGCGTGCTGGCCCCATAACCCAGAGGTCCGTGGATCGAAACTAAGCTCTGCTAAAAAAAAAAAAATCTGACAAAATTTGCATTGGCAACTTGGGAATTGTGACCTAATTTGTCAAATATTGCATCAGCCAAATATAATCCTGCACTACTCAAAATACCAAATCTTCAACTTATGTTCGCAAGCTAGCAGCGTAGCGTGCTGGGCCCATAACCCAGAGGTCCGTGGATCAAAACCACGCTCTGCTAAAAATATATTTTAATCTAACAAAATTTGCATTGCCAACTTGGAAATTGTGACGTAATATGTCAAATATTGCATCAGCCAAATATAATCCTGCACTACTCACAATACCAAATATTCACCTTACGTTAGAAAGCTAGCAGTGGAAGCGTGCTGGGCCCATAGCTCAGAGGTCCGTGGATCGAAACCACGCTCTGCTAAAAATATATTTTAATCTAACAAAATTTGCACTGGCACCTTGGAAATTGTGACGAAATATGTCAAAAATTGCATCAGGCAAATATAATCTTGATCTACTCACAATACCAAGTATTCACCTTACCTTACAAAGCTAGCAGAGTGGCGCAGTGGAAGCGTGCTGGGCCCATAACCCAGAGGTCCGTGGATCGAAACCACGCTCTGCTAAAAATATTTTTTAATCTAACAAAATTGCATTGGCACCTTGGAAATTGTGACGAAATTTGTCAAATATTGCATCAGGCAAATATAATCCTGCACTACTCACAATACCAAGTATTCACCGTACCTTACAAAGCTAGAAGAGTGGCGCAGTGGAAGCGTGCTAGGCCCATAACCCAGAGACCCGTGGATCGAAACCACGCTCTGCTAAAAAAATGTTTTTATCCACCAAAATTTTTATTGGCAACATGGGAAATTGGGACGTAATTCGATGAAATATTGCATGAGTCTAATATAAAATCCTGCACTAGGCCTACTCACAATACTAAATCTTCACCTGATGCTAGAAAGCTAGCAGAGTGGCGCAATGGCAGCGTGCTGGGCCCATAACCCAGAGGTCCCTGAATCAAAAAACACGCTTTGCTAAAAAATGTTAATCTAACAACAGTTTTATTGGCAAAATTGGAAATTGTGAAGTAATTTGGTCAAATATTGCATCAGCCAAATATAATCCTGCACTACTCACAATACCAAATCTTCATCTCGTGTTAGCAGAGTGGCGCAGTGGGAGCGTGCTGGGCCCATAACCCAGAGTTCCGTGGATCGCAGCCACGCTCTGCTAAAAATATATTTTAATCTTACAAAATTTGCATTGCCAACTTGGAAATTGTGACGTAATATGTCAAATATTGCATCAGCCAAATATAATCCTGCACTACTCACAATACCAAGTCTTTACCTTACGTTAGAAAGCTAGCAGAGTGGCGCAGTGGAAGCGTGCTGGGCCCATAACCCAGAGGTCCGTGGATCGAAACCACGCTCTGCTATAATATATTTTAATCTAACAAAATTTGCATTGGCAACTTGGAAATAGTGACGTAATATGTCAAATATTGCATCAGCCAAATATAATCCTGCACTACTCACAATGCCAAGTCTTTACCTTACGTTAGAAAGCTAGCAGAGTGGCGCAGTGGAAGCGTGCTGGGCCCATAACCCAGAGGTCCGTGGATCGAAACCACGCTCTGCTAAAAAAAAAATTTTTATCCACCAAAATTTGAATTGGCAACATGGGAAATTGGGACGTAATTCGATGAAATATTGCATGAGTCTAATATAAAATCCTGCACTAGGCCTACTCACAATACTAAATCTTCACCTTATGCTAGAAAGCTAGCAGAGTGGCGCAATGGCAGCGTGCTGGGCCCATAACCCAGAGGTCCCTGGATCAAAAAACACGCTCTGCTAAAAAATGTTAATCTAACAACATTTTTATTGGCAAAATTGGAAATTGTGACGTAATTTGGTCAAATATTGCATCAGCCAAATATAATCCTGCACTACTCACAATACCAAATCTTCACCTCGTGTTAGCAGGCTAGCAGGGTGGCGCAGTGGAAGCGTGCTGGCCCCATAACCCAGAGGTCCGTGGATCGAAACTAAGCTCTGCTAAAAAAAAAAAAAATCTGACAAAATTTGCATTGGCAACTTGGGAATTGTGACCTAATTTGTCAAATATTGCATCAGCCAAATATAATCCTGCACTACTCAAAATACCAAATCTTCAACTTATGTTCGCAAGCTAGCAGCGTAGCGTGCTGGGCCCATAACCCAGAGGTCCGTGGATCAAAACCACGCTCTGCTAAAAATATATTTTAATCTAACAAAATTTGCATTGCCAACTTGGAAATTGTGACGTAATATGTCAAATATTGCATCAGCCAAATATAATCCTGCACTACTCACAATACCAAATATTCACCTTACGTTAGAAAGCTAGCAGTGGAAGCGTGCTGGGCCCATAGCTCAGAGGTCCGTGGATCGAAACCACGCTCTGCTAAAAATATATTTTAATCTAACAAAATTTGCACTGGCACCTTGGAAATTGTGACGAAATATGTCAAAAATTGCATCAGGCAAATATAATCTTGATCTACTCACAATACCAAGTATTCACCTTACCTTACAAAGCTAGCAGAGTGGCGCAGTGGAAGCGTGCTGGGCCCATAACCCAGAGGTCCGTGGATCGAAACCACGCTCTGCTAAAAATATTTTTTAATCTAACAAAATTGCATTGGCACCTTGGAAATTGTGACGAAATTTGTCAAATATTGCATCAGGCAAATATAATCCTGCACTACTCACAATACCAAGTATTCACCGTACCTTACAAAGCTAGAAGAGTGGCGCAGTGGAAGCGTGCTAGGCCCATAACCCAGAGACCCGTGGATCGAAACCACGCTCTGCTAAAAAAATGTTTTTATCCACCAAAATTTTTATTGGCAACATGGGAAATTGGGACGTAATTCGATGAAATA
Organism: Flabesymbios commensalis; assembly: GCA_964017125.1. Taxonomy (NCBI): domain Eukaryota; kingdom Metazoa; phylum Annelida; class Polychaeta; order Terebellida; family Flabelligeridae; genus Flabesymbios; species Flabesymbios commensalis. The sequence continues at coordinate 29,726,816 of OZ024912.1, forward strand.
TTGCATGAGTCTAATATAAAATCCTGCACTAGGCCTACTCACAATACTAAATCTTCACCTGATGCTAGAAAGCTAGCAGAGTGGCGCAATGGCAGCGAGCTGGGCCCATAACCCAGAGGTCCCTGAATCAAAAAACACGCTTTGCTAAAAAATGTTAATCTAACAACAGTTTTATTGGCAAAATTGGAAATTGTGAAGTAATTTGGTCAAATATTGCATCAGCCAAATATAATCCTGCACTACTCACAATACCAAATCTTCATCTCGTGTTAGCAGAGTGGCGCAGTGGGAGCGTGCTGGGCCCATAACCCAGAGTTCCGTGGATCGCAGCCACGCTCTGCTAAAAATATATTTTAATCTTACAAAATTTGCATTGCCAACTTGGAAATTGTGACGTAATATGTCAAATATTGCATCAGCCAAATATAATCCTGCACTACTCACAATACCAAGTCTTTACCTTACGTTAGAAAGCTAGCAGAGTGGCGCAGTGGAAGCGTGCTGGGCCCATAACCCAGAGGTCCGTGGATCGAAACCACGCTCTGCTATAATATATTTTAATCTAACAAAATTTGCATTGGCAACTTGGAAATAGTGACGTAATATGTCAAATATTGCATCAGCCAAATATAATCCTGCACAACTCACAAATTATGTAGATTATGATCACTAAATATACACATTGATGATTATACTCTATTCCAACGTTCTTTTCATGCACGCACACACACTATCCGTTGTTATATATATTGTTGTTGAGTCTTCATAAAGGCTGTAGTTAAAGCTCACTGTGGTATTGGTCATTTTCGGTGATAGGTAGCACTATTATAATAATAATTTTCGCGAGATATTAAAACCTCGCGAATATTACAGATCTACAGTAATTCATATAAAACGTAAGGATCTGGGTAAACAGATATTATGTACAAATGCTTATTGCTGGGGTACTATTCTGAGCTAAAATGGTGTATATGATTAGTAGGCCTAATCCGACCTGCGAGAAAATATTTTTTCTCAGAAATCGAAAAACAACCTTTATAAGTTAGCCTAAGTTCACACAACTGTCATGTTATTATTTGCTGAAAACAAAAAAAAATCGTCAAAATCACTTTTCGTGTGTACACTAAAGAAAGCTTGGCCAATATTAAAGCGAGATCAATTGTCCTACAATTAGAAACTGTAACAGTCGAAGATCATTTTGTTCTGACCCAATGCTACACAGAGTCACTGAGAGGAGATGTCTACCACAACTGAGATTGATGCTGCAGGGGTCCATAACCTGTGATGTGGAGTGTTTCTAACGACACTGCTCTCTTTGCAAGAAAAGCCAATGAATCTCATTGCAAGAATTATTGAAGGATATTTCAGTTTTTTTGCCTTGACATCATTCTTCTTGATCTGGCTACAAGGCGCACACTTGCTGGCATTGTTTCACACTAACGTTGGGTTCTAATCTCTTATCATATTATATAGGCATATATGTCCTGTGTTCCACCAGCTCCTGCCAAGGAATAATAATCGTCTACTAAATAAACTACGAGTCTGAGCACCTGAGTTTGTCTTCAGTTAATAGGCATACAAGGGTAGGCCTATTCATATTTCAGATTATCGCTGCCCAATATTTATTTTGTTATGAATAGTTTCGAGCTTTCCCGAAATGACCGTGTTCCTCAAATATGGCTTGACTGCTCATAGATATTTCAGCCACGTTGACGTTTGGGTTTCCTATCATATGTCCCCCACTTCGTCTGTAATTGAAAGAAGATTTTCCTCAGCCTGTCTTGCAGATAGGCTGTACCTTCCAGTACATCAGTTTGACAAAAACCTCTCTCTCGTTTTCTCATTTGATCTAGGCCTATACAATAATACCCTGCTAACACGAGACATGACGCTGGACTAGCAATACGGCAACATTGGGTGAATGTTGTGCTGGCTGGGTATCACATGCAAAGGGAAAATATATCTGGTAAACGTGCTGGCTGAGCATCACTTACAAATGCACAGTATCTGTTCAACTGCATGCTGATGTGACCGACGTCGCTACTGTTAACCTATCTTTTCCTCTGCTTTACATGGGGCTGCAGGGCTCCAATAAGCTGTGCCATCCCATCAGCCACATTTATTTATTGTGGGACAACGTCGTAGAGGGTGGACCAACGTTAAACCAACATTGATTTTAGGGCCCATACCCAAGCAAATGGCATGTTTTTGTTTTAGCTCTGTTTTATCTTTTCGGGTGTTTGAATGAGTGAAGGCAACATTCCGATAAATTAAAACTTTGAGAAACATCCGTTGGCAATGTAATCAGGTTTCGAAAAAGACGAATTATGACAAAATGTCGGTCATTACATTTTTGTCCATTAGATCCACACATTTTTTAATTCAGTTGCCATGTTTGACAAAAAAGTGACAACGAGTCACCGATTTGATTATTTCTTTCTAAAGATATTTTTTCTTTAAAATTTACTAGCCACAATCTATGACAAAAAGTTCTTAACTCGTATTAGGATAAGTATGTAAGGTTTCAGATGTATCACATCGTCAAAGACGTTGCTAGTTTAATTACAATGTCATCAGTCTCACATTTCCAAACACGAAAGCTCAACACCTCTAAACTCGACCAATTGACATATTTTACATCTCTGTGGAACATCACAAACACCGCCAAAATACACAGGTAATATTCATGAGAAGTTCTTGGCTGGTATAGTGACAAAAAGGAAGGGATTTTTCTCAGTGTTGATCCTTTCAAAGAAAAAAAAATCAATGTCGGACCCTTCATCTAGACCCTCAGCGGCTTGGTCAAACCCTGAGATGGTTGTTAGAAATTGAATGAACATTCCGAAATACACACTCAGCGGTACATATCTCTTTCAAATAGAGGGTGGAGAAAGATAGGCTAACATAGATTTGCGATGATATAAGCCTTTAATTTTAAACTTTGAAACTTTGGAATGCTCCTTTAATGCCTTGACTGTATCTGCTGGGATGTCTATCTGCTTCTCTCTCACTTTATAGCTGCTATGTCGGATATTATATAGATAGAACGTGTTTACCACGTCTAGTAAATTATTAAATTTTGGATTTTAAAATATGCTGCAGAAGGCATGGTCAACTAGCATCAACCAGCAACTAGAGTAGTGCATGAACTACGATCCCCTAATAATACAGTAATACATAATTATTTTTAAACTATAAAGTATACATAACTTTTGACACACAACGCATTAAAATTGTTGTTTTAATCGAATGCTGCACTGAGGAAATATGTGCATAATATGGGATTCCATATTGAAATATGTTAAAAAAAAGAAGAAGTTATCCGTTCTAATAGAAATTGTACACATAAACATACTTGCATTGAAATCCTGTCCTGTTGAGTCCTGTGTTTGCATAGGCTATATATATATGGAAGTTGGCCCCAATTTTATCAGTTTATGTCGCATGAATGAAAACAACAACAAATGTATACTTTTCAAGTATAATGTGTAAGCACTCTCACCATTCAACAAATAATTGTTAATCAACACAAAAATCAGGGACATGTGATATAATGTAAATATACAGTCAAAGGAACCATCCATCATTATCCTCAGGTTTAAATTGAGCAAAATGTTACTGACAAGAGTCATGTAGACACTCCACTTGATACTTATTCATCTGCTTAAATTAAAGCTAGATTAATATTTGTTATATTTATGGTGAATGATGCTGCTGTCTTCCATGTTTCTACAAGTTTATTGCATTTTGCGTGTCCTAAATTACCAGAACACAGCAATTGTAAATAAAGTCTGGGAAGTGAACTCTTAACTAAAACTGCGGACTTCACTCAAAATTATGTAAATAAGACACAAAGTATGTCATTGCCCTAGATTTTTGTAAAGATTCTCATCTTGTCCGCCATCAACACATTTTATAGTAGTGAGTCACATATACAAACATATCCACTATGGATTTCGGAGTTCATTTACTATTTTCTGACCAAAAAAGTAGAAGTTTGGTCATCAAGGTGTTCAGACCTAGGAGCAAAAAACTGGATTTCACCTACACCCTGATTTTGTTTGAGGAAACCATATCAAAGATTCCATCCCAACTGGGGACGGACGTGCCTAATTTTACTCTAGGTTTTCAAGTAACCTGAAGGCATGTATTTTTAAATTAACATATATATTCTGTCCTATTTTTGCCATTCAGATCAGATCATACTTAGAATATTCTTCTCCAGTTTGTGACCTTTTTCGTAAAAAAATGAAAAATTAAAAAAAATCAAGACAAACAGCAAGATTTATCACTCAAAATTAGAAACAGCCAGCTAGTGTAACGTTTCAAAGAGCTGGGCTAATATGCAGACAAGATGAGAAAATTCTAGACGTCTATGCACGTTCAAAAAACTTAGTGAAATTCTCACCAGTGACAGTTAATCATTGAACATTGAAACATCGACCCAATGCTTTTTGGATGTTCACTATCTATGAAGCTGGTCTAGCATGAAAACAACATTGGTTCAATGCGTCAACACAACTTATTATTGTTATTGGTATAGCACTATTCTAAATAGAAATTGTCCTCTAGCAGCAGACATACAGACAGAAAAAGTGGCAGCATTTAAGAGTTGGCTGGTTGATTAGGTCAATCGGCCTCTTTCCACAGCCAGACTGATATATATTTTGTAGGTTGCTGTAGGTGTAGCATTTTTAAGATTTAAAATGTTATCTGTCAAAATGTGTAGCAGAAGCATATGTCAATAAAATATAATGATGGAACGCCCCTTAGAAAATACAATTGCATCCCCTTTACTTGCCTATAGTGTAGCTTCTACCTCGTCAATTGATATAATATGATCAGTGCCTTCTAATAGTAAAGCCAGCATATTCCTAAGACCACATTTCGGTCTGTTACACATGAATATGAAGAATACAAGATCATAAATTATACATTATGAGTGACACAAGTCACACCACAACAACAAAATAAGACAAGACTAAAGAAAGGAAGTTATGTTTTTCACCATTTTACATTGTTTTGGTAGAAAACACAACAGAATCACATGTTTTAAAGGATACACTTTCATTGATCCCCTCCCAAAAACATGTATAAAATGACAATTTTACTAGAATTGTAACTGTAGCTTCTCCACATACACAACAAAAGGTGGATCTGCTGCCAGTATTGAAAATAAATCATTTCCATAACATTACATAATAATCATTGTCCTGACAAGATATATTTTTATCGTGACATCCTGATAATATATCAAAGAAATTGTAATGTAATAGTATAACATTCACTGCCTGCAGAGAAAATAAACATTAAAGTTAATAATGGTCAGACTTTTTTTGATACAAAGATCAATAATAGAGGATGTGAAGTATAAAAAAGAGATCCAAACCAAGCCATAAGTTCACACCCCAGCAAGACACGAATGTTGAAGCATTGCTGGCTTAATGTTGGGCCTGCGTCGAAGATGATGTTCCGATATTAAACCAGCAGTGGGTCAGATTTGTGTTTGTAGAGATGAAAGATGTTCCAATAGTTGTAATGTGTGAAATCCAGAGGTCATTTCGGCCTGGACCCAGTACAATCGCTAAACCGTTTAAACAGCCAGGGTCATGTGTTGCAACATATTTAAAATGAAATAAATGGAATAAAAACTGTCCCAAATCATCAAAATAACCATAAAACGAGCCAAAATTTGATACATTACACTGGAATATTTTCCTAAATCTTGTAGTTTTCATTAACCTTTACCTTTAAAGAGCCAAATTAAAGAACTAAATTTTAAACCACTCGAAATTGTGTCTCGCGACTGCAACTCACAAATTCAAGTGAGTGAAAATTACTCATATTTGTACAATTTCAATCAAAACATATGCCAATCTAACTCTTTTTACAACTCCTTCAAATCTTCTTGTTTGAAGATTGAATAAACAAGAGCACACTCAAAAATAACCCGCCGCCATTATTGAACTCGACCGAACAGGATAAATTTAAGGAAGATACATGACGTGAAATGCGAAAAATCGCAATAAATCGGCAATTTTGCATTTTTTTCCAGCCATTATTGAACTTGTCCGAGAGCTCTTTATTAGCAGTATGCATAACAAATTTGAGGAGGATACATTAAAAACTTTTGAAGTTATCGCACCCACAGGGATGTAAAATGTGATAAATCAGCCATTTTGATCTTCAATTGCAATTGCCCACCTTTTTTTTATTAAAATTAACAGGCGGGCTATACTATAGTCGTGTTTAGCAGTGTAAGCCAGAGGGTTAAGTTGCAATTGCAGCAGCAATTCACACCTCTGTGTGAATGAAAATAGGAATAATTATCTGGGGGTTTAAAGGTTAGCAACTATTAATTTTGATCAGTAACTGGTCAGGTGGCTGGAAACAGATCTCAAACAGAAATTTACAGAAAAGTTGACAAAACTTCAAAAGATTAGTCAAATGACCAGTAACTTTGAATTACAAACGTCTAGGCTGCTCCACAAAGCCAAAAGGTGGATAAGTGCAGTAGAGGTGCTCACCATGTTTACAATGCCCAAATCGCCTATCTCGCCAGATTAAACCAGCCTCCCAATGCACACAGTCCCATATAACCGGGCTCACTCAACATAATAATAATAGTAGTACACGTAGTAATAACAATGAGAATCACAGACACTTAATGCTTCCCAGCCTAGCTAGCTCTAGTCAATCACATCAAATCAGTTTAAATCAAAGGTACAGTCGGGCAACAAGCTATACATTGAACATGAACACTCCCGATCATTGAGTGCTTTAAATAATACACCGCCATGCAAATCCGAAAGGCAGTAGCTGCTACTTGAAAAGATATGAGTTACTGCCTTTTGGCCTTGTACAGCAGTATAGTTTATTATATACTGTTAAATCACTACATTCAATAGATCACTTACTGAGAGTCCCAGGTGTGAAATTTCACAATTCTGTGAAATGCAGAAACTTCACTAGAAACCCGTTTGAATGGCTACTCACTGAGAACAATGTTATAAATAAGTCCCCCTCTCCCATACTTCATTGTATTAGATTGCAAAGTGAAAACATTGCAGGGTAAACTATTGAGTTACACAGAATATCAGATTATTACAAATCTAAATCAGCTTTGTACTTTGTACTTGTTTACGGGTACTCAAAATCTGATGAATGATCTGTCATTCAAATTACTTTAAGCAACAGAGTCTTAACCCTTACAGCGCAGGGATCGACGCTAGTCGTCTGAATCTGACGTCTGTAGACGTCAGATTCTGATGTCTAAAGTCGATCCTCGCACTGTGAGTGTAAATATATTTATAATGATCAGAGACCCATAACATAGGTATTCAAATGAATCAGAAAGAGCTAACTAAGACATTTATTATGATTTTAAATTGAAAAAAACCCTTTAGTTGTGATGTGTTTTACAAATTAATTCAGCGCTTTAAGGGTTAATTAGTGGTAAGCAGATACATCGAAACAAAAACATCAGTTGGCATGACAGATGCACTAGATAGCACCTGTAATTCAAGAACTGTTTAAAAAATAAAATTAGTGGATCACAGGATGATTCATATCTTGAGAAGGAAGTGTCGATATACAATGGAGAGTATATGTGAAGCATAACACTTCCTAACTGCTATTTAGAATGGAGAGACAATGGCGGCTGTATTTACTTAATTATCCATTTATCATGATACAGACAGGTTTTAGCAGATTTACTACAAAAACAATTGATTATGTTTTCTATATCACCAGCTTCTAAGAATATCAGATTTCTGGGCAATTTTAACACTGTGGATAAGGTAAAAATTCTAAGTTATAACTATGGACAGATATGAAAAATTCAATAAGTAACAGGTAAATTTGTACAAGTAAATATTGCTGTTCGATATTATTCAAACAAAATTTAACGAATGGTTTCTGTTGAGATCATGTCATGAAAACAAAAAATTGATTCAAACAGTATTTCACAAGTCAAACATCACACAGTCTTGAGGTAAAACATAACACTATAAACTGGAATAACAAACACAATTTTTTTTTGAGAAATGATAGAAAATAAATTGGCTAATACTGTAGATCTGCTAATTTTTGCGTGTTTAAATTTTCGTGGATTTCCGATTTTGGGACTTTTCACGAAGTTTAGAATTCGCAAATTTTCATTTTTCTTTAGTAGTGCTATCATAAAAAAAGTTTTCGCAAGATTCTTGAATTCGCAAATTTGTCCTGCTCGCGAAAATTAAAACCTCGCGAATATCACCAGATCTACAGTAATCATAATTAACGTTATTATGGCCATATATTATAACAATATCTTTTATGAATTTCAAGTCTTTATATAGGGCATACTAATTTACCCATAAGGCTATGGAAATTAAAATATTCAGGTGTGCTTCAAACTCATAAAATAAGCAAGAGTATAAAAAGCAATCCTGATAAGTATTAGACAGCAAGCTAGTGCTAATTTATTGTTGGCCACCGTCTGCGATGCTGGCCTAACAGTAAAGAAACATTGGCTGAACATCTTGTGATTACTAAGTCTGCTCCTCCTCACCCGTTGTTCAAGTGCTGTAACAATTCATACCCGTTTTGCGATTAATTCATCGCTAACAAATTTGTGCACGCCACATTCTGCAGTTTGCTGGTTAACTCGCAATTCTATCACCCAAAAAACGATGATGCATTTAGTATTTTCAATTCAAAAGGAGTGTCCTTACCAATTTTTTGTCCAAGTCCCAGAAAGTGTTTACAACATGGGAAGCAATGGATTGTACAGAAAATAAAAAAGGGGACAGTTCCATGGATTATTATCTGCACCTAGTCATTCAGCTCTATTCTGAATATCTGAATTCTAAATGGGCCAATTTCACAACAGTAAATGCTGAAAGATAAGAACAGGTAAATTAAAGAATAGAATTGTGGAAAATAAGATATGATAATAGTAATGCCTCATTGGAAAATTTGCAATTCTTAAATAGCAACATAAAAGATCACAATTGTACCTGAGAATGGTGGATATACATTGTTTGAACAAATCACAAATCAAATGCTACAAGTTGAAAAAATACAGTGCAAGCACTCAAATACCCCTCGGCTCATGAAGTGACTCTATATATGCCAGGTTTCAAGGCAATTAATTGAAAATGAGAACTATTTATTAAAATTGATAAAACCAAAATGGCCGCCGCAGCCTCGTTTTCAGTCTGACATGAAAACGGACAATACTATTAGACTCGCAGACCCCGAAAACCTATACCAGGTTTCGAGGGAATTCTAAAAAAAAGTTTTAAAAAAAATGAGTCGCCAGGTGGCGGCCATTTTGATTATCGGTGGAAAGCTGAAATTCTAATCAGGTCATCTCCATACTCATGGGTAACTTCACATAAAAAATTGGTAAGATCCAATAATTATTTTTGAAGTTATCGCAGTAACAAGATTTTTTTTAAATCTTCGACCTTGACCTTTGACCTATGACCTTGACTTTGGGTAAAAAAAAGTACAGGGAGGGGTCGAATGTTTGTATGAATTATGAATTTAATCTGTTGCATCATGTTGGTTTAGTAGCCAAAAGAGTGTGTGCGGCGGCGGCAGCGGAGACGGCGGCTCACTAAGGGGACGACAATACCCCTTCGGGATTTATCCTGTAAATTTTTTGGTTTGAAGGTGAAATAAAAAGGCTAAAAATGGCATTAGAAATGAATAGCGCTTCAAGGGTTAAAGTTGGGCCAGAATCACAGATGGTGGACAAATCTTAACCCTTTCAACCCCCACGATGCATCAAAGCATAGTTTCGAATATATGAATGATGCCTTAATTTCCTAAAACATAAGGGTTTTGAATGACAATATTTGTGGACCTTTTATAATAATAACGATATATTTTTTTTATTTGCTACTCGATTCAAGTCATCTTCATTCACTACAAGTCGAGAATTGCGACAGCAATTCGCGGCTTATAGTGGATGAAAATGACAATGGTAAATTCAGGCTTGAAAGGGTTGAACCAGCACTGGATCAAAGTCTGGTGTGCACATGCAAACGTTTAGCCATAAGACTACGATTTCGCAGCCATGCCTCACAAAGATCTGTCCTGAATTATAAATCCACTATTATTACAAAGAAACAATCAACGAACCGTCCAAACTGCTAGCACAATAATGGTTATGATGGTAATAATAACAATATATTAAATATGCACCACTGTATAAATCCCTATAAATATTCCACGGTAGTTTTAAGAACAGACTAGGCTGCATAGATTAGAATTAATTTTGTCAAGCCACAACCCAGCAAACACGTTACATTGATTCTTTGTTGGATCATTGTTGGGACAGCATAGCAGACAGTGGCCCAACATTGATCTAACATAGAATTAATGTATTGTGTCTAATGGGAACAAATTCAACCTTTACCCTGCTGATTCTCAATTGGAAATGTAACTTCCCAGCAGTGCAGGGGTTTACTTTAGACAGTACAGTACAGTATCCATTGGTTCACTAGCGACAGGCGGGAACAAAAAGATATGAAGCTGCTGTAAACAGCTATTTGGGATACACATATTTTTTTATCGGATTTTGACTAGCTCAAAAGTTATCTCAGCGTTGTGACTAAGTTTTTAATCGTGTGTTATAGCATATAAATAAATGGGATTCAAAATAGTGTTCAAATTGGCATTCAATCAGAATTTCACATTTTTTGGTCCAGAATCAAACAAATGTTGATATATATAAGATTAATAAAACTAAGTCCAAGCCCATAATTATTCTTGTGAATTTACCTTTAAATTTTGTTTTTTAATAACAAATATCTTGTTTGAAAACAAATTTATTTTATCCCTCGACACCAAGATGATATCCCATAACACAGAAGAAGTCTGAAAAATTAAACCAAAAAGATTGATTTGCTGTGCAAATTAATTAGAAATAGTCTTACAGAATTACATGCCATAACCTGTATCTCTCTTTAATAGGAAACCTTTATTTTTATGGAGACATATCCAAAGAAAAGCTTACTTTATGAGCATATTAACACATGTTTTTTCAGTTAGCAGTCATTACCCAGCAAACATGAGCCGTTAAGCCAATGCCATAATATTGGCCCAACATCTACAACGTTGGACCAACATTAAACCACCATTGGCTGCACATCTTGTGTTTACCGTGTATAATTGCAGCAACATCAAAGTTAACAGGGGATCAACATCAAGGTTAACGAGTAAGCAACAAAATAATATAGACTGCAGACAAGAGCACATACTCCCATAAGTACATTGTACGTTGCATTGCCCCAAAATTCGAACAACAAAAGATGGTGGATATTCAACCAGGATAATTGAAAAATTATATAGAAATAAATATGCAAAATAGCAATAGTTCCAAGGCTACCCATCTAATACATAATATGTCAGCCTAGCCTACTGTTGTTCAGTAAATCACCCAGGCATTTTGTCAGTGTAGAGTCAGGGTCTGAGGTTTGTGACATAATGTAGGTCGTCGTGGATTATTTGCTTTGCTGCATATATCCCCTGCTTTAGTAACACCCAAGCAAACATGCAACATTGAGGGATTAATATTGCATTAACCCTTTAAGCGCTAAGCACGACTACAACCATTTAAATCTGTTTTATTAGCAGGTTGAATCACAGTTATTGGGAATTGAAAATGTTTCAGCTCGAATTAAACAAATACAAGTAATTTTTACCCATTTCAAGTGGGTGAAAATTTTAATTCTATAATTAAGCGCTTTAAGGGTCAACATCTTATTTGTTGGGTACACAGTTAAGATTCGTTATCAGTATATTGTCCACTTGGATATGAAAACATGTATCTGCCACTTGGTAAAGTGGCAGATACACCCTTTCATATTCAAGGGGACAATATAATGTCACCATGATGACTTGCATACAAAGTCCTATTGTAATTGAATAGCTGTTTGGGGGGGGGGGGGGGGGGGGGAAATGCTACATTGGCTAAGATTGAAGCAACATTGAGCAAATGTTACCTGAAGTCTGTAACTAATGTTACCCCCGAAGTCTACAGCCATACATAGGAGCTAAATTGGACAATAAAATGAATCTTCAGTTTAAAATTAGAGCAACTAAAGAATCAAAAATATCCTGTGATATTATATAGTGTAATTTTCATGCTGAGAAGCACATATAGGAATATTATGATATCTAGCTTTGGCAAATCAAGAAGAAAGACATATTTCCAGATTTGTATTCCGATAATATAGGAATGTTTCATTTTACATAAACTTATCATGATATGCTTCAACTACACTTCAAATATCTCTCACAAAGTGACCATACATTTTAGCTTCCCGAACTGCAATTCCCAACGATATGCATTGAAACAAACTTTGTACGGGGCTGTGATTATGCTTCTAGATAGTTACGAACTAACTATCATACCAAATAAAAAAAGTGTTCCATCCCTAACACATAGATTACAAATTTATAGCCAAAAGTGCCACAGAAACAGCTTGATCTGTCATTAGGACACCCCTTAACAAATACTCTAATTCAAGAGAACACAACAATCTGGTTCAATTCTAATGATTATTCAAGCACTTTTGTCACATTTGTACACCACAAGGTACATTCTGAATAAGTAACCCTTCACCTGGTAAGTTATCTTATTTAAATTTTCACCCACTCGAAGCTGTGGGTGAAAATTTAAATGAGATAACTTGGCAGGGAAAACTTTAACATTGTCCTGCTGAATTGTTTTAATGTATTTTTTGTCATAATTTGAAGCTGGAATTGCTAACGCAATTTCCAGCTTAACCCTTTAAGCCCTCACGATGCAATAAAGCATCATTTTACATCCCTGAAAACATACTTAATTTACCGGCAACCAAGGATTTTAGAATGAAAATTTCCATGAAACTGGTTTACCAATTCATGGCAATTTTCTTTATTTCTTAAACCACATCATATCATCTTCATTCACTACAAGTCGAGAATTGCGACAGCAATTAGCGGCTTGTAGTGGATGAAGATGACAATGGTAAATTCAGGCATGAAAAGGGTTAAATAAATTATTCGTCAATTGTAGGCAAATTGCTAATAAGTGCTAATCACGTCTATAGCCGTCTATGAAAATTTAATTTGCTAGGCTAGCATTAATTGTTCTGATTCAAACTGTACATAAGTCAGTAATGTTTACCCATTTGAAATTGTGAATCAGGGCAGCGAGACACAACTTCAAGTGTGTAAAATTTAAAAAAAAATCACTTAGCACTTTAAGGGTTAGCTGTGGACATCTTTCAATACCATACTGTTGATAAAGAACAATAATTTTTAAAGTTTGATGTTTTGAAACATTTATATTTACCTCATTTTTTTCTCAATTACACTGAAGTTCTGCAAATCCTGACTTACATTTTCTATTGAATATAATTAATCCACAATATAATGACACATATATGTGCCACTAGAAAATAAAAAGGTTAAATTTCTATAAAAAATTGGCATTCAGAGTTAATTAGCACCTCAACAAGGCGGGTGGTGTATCGTTCTCATGCCTCTAACACTAGCAGCTATTCAACATCACAAGAAAACAAAATAGTGTAATACCATTAAATTATAAAGTCTGGCATTTTGAGTGAAAAATAAAGATCACTAATTCAGAATCTGTTAATCCTTAAATTGCAAAGTTGAAGAATTTAAATTTTCACCCACTTGAAGTTGTGTTTCGCTACCACGACCCAAAACTTAAAGTGGGGTTAAATTAATCACACATGTACAATTCGAATTAAAATATATGTCAGTGTAACAAATTTAAAGCTCATCTTACCATCAAATTTTATTATTTTAACAGTTTAAGGACAAATAAAAAAGGTGAAAACAGCTAAGACATGATTAGCACTTAAAGGGTTAAAGTTAACTCAGCTGATATGAAGATGACATATAAATAATCATGTTTGGTCCTCTCAAACGTCTGGCCTAGATCTCACTGTCGAGATTGTGTTTAAGGATGTTGCTGATTTGCTGGCCTTCTTGTTTCGCCAGCATGAAGACAATTGATGAAAAAAACACTAGCAAAGATATCTTAATCTGGTAATATTCCATTGGAATATTTTTTAAGGCAAGACACTTATTCATGGTCAATACAATTTTTTTATCTTGCCAGAATATTTTCTATTCGCATTTGAAAAATAAAGGTTCTTTGACTCGATATGTAGTCTCATTTCAAAGTGCAGACATAGCAAATAATTTTGAAGGAACACCTATCTGAGTGAACGGTTGTCACAGATAATAATCTCCTTACTTAGTCACATACAGCAAGCATCACAGACATTCGCCAAATAGACAATTGAATGAGTAATTATTGCAAGGGAACCATCCTGAATACGACAGAATTTACAGATTTTTCGTGGGTTGCACACAACATTAGGGTTGACTATTTATGCTGGATACAAATTTATTCGTCATCTGTTTCATCGTCACTGGACAGAGCGGCAGGAGCTGGACAAGTTGGTGTCGAGGTGACGACTGCCGCCAATCTACGATATCTATCCAGCCACTCGTCAAGCATCTGTTTAACGAGCACTGGTCTCTTTGTCAAGTGCTGACGAGCTACCAATACTCCACCGTCGGTCACCCAGCAATCTAGCCATTCACGTAACAGCGTGTCTTCACGTCCCAGCTGTAACAAATAATGTCATACATACAGGTTGGAAGATCATTCTAACTTCTCAAATCCAATAAAGCAAGCCTACCAGCAAACACGAGACAATGTACCAATGTTGGCTCAATGTGGGGCCAGTGTCCTAGATGGTTTGCCTCCACCTTTTAATTCATCACTAACACAGTCTATTATTGTCAAATAATAGGATACTATTGCCACATAATAGACTGTATAAAAATAAACAAACAAATTGTTTTTTTTTATTCTTTTTAAAGGTGAATTGGGTTTTATAATACTTGAAATATTGCAACATTTCACCAGTAACATGCACAGGGCAACCAAAATAAATAGAACTTCAAATTTATGTGCTCCAAACTAATTGAACTTGAATATAATTATCAAAAGATTTATACCCTACTATATTTTGATAAACATTTAAAATAACTGCTATAAATAAAACATATTGTTAAAAGCGGATACATTATTATTACACACAACCATCAATTGGAATATATTTTAGTGCAACAACCGCATACAATTGACCGTTATGTGACCACCAGCGTCGGCCCAGGTAGTCTCTAACTCAGTTGAGCATGACTTCAGTGAATGAACTAATGAATGAATGGATGGATCGGATGACACTTTCCCAATCAATAAGTTATCTTTTTTACATTTTCACCCACTTGAAGTTGTATCTGGTTACAGTGACGTGGCACAACTTTAAGTGAGTGATTAAATTTCTAATATTTGTTCAATTGGAAATCACATATTTGAACATCTTGATGTAACATCTTATGTTTAAACACTCATTTCATTCTGATTAACAGTGATTTAGTCAGTTAATAAAACGGACTAAAAACAACTATAGTCTTGATTAGTGGTGGTATAGTTGATATGGTGTAGATGAAAAGTTTATTGACAAGAAAATCCACCACATGGAGCATCATAGAGATTGACTCACTTCTGAAGCTGGCAAGAAGTGAATTGGTAGTATTTTTCCCTGGCTGTCCATCAGTGGTAGATACGTCGTCTGACATTCCTCCTGGTTGTTTTCTAGGTGTGCACCCGCACCCAAGTCTTCTTCCTCATCAGTCTCCATACCAACCAAAGCAGAGAAGTGACCTCGAGTGTACCCAAGTGTGACAGGAGTTTTCCAGCAGAAACTTTGCTCCCAAAGTAATGGCAAGTAGACACCTAGTTATCATTAACACAGTTGTCATAATATGAAATTATGTCATTGTCATCAAGGAACAAGAGCACACTTGACAATAGCCTGCCGCCATTATTGAACTTGAAGTCATTATTGCAGCCACAAGGTCAAATTATTGACGTAAAATGCGTAAAATGACAATAAATCGGCCATTTTGAATTTTTTTCCAGGCATGATTGAACTTGTCCAAGAACTACTTATTAGTACCATGCATAACAAATTTGAAGAGGATACATGCAAACTTTTTAAGTTATCGCGCCCACAAGGTCAAATTATTGACGTAAAATGCGAAAAATCGCAATAAATCGGCCATTTTGAGATTTTTTCAGCCATTATTGAACTTGTCCAAGAACTACTTATTAGCAGCATGCATAACAAATTTGAAGAGGATGTATACGTGAAAAACTTTTCAAGATATCGTGCTCACAAGGTCAAATTATTGACATAAAATGCGAAAAATCACAATAAATCGGCCATTTTGAATTTTTTTTCAGCCATTATTGAAATTGTCTTACTACTTATTAGTAACATGCATAACAAATTTGAAGAGGATACGTGAAAAACTTTTCAAGTTATCACGCCCACAAGGTCAAATTATTGACGTAAAAGGCGAAAAATCGCAATAAGTCGGCCATTTTGATTTTTTTTTCAGGCATTATTGAACTTGTCCGAGAACTGGTCATTAGTAACATGCATAACAAATTTGAGAAGGATACATGAAAAACTTTTCAAGTTATCGCGCCCACAAGTAAATGTTAACGCCGAAGCCGCCGAGCTTCAATTGCAATAGCCCACCTTTTTTAATTAAAATTAAAAGGCGGGCTAAAAAGTAAAATAATGGACAAATTAATGACACATTATATTTTTATTTTTTATAACTTATCCACAACCCCAACATAAGTGAATAAATTTGAAACATCAACTCTTGTCTGGCCATCGTCATATTTAGTTTACATAGATAAAAAACTTTTAAATGACAAAAAATCAAACTCTTCTACATACCTAACAAAAATTTGTAACATGAAACAAATAATTGTGAAAAAAAAAATTAAATGTGAGCTTAGTTCAAAAATATCTTTTTTTCATAGAATTTTGTAAATAGTATGGAAACAGAACCTATCCAGGAGCCATCAGTCAAAGTCAATAATTGCCTCAAAAATCGAAGGTTGTAACCCCTAAAAGGCACATATACACCCCCTGGGGGATGTATGTGTACAATATGAAAACAATCCAGCAAAGCTTTCAGATATATTGTTTGGAAACTCCACTTATCATCCGCCATTAATTAATGTCAATAATAACCTTAAAATCAAAGATAAAAAATTAGGTCAAAGGTCTAATCCCCCCCAAAAGGCACATCTACACCCACTAAAGGATGTGTGTATGCATTTTCAAACCAATCCTGCTAACGGTTGTCAAAATATCGTCTGAAAACGAAACAAGAACGCACAGCCGAACGTGGGCGGGGAAAAAAAGTAACCCCCTCACAGGGATGGGGGGAGTTATTTCTGAGAAGAATAGCCTGTGAGATTATGCAAATTATTTCCCACATTTGCTTCACTTTGACAAAGTGACTGAAGTCTAAATATTCTCCTAATCCTTTTAAGCCTGAATTTAGCATGGTATCTTCATCCACTACAAGCCGCAAATTCTTGACTTATAGTGGATTAAGAGGACTTGCAGTGGGTGACAAATAAAAAAAAGATATCGTTATTAAAACAGTTACAGTTAAGGGTTAAAAGGGTTAAATATAAAGTCTCAACCAATCAGCGAGCTCAAGACTGACTTTTATCTTAAGTGTTGCAGAAACAGGGCCCTGATGAATCACCTTGAAATTTAGCAAGTCCTATGTTTTCACCCCTGAAGCTTTTGACAAATTTGATGCCATATACAATGATGGGTCTCCTGAGGATGTGTGCCAGAGCAAATATGTGAATTTGTTCAAGGGAAGCACCTGTAAAAAGAAATATATAACATAAATTCAAACATTTATTTTTTGTTTAATAAAAGAAAACAGTCTCTGCTTGGAAATTTGCTTTGACAACATTTCAAATTTTCTAATAATTACCTGCACCATTTTTCAATTTGCAAAGGTAAGCAGCTAATTCTTATCCTAAATCGTAAATCAAAATAGGCTAAAAATAATATAGGGGTGCCTTCAGGATTGACAAGTTTTTTTGGTACACAGGAATTTCCAACAATTTTCTGCATTCTTTCAATCATTATTGGACAATATTCAAATTTGGACTTGAATAAGTTATTAAGCAATCCTGCAGAACGATTGCTTTGTAAGCATACTCTGTGCTAAACATATTTAAGTCTAATGCTGACTGTCGGGAGTGACATCTGACAACTAGGTGAGCTGTCAATCACTCTCCTTAAACGGTCTGTTCCCAGGGAAGAGGATAGAAAATCAAACTAGTTTTGAGAATACCTGGTTGACTGGCCAGACTGAGGATGATGGCCCAGTCATGCTGCCACTGACTCTCATCCAGAGTGAAGTGTAGAGACTCAGCCTGCATAGCTTCAGACTCCTTCCACCTAGAAAAAAATCTACAACAAAAAAAGATTAAAGCTGCATAACTGTTTTGTTTGTTTCGATTAAAATAACCTAAAACGTACAAAACAATCATTGCTATTGTTTTAAAAGCCTTATAAATGCACTAAAACTGGGTAAATGTAGCGGAATTAGTTCACCATGCGGTACACCATCAAGTATTATTAAGTAGTGATTCAGTGTGTGTACAATATTCATGTAATAGCGGTAAGGTTATGGGCGGATATAATGTCACATTGGCCACCACGAAACCACCCCCTTAATAGCAAACACATACGTTGAACTGAATCGGCAAAATGTTGGGCCAGTAGCGCAATCGATGGGCCGACATTATTCTGCCATTGGATCAATGCCTCATGTTAGCTGAGATACAAAGCCCCCATAACCAGCGGCAGATATAGATGTCGGATACTGGGTCAAATCGGTTACAGTAAAGTCTAATGTTTTTAAATATTATTTTATTTTACCGCATAGCGCGATGTATATCACGGCATGTGATGATTTACGATAAAATAAAATAAAGTATGATATTGTCTAGTAGCATTTTGACTATATTTTGAAATGTCCATGAGATACCTAATAAAAGAATGCAAATGTTTTTCAAGAAAATCATGAAAATTCAAAGAGCGAAAATGAGGATTTACATCACTGAATTTGATGGTTATTCCGAGTACAATTTCTCACGGTCTGGGGAGAGCGTCTTAATGGCGGGCCAAAGGCTCTGATGCTGGCCCACACTTAAAAGCACCATACTGAAATTTTTCAAGTGTGTAACATTCTCTATACCGGTACCAATATTAAACATGACATTACATGCAGATATCATCCATATCACACAAAGTAAGAACTTCTAGATATGTCTAGCTGATATGAGACAATACACGTTGTACTGTGAAATGTATCTATGATCACTTAAAAAATAACAATAATTTTAAAAGTCGTCCTCTCTTTTTTCTATGATGACCGTTATCTGCCACTTGGTACTTTTAATGTCCTGATTATACAGACATTATGTCTTACTCCGCTGTGAGCAGGTTTGTTTTGGTGGGGCAACAAAATTAAAAAACAACAAGCTTAAATCCTTAATAACTCAGTAACCAGAGTGGTAAAATAAAAAATAAAACACCATTCTCCATGGAATAATCGTTTGAATGAAATAAACACAAGACTACATAAGTCCAGGAGCTCCCGCTCCGAATTAGAATTTGATCTAAGCAATTTTGTGTAGGGTTAATAATGTAGTCCTAGGCTAGGTCAAAAATCAAAACGCAAGACAACTAGGTCTAAGAAGCCCAGTCTAAGAGTAAGATAAGAACTAGACAGTCTGTCAGATATTGCAAACCTCCATTAAAATTAATGATCCTAATCAGTATCCCAGTAATGGTCTACCTATCTGGCACGGTTTACCCGATATCAGGCCAATCGAGGTAACTAATAGCTGATTTACAGTCATTTTGAATTCGATATAAATTAGTTGAAAACTTGGGGTGCATCCTCCCCCGAAACCTCAAATTTTGTTTTATAGTAATGGACTAACATCTAACACAGTTTGCAAAATGTTGGGCATGTGAAAGTAAATAATGGCCGATAGGGGGCCATTTTGAATTCGATCGAGTCAGAATTTTTCAAGATGCATTCTCAGCTGAAATCTCACATTTCATTCTATAGTAATCGTCTAGCTATCTAGCACGGTAAATTAGTTAAAAACTTAGGGTGCATCCTCCCCCGAAACCTCAAATTTTGTTTTATAGTAATGGACTAACATCTAACACAGTTTGCAAAATATTGGGCATGTGAAAGTAAATAATGGCCGATAGGGGGGTATTTTGAATTTGATCGAGTCAAAATTTTTCAAGATGCATCCTCAGCTGAAATCTCACATTTTATTCTATAGTAATCGTCTAGCTATCTAGCACTGTTTACCAAATATCGACCATGTGAAAGTGAATAATGGCCTAAAGGCAGCCATTTTGAATTTGATCAAGTCAAAATTTTTCAAGATGCATCCTCTCCTGAAATCTCACATTTTATTTTATAGTAATGGTCTAGCCATCTAGTACGGTTACTAAAAACTGGCTATGTGAAAGTGGATAATGGCCGATAGGCGGCCATTTTGAATTTGATCGAGTCAATTTTTTTTCAAGATGCATCCTCTCTTGTAATCTCACATTTTGTTTTATTGTAATAGTCCAGCTATCTAACAAGGTTTACCAAATATCAGCAATGTGAAAGTAAATAGTGGCCGATAGGCGGCCGTTTTGAATTCGATTGAGTCGAAAGTATTTAAAAGGCATCCCCTCTCGAAACGTCACATTTTGTTTTATAGTAATGGTCTAGCTGTCTAGCACGGTTTACCTGATATCAGGCCTATCGAGGTAAATAATGCTGATTGTCGGCCATTTTGAATTCGTAAGTTAACAATTTTTTCAAGATGCATTATCATCTGAAATCTCACATTTCGTTTTATAGTTATGGTCTAGCCATCTAGCACGGTTGACCAAATATCGGCCATGTGAAAGTGAATAATGGCTGATAAGCGGCCATTTAGAATTTTATCGAGTAGAATTTTTTCAAGATGCATCCTCTCCTGAAATCACACATTGTGCTGTATAGTAATGGTCTAGCCATCTAGCACGGTTTACCAAATAACGGCCATGTGAAAGTGAATAATGGCCGATTGGCGGCCATTTTGAACTTGGACCAGTTGAATTATTTTTAAATGCATCCTCTCCTGAAACCTTACAATTTGTTTTATAGTGATCGTGTAGATATCTTGAGCGGTTTTCATGATATTGCACAATATCAGGCCTGTCGAGGTGAATAATGGCCGATAGGCGGCCATTTTGAATTTTATCAACTTGAAATTTTTCAAGATGCATTCTCTCCTGAAACCTTACAATTTGTTTTATAGTAATTGTGTAGCTATCTTGAGCGGTTTTCATGATATTCCGCAAAATCTTGCAGTCCGATTTACCGATGTTATAAATTAGGTCAAAGTGCTGGGTCAACTTCAAGGTCAAGGTCCAAAAACCTGAAAAGGCACAACTAGGGACCTTAGAGAACATGTATGTGCAATATGACCGTCATCGGCCCAGTACTTTTCGAGATCTGCTCCGGAAACGAAGTGCGCGTCAAAACGTCTAAATAGGTCATAGTTCTGAACCAGAAGTAGGTCAAAGCTCAAATACCCCAAAAGGCACATTTAGACCGCCTAGGGGTGTTGTGTGTAAAATTTGAAGACAATCGGACAATTACTTTCAAAGATATGTTCCGGAAACGAATTGTTTACGGACGGCCCAACGCCGTAACATCATCATTTTCTCCTCTGTGACCTTGCGTATTGGATTCAGATTAAAAATATTTTAACCTGTCCATTATCCACCTGGAAGTAACCCACATACCAAAAATTGTTATCCTAGCTTATTTTCTTACAAAGGTATAGGCAAAAAAAGAGGAAAAAAAAAAAGGCGGTAGAATCCATAGCTCCCTCCGTCTCACCTACGGTGACGGCGGGAGCTAAAAACAGTTATGCAGCTTTAAAATGACCGCATGCATGAACTAAGATCAGTTGGAGGTGATATTAACGATACAGGTGCTGCATTGTTCTTATTATCTTAGAATAAAGAAGAAAGATGATAATAAATACAAAAATATGGTGCACTGCTTTGCTCAAAGGCAGCAAGTACTAAGTACTTGAAAAGTAAGCCGCTATTAGCTTTTGGTTTGCAAAGCAGTATGTTCATCACCATTTTTAGTTTTCCTTTACTATTACAGTATTCTGATCAAAAGAGCACACATTGTTTAACTGTTCACTAGAGGAAATTTATCAAAAAAATTTAAATCACAAAAATGATAATAGTACTAAACATATTATCCTATCATATCGCAATCGAGCTGCACAACAGCTGATTTATAAAAATCAAATCTAGTTAGTTAAAATAGTTAGGATTTGCACAATAATCCAGAGAGAGACAATATTATTACATAAATATGTTGTGCACATAATACCTGTAACACTGTTCTATTCATGTTATTTTTTGCAGTTGCCAAGGCAGTTGAGCCGTGTAACTTACGCTATGGCTCCTTCAGACAGACTGTCAGCTAAGGCTCGTCTCAGAGTGTTGTCACGATCCATGACTCCCCACGTTGCTTGCAGAACTGAGTCAAGCAGACAATCACCGGCTGTACGATTCCACAGAGCATAAAGGCGACTCCCGAGACGGGTCGTCAGCTCCATGTTCCAGTTGATAATTGGCTCTTCTTCCTCAAGCTCTGAAAATGGTAAATTTGCAGATGAGTTATCTTGGCATATTCCTTAGACCTTCCTTATCTTGCCAAGTTGGCACATATTCCTTCCCCCCTTAAACTTTCTAGTATTATAAATATTTATATATATCTACTAGAAGATTAAACAAAATTAAAGTGGTCATGCAATAATGAACTGCAAAAATTCAGCCTGCAAAAACATGAAAAAGAAAAACATGCTCCAAGTGATATACCAAAACAGCCAGTGTACAGTGCCCTGAAAAGGACATCTGAACAGAGATCAAGAGATCATTTGTGTGCGAGTGATGTCAGTTCTAGAATTTGTGACAAAGCCAGGTAACATACTGTGGATTGTGGCAATTGAGGAGGAGACGAAGTACTGAACAGAAATATCTGGAGGATGCATAATAGGTTTTACTAGCAATGATAATTAATTGTTCAAACCTTTTTGTACATCTTTATCAAGTAGTTCGTCAAAAAGCTGTTTCTTGATGGGAATAGGAAGGTCTGCTACATCTGCAATAAAAAAAAGATTTAACAATTAGTACATCTTGAATTACAGAAAAGAAATAATCCAAAAAGGCTATGAATCACAACTTCAATGAACATGATGAACTAGTCCAACTGTCAAAAATTATATATTAGATCAATGAATTAAATCATTTCTTTTTGAAAAGAGGGAAGAGTAACATTTGAGGAATCCTCAACCAGAACTGACCTGCAGGTAAAGAAAAAGTGGCAATTTCAGTGAGGAAATAACAAGGAAAGTCTCCTTTTCTTTGTCGGAGGCAAGCTGAGATATCTCTTAGTAAGTCACAGGCCACATCAGGTGCAACATATGACGGAACCCGTTTCTTTGCTTTGGCAACCACATCTGTTACAGTTAGTAATGTGGCTAAGAGATCTTCTCGCTGGAATCTAACAGCTAGATGCACCAGTGTGTAACCGACCTGAAATGCACTATGTCTGTTGAGAAGGGCACACTCATCAGCTGTGAGTTGGCGAGCAGCATCTTCGCCGCTCGCTAAGAATGCTTCCACTGCAGCAGTTTCCCCCTCAACAACACCTTGACAGGCGTTCAGCCATAGCCAATCAGTTTCTCTCATGCGATTACGTATTTGTCTAAGCCGCTGCCGAGAGTTACTGCGGTTGTCGTCATATTGCTGATGATGTCTTTCAGGCCTTTCTTGTTGCTGATGCTGTTGAGGGCTGACAGAAGCGGTGGCTCCTCCAAGCTGCTGTATTTCTACACTTTCCAAGCTGCGGCTTGTAGCACACGATGCAGGAGGTGACAGCCGCTTAGCTCCAGCCTGAGAAGACACAGGGCTTCTCCTCCTGGGGTCCTGATCTAATGAACGGGAAACATTACCTGAAGCATGGCCTGTATCGATGTATATACGACCTCGAGTCACACCACACATGATACATCTTTGAGCTTTGGTCCAGTTATCATATGTACAAGACCTGCATGTCCATTTCACCATTTTTGAGCCATTGTGTGTAAGCACAGTTTTATTTTTGTCATT
Source organism: Flabesymbios commensalis (assembly GCA_964017125.1). NCBI lineage: Eukaryota > Metazoa > Annelida > Polychaeta > Terebellida > Flabelligeridae > Flabesymbios > Flabesymbios commensalis. Next base: position 29,751,004 of record OZ024912.1, read on the forward strand.
GTTCAGGGCTTTTGCTGCCTCTGGAGAATTAGGAGAAGTACATGGTGAGGTGCGTGGGCCCCCCTGGCCAGCGACACTTGTGCATGACGGAGTCTCTGTGATATTCACGTTTATACTCAGTGGTTGAGTTACAGATGTGGTAATGACGGGCACTGGCTTAGGGCGAGGTGTCAAACACTGTGTGCACTTGACTGTTTTTGGCCAATTCAGGAAAGTACACATTTGGCACGCCCATTTGTTGTCAACTGATGGACTGCCACGCCCGCTTCCACTTCCTCCTGCACTTGGAAAAGAGACAGGAGATGTAGATCCTCCTGGTGTAGATGGTCCACAGATGACCGCACAGTCCTGTGACACCAGAGGAGCGATCTTGTAGATGTCCTGCTCTGGTGGTGTTCGCTCCTCGTCGATGTATTGTAACGGCTTCGGTGCATGACAAAGAGTGCACTTGCGTGATGCACTCCAGTTTTCGAAAGTACAGTATTCGCATAACCATTTGTTGTTGGGACGGGGCAAATCTGTCATGTCGAGCAGAACTGGAGAGAAATTCAATAAATTTGGTCAAAGCCTGCGCACCTGAAGAATACCAACACCTCCGACTAAGTCACTGAAATGACATACATGTATGTGTATAACATCACGTTACTGCAATTATACATTTACCTTGTCAATCTAACAATGCTAGCTCAAATTTTTATAGTACAGTAGAATATAAATAATCTCCAAAATTCATCCCTGATATTCATGATAATTGAAGAATTGCTACACAATTAGTTTACAATGCTAAAACAAATCACACAGAATCTGGGTCCAATATAAGTGGGAAAAAACTTGCACAATGTATGAACATGATGAAACATTTATACAATCTGTGTAATTTTTTTCAAATACAAAATGTGTCAGTCTCAGCTTTGGGTAGTCATGGCCTGTCTAATTAAAAAACTTCTCTGACAAAGCACTGGTCAGTTATTTTCTAAATTCAAATAATCTCCCAAATTTAACATGTTTAATGGATTGACACATTTTTTTCTCATTAATTCAAAGATCAGAATCATATGATTAGAAATGATCCACACCAATAAATGCCATTCAAGATTCGAAGACACCAAGCACTTGTAACTTTATTGTTGCTAGTGCCACACTAGGTCTAGATGAATTTGAGTGATTAGATCTATGTACCGGTACTGTAGGTGCATGTATTTTTAGAAATAATGATTCTTTCAGACAAATACAGTTTTGATACGGACACTTACATTTCATTAGCGACTTACATGTGTCCAACAACGTAGAATTCTTAATGTCGAGGTCTGCATATGGATTTGAATCAATTCTAAAATATTTACTCACCTGAAGTCCTGCTACCCATGCTACCGCGACCAACAAATTCAAAGAAAAAGTGGGAAAAAAATATAGATGTTGTACTCAATATATTTAATTAACCTTCAGATGGCTAAATTGTTTGTTTCTATTTTTCGCTCATTCGAAGTTGGATGTTCAAAAGCAGTTCTCAGCTTCGAATGACAATTTTTTTTAATTATTTATAAAAAAAACTAGTTTATCAAATTTGGTTATACTTTTATGGATCATAGATATGCTTAGCGGCGCAAGGTTTACACTTTACGCTTGCACCTGCTCATTTCAGTTTATTTCATTTCTAATGGGCCGATATGTGTGCCCTGCTTTTTTGGAAGGGACAGGCTGTATAAATGTAAATTGTAATGTATGTGTCTGTTTGTCTGTCCTGTGTAACGTCCACTAGTGTAAAGGATGCGATATCTGTTAGCAGATACTGCATTCTGGCTTTGCAGGACATTATTGTATTTGTTATACTATGGTATGTCATGTTTTTGTATGCAAATAAAAGCAGGTTGAAAATTGTGCAAAAGAAAAAAAAATCAACTGAGTAAAAATTATTTAGGAATACATATGCCAATTTAGCAAATTCAATGCTCATTTTTCTTTCCAATTACATGTAGGCCTACATATCTAGCTTGGCCTATTACTTGATCAGCACTTTAAGGGTAAGATGGATTAATTTAACCCTTAAAGCACTAAATTATCATTTTTAAGTGGGTAAAAATGTTATACATTTGTACAATATGAATCAATACCTATACTAATCTGTCAAATTTAAGGTCCATTTCTCTTTCAAATTATCTTGTTTGAACAAATTTTCTTGTTTGAACGTCACTCAAACAGAAAGGCTAAAAATCATGTTACTGTAGATTTGGTAATATTCGGGAGGTTTTAATTTTCACGAATTTCACGAGGAGGGCAAATTCGCAAATTCAAGATCTCCCGAAAATTATTATTATTATTATAATTTAGCACTACCAAAGAAAATTTAAACACACAAAAATTACCAAATCTACAGTATTTCAAATTTCAAAATAAGTTTTTATTTTCATAGGATCACTTTCAAATCCTAAATTGGTGCGGTATAGAACTAGATTTAGGCCTGCAAGATCCCAAAAAATAAATTTTAAAGTAAAGTATCTAATATTTTAATTTTAGTCCTATCTAAACTTGAGTCAGTGATTATGGTGATTGTTTCAATGTAGATGTTACTATGGTAACCATGTAACAATCACTAATAAGTAGGAAATATTTATGCTATGTAAAAGCATGAATATATAATATATTTACAATATTAATACTGTTATCAAGTAAATAAACTTTTAAAATCATACGTTTATGATGGGTCAAAAAGAATACATTTTATTAGTTAATAGTCAATTCAATAATTGTGTTGCTGTTTTGAAAAGTGTACGCATTGCCTTTTTTACCTCTTTTTGAAAAGTCATATTTTGTAGTTAAATACGTATGCTACACAGTTCGTCTGGCGGAAACAACAAGAGGCTAATGCTTATTTTAATGTCAAATTTAAAAAACTGAAGTATTATAGGAAACAAGATTACAAATTGACATAGCCTGTTGTAAGTGTTTTAATCAGTCTCTTGTGTCTAGCTTTTTTGAAACAACAACTGGCTGAGTGTGCTTGCTTCTTTGTATTTTCACTTAAATCAATATTTTGTGTCTAGCTTTTTTGAAAAACAACCACTTTCTTGAAACAACAACTGGCTAAGTGTGCTTGCCTCTTCAAATTTTTATTTCAATCAATATTTTGTGTCTAACTTTCTTGAAACAACAACCGGCAAAGTGCGCTTGGTTCTTTGCTTCTTCCCTCAAATGATTCATTTGCTTTTACGGTAAATTGATCATATGTGTCTTCCTTTCTTGAAACAACAACCGGCCAAAAGTGCTTGGCTCTTTGTGATTGCATATAAGATTTTGGGTATTTGAGAAACAACCTGCCAAGTGAAAGCGGCATATTTTTCGGTGTGAAAAGAAGCATAGTTAGGCCCCTATACATTATTCAATAAATAGCTTATCCAAAGTAGGACTTTGTTTACATTTTAGCTAAAATATGTTGTTAGCCTGTTGTTATTCCCGCCTGGTAAGTTGTGTGATATACTAGGGTTCAATTTGTTCACTATCGCGTAGTGAAAAGCTACATAAACTTGACCATTACTAATCAAACATTAAAATGATTAGCATAATATATTATCCCTCTAGATTAAAAAAAATCAGCGTAATCTGGAACTTGCTTGAAAATCGTTGAACAAAATTTTAAAATCAAATTGAACCCACAGCAGTGAGACACAGACACAAGACTTCAGTTCTGAAAATTGAAAATTGCTTGGATTTGTAAAATTTACTTCAAAATGAATATGAGTGTCACAGATTTAAGACATCTTTTCCTTCAACCCTCTTCCAGCATAGTTCCCTATAAAAAAAAATTCACCCATGACTTGTATCTCGCTACCGCAATCCCCAACTTAAAGTGGGTGAAAATTAGTCATGAATATGTTGGGTTTTTTTAAACAGAACATTTGCAAATCTTCACGGTGATTTAAGCCAATTTTGGCTAATAAAACAGACGAAAACCGACAGTAGTCTTGTTTGACGAGGGCTAAAAACAAGTTACACACATAATTAGTGACACACTATTAAAACAGGAAAAACAATTGTGGTCGACATCAGTATTCTAAGCCTAATTATCCATGATTCACAAAATCAACAACTTGTATCAACATGCAAATTATGTTTTTTATGAATATGGAATTTCTCTGGGCAGTCACTCACCAGGTGTATGATTTTCTAGACAGGATGCTGCTATGACATGGGAAGATTTTTCATCACTTGGCAACAAAATTGTGTCAATGTCATCCTAAACAAAATAAAAACAAAACAATATAAGAATATAATTTAATACTGTATTTATTGTAATGAAAGCCCATATATTCCAGTAAAACGACCACCCCCTGTTGAAATGCCTAATTCCTAAATTGTTATCAGATAACACTGATAGTGATAAGGCTATCCTAAAAAAATACCCTTGTTTCTGCTTTCATGGAGTGAAAAATTCCATTGAGGTGGGCATGCGGGAAAAATTTGTTTGAAAATTATTGATTAGTAATTTTATTTTCCAAGCTCTAACTTAATTGTTAGACATTCAAGATTATTATTGATGTATAAATATTGTGCTAATCAACTACAAATTTGATTAGCAAATTCATGAGCAGAATTGCGTAGCATTTTGCTATGCTATACTGAACAATGTAGGTAGGACATTTTTTTCTTTTAGACTTAAAAATTCCATGAGGCAAGTTTTATTTTAGACTGCCAAAAATTACATGAAGGATTGCTGCAAAGCTTTTTTATATTATTGTATTGATTAAAATCATTTTTGCACGAATAATTCTATATAGGTACAAGGTATGTTGTTTTTTGACAAAAAAATGAGGAACAGAGAATGGGCAGCCATTTTCTCAACGGCCTAGAGGTCGGCGCGTGATAAAAAATTCACCTGCAATAAAAACTTAGTATTTGATGGCAATAAAAACTTTGTTCATGTGCCTGAAGTACAAGCAGGGTTTGAAATAAGGGATAAAAATTAGATTCTCCATTGGACAAGCAGGTCAGATTTTCAGGTTGACCGCTGAAATTTCAGATTTTCCGCAAGTAATATATAGCCACGACCAAGCCTGTTCCCACAACTTTCTGTAATCAAAATTTTCAACCTTGACAGTCACAGAGTTATAAATTTATGCCTTTAAATAAATGTAATGTGAAAATAGCCTTCTCAAAAGTTGGTTGTCCGCTCGGACAACCTCAGGGTAACTATTGATTGTCTGTCACAAATTTTGGTTGTCTTGGACAACCGGAAAGGTCTAATTATTTCGAACGCTGACAAGAATATTGAATCTTGTACCCAGCGTTGGCGCTGGCCGCTCGCCACGTCGCCAAATGCGAAGATATTTGACATGTGGCGAAAGATTTGTGATGTCTTTAGCCACAGTGGCGAAGAAAAAAACGAGATGCTTCCACAATACATATAAATCTTAAAAATCGCGGCAAAAACGACTGCATTACCATCGTTTTTTCTGACATAAACATGGCTTTATTTAATTTTTCAAATTCTCAATCGATCTTGCTAGCATCTTTCAATTTTGCCGATCTATAAATATAGCAATAATAGCCTATATTATAGACTACATTCAACACAAACTATGTTTGTTTACATTCTCAACAAAAAACAAAATGGCGGACGACGACGGCATAGGCCTATTCCTGTGATCTGTCCACTAGATAATAATTAATATGTTTTACACACACTGATCATGTAATGTTTACAATGTCACTGTATCACAACCTTTGTGTTATGAGTTATTTTGTAGGGGCCATTGGAATGGATTAATCGCTTCACCTGTCACTGACACTGTGTCAGTTACCTATTAGGCTATTAGATCTAGCCTCAACAGACGAAATAACTTGTGGTAGAAAATTCATGCATTAGAAATCATTCAAATACATTAAGAGCTAACACCACGCTGTAACAAAACTCATTTTTTTACAAAACTAAGCGATTAGTCTGATCGGCCGCTCAGCACATTTCCTTTGCCTGATACTCCACAGGGTTTGTAATAAGGGCTGAAAGTATGGTTGTCCAACGGAAAACCACATTCTCAAAATGTGGTTGTCCGCCCGATTTTCTGGTTGTCCGCATGCCTTTGCTCAGGGCGGCTCCTAGCTAAGCCTAATCCTGGAAAGAGTAATACCTTGCCTTCAGCAGACTACTTGACGACCTGTGACGACCAACTTTCTGTTTAAGTTACTTTTTACAAGTCTTACGACCTTCAAAATTTGGCAGCGTTAACAGACCACGAGCTAATTTTAATTACATATTGTTTTTTGTTTGTGCAGTTAATTAGTGTCACTAATTAATTTTCTGTAGGCCTGTATGTTTGTAAAATAATTTCTTAACCTAATATAGATCGCTTTATGTATTCAAACTAGGCCTACATGACTGCAGTCTTCAAAAGGTGGCTTTGATCCTTAGCAATGCTATATTTTACGCGATAACGGCGGCACTGTTGACAGAGGTAAACCTACACTGTTGTGAAAAACTGGCCCAGCGCTGGGTAAATACAGACGACGTCCGGCCACTATTGAATCAGCATTGGACCGGCACTCCTAATTGGAATAAGATCGGGTAAAATATGGAATAGTTACTATATATATCCATGCTTAAAAGTGGTGAAATACAATTTGCATAAACTAGTTGCGAATGACAATGCAGATCATTATCTCAAGATCTATCATTACTACCATAATATTCTGTTTGAATGTACCAGTACCACGTGCATGGCTCTTCCTTTTTGTTGCGATTCCCCCTATAAACGTTTATTATCAAGACATACCTGCAAGTCTAACACACAAGTCATAATGACAGGGAAGGGGATGGAAGACGATAAAGGAATCAGCCCCAGGAAACGGAAACCTGGGGGTTTCCCACTGACTAGATGAATGTTTGTAGGCATTGCGATATTAATGAATACAAGTTTACACCGGTATACCGTATGTGGCTTCAGCACCGATTCATTGCCAATGTTGCATACAACTCATTTCAAGCTTTTTTCAAGGAAATTAATTGTTCTGTTTTAGTCCTAAAATTTAAATACTGTGTAACTACCACACGGCATTGTCAACAGTCAGACACACATGACCTGATAACAGCAGACAAGATTCAAGTTAACTCTGTCTCTGATATGACGCTACTCTGCCGCGTGTCACGGTACGGCGTATGTCAGCGTGTTCAGTGGCAAAATTGTTTCGGGGATAAACGTAGTTGTCCATACGGAAAACCAAAGTGTTCTAAAGATTCATATTTGGTTGTCTGTAATAATTTTTGGTTGTCTTGGACAACCGGACAACCACTTTTACGAACCCTGCTCCATTAAGAAGGAATTCGAAGTCATCAATCAAAGTGATTATTTTTCAAGAACCGGAAACGTTTAACATAGGCTGAGATGGTCCGTGTAAAAAGCTGACTCCACACTGCTGCAGTCATGACTTCCTTGCCTACCTGGCTACCACTGTTACTTGATTTCTACAAGCTGGATCTTTTTGTCAAGACAGTTTTGTCAAGACAGTTTTTTTTGGGGGGTGGGGTGGAGGGGGTTCTAGTTACATGATCCCCCAAAATAGGGTAGGTATCGGCGGACTTTTTTTATTTCACTTTTACAAAACCCACCAAATTGCCCCCAAAAGGCTGTTCATACAAAAATACAAGCTCCTAAAAAAAATTGCGAAGGGACGTTTTCAAATAAAATCATTTATTATTATTTTTTCTGAAATTGTCATAAAAAATCTAGGGTCAAGGATTCAAATGGTCGGTAAACCAAAAATATTGGCTGACAACCCGAAATGTAGGGCATGGTTGTACGCTGGACAATTTTTATTTCAAACATGATTTCAAATGCAGCAACCTTCCTAAACTGTCATGCATTTTGATTACCATGATTACAGTTGAATAATAAAAGAAGTCAAAAAAGTTACTATTAATAATGCAAACGTTTGTCAGTTCTTGGAAGTTTTCATAAAATTTGTGGTTATTCGCTAGATGAAAACTAAATCATAAACTGGTTCAACTTAAAGGGACCCCTTGGGATGAGACATTTTCAAAACATGTTGTCAATTTTGAAAATTTAATTGATATGAAGCTATATAGCCTACTGATCTTAGCTAAACAAGTCAAAAAACAATTTTTAAGCACCGAAAAAGAGCGAAATAGTTGTATTTCCAGGTCGTATATTGCCATGTAAACAAAACAAGTCAGCAAAATTAAGCACTTTCCATCACATATTCCCAGGTATCAGACGGTAAGATCAGAGCAGTCGCCGCTAATTGGGGGATAATTGGTGTCTCATAGTCAGGACACGGGAGGACACACCTGCAGCACTGATTGTCTACCCAACGCTGAGCCGATGCCATCAGCATTTGGCCCAATGCTGTGAAAACATTTAATCGTCCTTCAGGTATACAAATAGTTTGTTTGGGTTTCTTCTGGTTTCATAGAAATGTTGATTAAAAATATTTGTAAAAATATGAAAATTCTGAAAAAAATAAAAACATGATCCGTGGGATACACTACTTCAGTGCGGAAGTAAAACCAAAATTGATGTCATCCCAAGGGGCTGCTTTAAGTACTATCTTTCTGTGGTAAGATGCAAAATCTATCTAGCCTACTAGACCAGTATCAATTATCACCAATATTTTGGATACTGGGTACATGATTACATTGTGGCTACAAGAAAGAAAATGTGGCTAAAACTTTTCAGAGGTTTTAGCCACAGTGGCTAAGACATTTTTCATCCTACCGCCAACACTGTGTACCTATTTTATACTTGTACTGGATTTTATACTTTTATATTTTTTTGTATCCAGGGTCAGTAATTGACATCCTAGCAATGGTCCGGCGGGACGGTGATCGTCCAGAACCAAAAAAAAATCTAAACTGTAAGCGACCAAGTTCCAGTGCTGTTTGTATAATTATTAAAACACTACCTCACCATGCTACAAGGACCCACAATGCCTCAGAATGCACTCAGACAATACTAATTTTTCCCAAATTCTAGACCCCCTAGCTTTTGAGCACTATTGGCACCACTCACCATCGCGCTGCGCTCAACTTCTACAATCGCCCAGCAATTTACATACACCTGGTACCTGGGTCGGTGATTTTGTCTCTGGGTCAGTGAATCATAAATTTCAGTGACTCGGATGGCCGGTAACATTTGGCCTTAAAGCCTTCACTGCAGATACATAGGCCTACCAGTCAGAAGCCTTAGGTGCATGTAGCTAGGCTACAGTGTGAATAATTAACTGATTATGAGGCATTCCACAGTATTTCATCTGAGCATTTAACCTTTACACTGCTATGGGCAATTTTGTTTTGTTGAGACTTTCTATTTGTGCTTTAAAGATAGCTAACTGACTGATTTTGTAATATAATGGCTTTTAATATCAGTTGCTCATCAGATCTATGGTTTTTTGAAGAAAAAACGTGCCAGATATAACTTAGTGGGAAGCCACACATGCTGTAAATTTTATGCAGCAGTGTAAGGGTTAAATTGATTTTGCTCAGTTACTGTGTAATATTTTCTGACTAAATTTATTAGAAATTAATGACAGTCTGACATCATTTTTTTCTACTTTTTTTTTTTATATGATTTTAATAAATTATGTTATTATGGATTGTAAGATTTGTCATGGACGGGGTCTAGAATAATTGCTTTTTTCAAGGAATCAATTCTAGAACCATTTTCTGTGTTCAAATCAAACACCGTAAGGCGTAACTCAAAAAACAATTTTGATAGCTTTGGAGTAGCTGGCGAGGTCGCCGGTCACAGCCCTAAACTAAGTGTCAGACAGGCATATGAGCTGCAAATTTGATTTAATCTGATAACATTTTAACATGTTTAAAGAGATAAAGTGACTCATAATCCTTCCATGAAAAAAATTATGATGTGTAAAGCTTTTTATATTAGGGCAATTCCATCAATTATCAAACTTTAAGCTAAACTAGAGCCTGACGGCACTCAAAGTAGAGCTAATTGTGCCGGGCTTCAGGGTCATTGTTTTAACAGGCCCGTGCCCAGAAATTTTTGAAGGGGGGGGTCGAATTTTGGATTGCTGGGGTATTTTTGAAATAAGTTAATTGAACCCCCTGTAAAAAAAACTGTTTGAATTTATATTTGGCGTCGAGCAAATAGCAAACGCAGGTTAAGGGGGTCTGGGGGCATGCCCCCTGGGATTTTTGCTCGATTTTTAGCTACAAATTGGTGCAGTTTGGTGGATGTCGCTTTGTGGTAACGGGGGGGGGGGTTGAGGGTCGTGCGACCCTCTCAACCCCCCCCAACGGGCCTGGTTTTAAGGTAAGCTAAGATGTAGCTGTTTCACAATTAAGCAACAAATATATTGGTCTAAATGAGGTGTTGAATCCGACAGTAACTATCCTGTATCTCGTATCTGACTGTCGTCAGCTCAATGTTGTTTTCAAAGTTTAGTGGTGGTCATGCGTTGCACTTGTAAATACGCCCCCAACTGCGTCTCTGTTTATTAGTAGGCCTATATCCGGTCTATTAGGGATAATCGGGTAGGCCTACCCTAATGGAAATAGGTCAAATCTGTGAAACTCAATGACCTCGACCTCCTTTGTTTTCACCGTGCTGGCTAATACAATGAAGTATGAGGGAGGGTTCTTATATAGCCTTGTTCTCACTGAGTGACGTCACCGCGTTTTACAGAATGAAGTATGAGGGAGGGGGTGTTATATAACTTTGTTTTCACTGAGTGACGTCACTGCGTTTCACAGCTAGCTACTCCCTGTATAACCCTGGGCTGGGACCAGGGTCTGGGACTGTGGTGCAGTTCATTATTCAAAGCCGATCTATTAAACAGAAACTGTTTATAATAACCTGACAGTTTGGGTGGTATAGGCATATATGTTACTAGGCATACCCCAGTCAATGAAATGTAGGGTAAGGTACAAAAGAACGTGTCTAGCAAACAATTTAGTAGCCTGGGCACATTGCATGCTAGTAGGCCTACTGCTATTTGCTCAGATGTGATGGCAGTGTGTAGTGTTCAGATTGAAATAACTTAGTCAGGAGACAGATTACCTATACTTCCACTGCCACAGGCGTTGAGCCAATGTTGATTTAATGATAGATCAGCGTGATAACAGTGTGAGACTGCAGGACAACATTAAATAGACTCACTATAATATAACTCAATATAATAGAACTCACAACTCGATAAGCCTAGATATATTGAGATTGCAAAGTTATCGATATAATTAGTGAGTCAATAACTTGATGTTGAGTTGAAAACAATAATAGCCTAATTTGAATGTCACTTCTGAGGCTTCACATATGGCTATGAGATTCATTAAGCATAGCAGGATTAGGCTATGCATTGCCTGAGGGGTGTTTTTAAAGTTTTCAGAACGTATTCAGACTGTAGGCACCAGTTTTTAAAACAAATGAATTGTTTTTTTTGCTGGTTTAATGTTAGAGCATCGTCTATGAAGCTCGCCCAACATTAATGCCACATCGAGTGAATGTTTGTTTTGTTGGGCAGTGAGTGGCCGATAGGCATATTATATAGGCCCCATACATGTGTATTGGCAGGCCAGCAGAGACAAGACTTTGAATCAAAGTTGGCTTAACGTTTGTCCAACGTCGTAGATGGTGGACAAATGTTGAACGCACATTGATTCAACGTCTCCTTGTGTCAGCTGAGTATTGTATATATGCCTCTGGGACAGACTGCCCATACAGCCTTTACAGGCAAACACGCATAACGCTGGACAATCACATGCAGCCAGCGTTGTTTCAATGCTGGCACACCGTCTACGACGCTGGCCCAACATTTGGTCAGCGTTGCCGTATTAGGCCTACTATTAATGACAGGTGCACTTCCCAGCAAACACGAGACGTTGACCCAATGTTGTTTTAATGCCAGGCCGACGTCGGAGACGGCAGGGCCAACATTCAAACAACATTGGATCATAGTAGGTCACGTGTCGTATACAGTACTGTCAGCTTGGTATTGTGAGGCAGGTCAAAGCACTGAGGGTCAAAGGGTATTGCTAAGGTCACGGGTCACGCGTGCCGTCACCTAACAGACATGGCTGACATAGAATTGTACATGATAGGAATTGATGCGTCATTTATATCAGTGTTCATCTGATCAGCTGATCCAAAATTACAAAATCTGGCTTCGTGGTGCAACAAAAAAAGTTATTCTTAACACACAAATGGAGTTAGTTATGTTCCCAATTCCACAAATTTAAAGTTATTGCCGCGAAATTAATCATACAGAAAACCACTCAGACCCACATAGACTGAAAAAGTAGAGCGGCGCTCTACTAAAAATAAATTTCATATTTTAGGTAACTACTGCATATGGCAAGTAAATCATCAAATTTAGTAAACTTAAAACACATGTTGTAATTTTTCCATTTTTCACGTCAGCATGGCTCATTGAACTGAAATCAAATTAAAAAAGAAAAATTGTTGAAAAAATGGTAAGATAGTCAGAGTATACTGAGAGATTTTTGAGATTGCACAGCGCATGCCCGCATAACAGCGTACAGCAATCAACAGTGAACACATGGCGATCATGGTTGAACTAAAGACAGTATTATCGGTAGTTGGTCTATTGTGTTTAAATATTCTATTCTCAGCGCTAAAATCGGTAAACTAATATACCCGACAATTAGCTGATCGACATACAGGGAATGCGCAAGGTATGTTTTATTTTGCTATTATATTTGTCCTTGTATGCTTTTTAAAGCGTCAAAATCCAACCACGGGCTTGTTCAATGCCTCTTTCCTGGACTGTAGTGGAATACCACTCTCAGTCCAACTGGGCTAGGGGTGTGCCTTCGGCATGTTCAAAACCTGACCCTGTCCCAATTCGCCTCACGGCTAAAAAGACACCCTGTCCCAATTTGGAAATTAACACTGAATTAATTATCTGCTTATGGTGTAATTACTACCAATAATATATATGGGTCATTCCATCGTTACGGACGTTACATTTAGACACGTTTTTCAACATAAGAGCCTCTGTCAATCGGTGAATAAAAAAGTAAACTCATAAATCTATACTACTCAACACCCTATAGGGTTGATTATTGTGACGTACTGCATGATATAAACATTTCATTTGAAAGCAATATCTTTGATTTTTATGATCATACTTGTCAGCGTTACGGACGTTACGCAAAAAGGACATCATTTTTCGTTTGACATGTTTAACTTCGATTTTGTCGGAAAGTACAAAACAAAAAAATATAAATTTACCATGAGTTGTAGTTCAAGGTTGTATCTTGTATTCCTTGTTGTCAATTTGAATTATATTTCGCAATTCACATGTTCGCAGGCAATTATAGATCGTTACGGACGTTACACAGTTTCGTTACGGACGTTACATCCATTACATTATACTAGGAATAATACCTGATATAGCCAAATAAAATATTTGGTTACCACTTAAACAGCCGTTTGATGTAGTAGAAATAATATATCATATTTTCAATGATATGTGACCCATCTACACGTAATCAGTCACATCGCACATTTTTTCGAAGTACAGAAAAGCAAAAAATTATACAAGACGCCAATTTTTTTCAAATTCTGTTTTATTGGCCACCCAAATTCTTTTAACTATTTTACTTGTTTACAGATCACCATAATCCCCCGCCCCGCCCGTGTGATAGGAATATTTCAGGGTGCATCGTTCCCTTATCTCTCACATTTTTTTTCACAGTAATGGGCCATTTTAAATTTGATCGAGTTGAGATTTTCCAGGCTACATCCCTCCCTGAAATCGCACATTTTGTTGTATAGAAATGTTCTGGATAGCTATCTGCCTCGGTTTGACTGATATCAGGCATATTATAGTTAATTATGGCCAATAGTCGGCCATTTTTAATTTGATCAAGTTGAACTTTTTCAAGCCATTTTGAAACCGCACATTTTGTCTCGGAGTAATGGTCAAGCTATCTGGCATGGTTTGCTAGGTATAAGGCATATTTAAGTTAATCATGGCCGATAGTCAGCGATTTTAAATTAGATAGAGACATTTTTCAGGGCATATACCTACCTGAAGCCGCACATTTTGCTTAATGGTAATGATAATATCAGGCATAATAAATATAATTAGGCCAACAGCAGATTGACAGCCATTTAGAATTTTATTGAGGTGAAATTTTCTATGCTATCCTACCTGAAACCGCAAATTTTGTCTTATAGTGATGGTCTAGCTGGCACAGTTTGCCAATCAAAAATATTAAAGTTAGGTATGGCCGATAATCGGCCCTTTTGAATTTGATCAAGTTTAAATTTTTCAGGCTAATCCCTACCTGAAACACCATATTCCGTTCTATTGTAATGGTCTAGCTATCTGGCAAGTTTTGCTATGTATCAAGCATATTAAAGTTAATTACATGGCCGATAGTCGGCCATTTTGAATGTAATAGAGTTGACATTTTTTAGGTCATATCCCATCCTGAAACCACACATTTTGTTCTATAGTAATGGTCTAGTTAGCTATTTGGCATAGTTTGCCAGATATCGGGCATATTAAAGTTAATTATGGCAGAAGGTAGTCGATTTTAAATTTGACAGAGTTGAATTTTTTCAAGCCATATCCCACCCCCCTGAGACTGCACATTTTGTTTTATAACAATGGTCCAGCTACATGTATATGGCATAGTTTGCCATATAGCAGAAAATTAGAGTAAATTATGGCGATCGTTGGCCATTTTGAATTTGATTGCGTTGAAATTTTTCATGGATTTCCCTATACCTGAAACCGTACATTTTGCTTTTCTAGTACTTGATGGTCTAGCTATCTGGCATGGTTTGCCATATATCATGCTTATTAAAGGTAATAATGGCCAATGGTCGGCCAGTTAAGTAGGTCAGAGTTCATAAATCCCAAAAGGCATCTACACCCCCTAAGGGATGTGTGTGTGCAATGTGAAAGAAATCCCCCCATGGTTTCCAAAATCTGCTCCGGAAACGATACACTGTCAGTTATCAGGCATATTAAAGTTAATTGTGGCTGATGGGCAGCCAATTAAATAGGTCAAAATTAAAAAAACCCGGAAGGCACACCAAGACCCCTTGACTTGGGAATGTGTGAGTGCAATGCTTTCCTAGATCTGCTTTGCAAACAAAATGTGGACAGATGGATAGCGGGCTGGACGGATGAACATCTGAGGCGACGCCCATACCCCCTTTGACAGTCTCTCACCATCCCCCACTCACTTTGACGCTTAACCTATAAAGGCACACTTCATAAGTTTAAGATGTGTGATATTTCACTCTCCTGTCTTTTACGAATGGGCATGTGCGTGTGAAATTGGTCTAAATATGTAAATATATACATGTACGCTACGAACGTACATACTTTTCAGCCCTACCAATTATGTCATTATTACCCCTAATAACCCTTTATATGGTTAATTAGCATATTTCAGCGCTCTAAGTGTTTATGTTTTAGCTAGCTCTCATGCAAGTTTTTTGAAAAATGAAAGATCTGATCTGAGTTTTTTTTTCTCAAATGCGCTATTGAGTGTTTATTGTCTAGTGGCCGTAGTAAAAGGGTAAATTATCATGATTATATAGGGAATAAAATGTGATCAGAATTTTTTTTATTAGTATAATTTTTTTTAATATATATATATGTCGTTTTTGGTAAGAAGAAATATAATCTGATAACTATAAGCAAACATAAAAAAGGTGAGGAACTAGGTTTGAAGAGTCTAGATAATCATGAGAAGCACAAATCATGGTTTCAATTCACATAATAATCCAATGTTTCAATTTACATAAAAATAGTATGATATGACTTGTTACTGCTACAGATCTATATCTTTAAGATGCTTGAAGTTATAATCTTCAATATTGCCAAATATTGTTATGAAAATACCTTAAATGCAGCACTGATCCAAATAGCATACTAACATGCAGAGTTAAAAATGAAACTGGTGATATTTCCCATCAAAAAACTAGACTAGGATCAATCTCGCAGTAAACGGTATCACAGTAAATTTCGACAGAATGACAAATAAATTACATAATAATCATGATAATATGATATAATATATAATATAATCAATAGAATAAAACTTTTTTTTGTATATTTAGACCAACAAATGAAGATTAGAAATATTTTTTTCAGTTTCTTGTATGTTTTTAGAATGCTTTTCTTTATTACTATAAGATGTAACGTCCGTAACGATTTCTGTACGTCCGTAACGTTACGGACGTACATACTTTGCAGCACTATATGTTAGAATATTGAAGTTTTCAATTTGAAAAAAAAATGTCTATGCCCACCACCCCTAAAAACAGCTGTCTTCTAGAAGAGAGAGTTATTTAATACTATTTCTACTTCACGAGAAAACTAGGAAATACACTAAACATATCAATATCAATGTAACGTCCGTAACGACAATTTTTTTACTACTTTTAGAAGTCAGATGTCATTTTATCACTGTTGACCACTAATTTGTTTAAAAGACTTGTAGTTTGCAAGATGAATTCATGTCTAATTTTATTTTCTTCAGAAAATCTACAGAAACTATGGACAAATACATTTTATATGTAAAAATCCTATATTTTACAGATTTTTAAATTGTTATCTTAAAATAATAAAAAATCATATTGCCAGGCTCTCACAATTGTTTTTCAGTGTGATTCTTTTCATTTACGGGTGTTGTCTGTACAATAAAGGCAAAATCTTTGTTAAATAACCAAGATTTATTTTCTACCTAAATGTCCACTTTCGTGTGGAATGACCCATATGTCATGTTTCATGGTCTTTTTAAGCTTTTTGTCACTTTGATATTTTTTATAACATTTTGAGGCTATTAGGCTGAAAAATGTGATGGAATTCGGCTGATAATGGCCTGAAAAAGCTCAAAAAAGGACCATGGCCCAACTCCAGAAGCGCAAAAAAGACACCCTGTGCCAAAGCTGGAAGCTCAAAAAGCACCCTGTTCAGCAGCACATCCCCAGTACTCCCAAGTATGGAAGTGCCCCCCCCCCCCACCCATGGAGACTGTGAAGTGTGAGTATCACTATCACTGTATCAGTATGACCACTGATGACTGAGTGTGACTCACTGACTACAGCAGTGCAGTGATCTGTGATCATTGACATTGGTTATGATTGGATATCTCGAAAACCCCCTCTACCCCCTCGCCCCTCGACTCACGACCCTCGACATTAATTTTTTTTGTATAGTCTATTAATAAAATTCTCGAAACAATATCAGGTCAATATATATGTTCGCTCACCGTCTGCAACGCTGGTATAACATTGGCTGAACGCCTCGCGTATGTTTTAGGGAGAGGCACGATACGCAATATAAAGGCACTTGATTAGGCGTATAGCACCACAAGCACGAAGCATTGAACGAATGTTGGATTACTGCTGGCCCAACGTCTGTAATGCTGGCCCACCGCTTGCGATGCCAGTGCAAATGCGTGTGACCGGATGAAGCTGGCAAGTGATATGCGGGTGATATGACTGGCGAGCACCAAAAAACAAGAGGCATTCAATCCCATGCTTGGGTCAAAGTTACAGTGCGTTAGTCAGACATTCGAAAGGGCAGGGTAAATTACAGAGTGTGAGGGCACAATTGTAGTTTATTGTACATATTTTGTGTTTCAAATAATAAAATGAAAACTAGAAATATCTACCAAAAATTACCAAACAAATTCACAGAATTTGGGATTTTTACTTAATGTTCACTTTCTGAATCTGCTATTTTTTGGTAGATATTTTGTGTTCCAAATAAAATACGAAATATGTACAAAAAATTAGCAAATAAATTCAAACAGAGTTTGGGATAATAATTGAATGATACAGGAAAAAACACTTCACAGTAACAACCCATCAGCACCCCAAAAATCATTGTAACTTGTAAATAGGCCTACTTTATTTCTATTCAGAGAATCTCATAATTTTCAAGCAAATAAGTTCTAACTGTCTGTCATTTCAATGCAGCCATTTTTTAATGTAGGCCTAGGTTCTGTGAGTCAGACGCTGTCTCAGTCTGGAACTGTACTGCGCAGTGTAGTACTAGTAGCCAGTGTAGGCTAAGCCTGTACCGATAGTGGTACTTGTACTATAAGTACAGTAGTCAGTCAGACTGTCACAGTGTCACTGTCTAGACTACATTGCAGGAGAAGCGACCATTTACGGCAGCCATGAATTTACAAAGGTACCGTAGTATAAATTCGATTCTTGAATGACCCACACAGCTCTTAGCAAAAAGCAACTGGACTAATTGCGGAATCGGATTGATCAATATATTATTGGAAGACCTGTGCAGAATAATCTTGCCGTATCAGGTCTGACCGTCAGACTACCAGTCTGACTTTGACAACAGGTGTGTGTGAAGCGGGTACGAAAATAAGGGGTGCGAGCAACATGAATATTCATTATGACGTCACCGGTTTACTGACTGCAGCGTGAAGGTCACACTCAGGTCAGATTGTTTGGGCCGCCTGAATCGACTGTGAATTGGCCAGGGAGGAGGGGGGTTCTGAACTCAATAGCACATATACGGGTTATCCAGGTTCTGCCGGTGGCAGACAACTGGATAGATGAAGATGGTGCAGAATGCATGTGGGCTAGCTAAACCAAACAAACAAACGGCTAGTGAGGCAGGGCGCCTGTGATTAGGGCAGGGCGTTGTTGTAAAGGGCAGGGCGTTGTTGTAAAGGGCAGGGCGCAGGGGGACGAAGGCAGGGCGCAACGCCCCTCTAAATAGTCCTAGCAAAGGCACTGAGTTAGGCAAGCGTCGTAAACAGTGACCCAACATTAAAATATGTTTCTCCAGCTGTAGGCCTACGGATCGATGGCCACCCAGTAAACAAAGAGCCATTAAACCAAAGTCCGGTGAATGCTGGACCAGCGTAGCAGATGGTCAGCCAACATCACTAGATAGCCAGGTTAGCATCACAGTAGGCCTATAGTAATAGTTTCCTGAATGTTGTTATCATACAAAAGTTATAATTATATAAACAAACATTTTTTTTTAATCAAGTCGAGGGTCGTGGGTCGAGGGTCGTGGGGAGAGGGGGTTTTCGAGATACCTGTTATGATAGGATTGATCATTTGATGTGCTGTTACTGTTAACTTACTTACTGTTACTTGGGAAGCATTGAACTTTGATTGAAGGGTGATATAGTCTATAGTTGCAGTCAACTTCCACCAGCGTTGGGTGTTTTTCGCTGATTTCTCGGTCAATTCTATATCAATTTCCATGAAATTTGGCAAGCACTCTTTTCAACTATTCCGGCGTCTACCCTGAAAATTTCGTGAAATTTTAGTGAGTATTTCAAAAGTTAGACCATTTGACATGTAGTGGAATTTTGTGAGTGAAGCTGATAGCGTGCAATGGGTTTAAAGAGGAGTGTCATAATTCGCAAAAACTACATGTCAAATGGTCTAACTTTCAAACTACATAATATTTTTCCCTGAAATTTTCAGGGCAGGTGCCGTAAGACTAGAAACTAGCGCTTGTCAAATTTCATAAAAATCGAATGAAAATTGCCTGAGCAATGAGCGAAAAACATGCAACGCGAAAGTGACAGATATAAAGTGACTTTACTATAAATTGATAATCTACCAGCTATTTATTTTTTTCTGATAAAAGTGTGCTGTTGAGAGAAACTTCTGTACCAAGTCTTCCAAGTTCCAAGGCAGGACGTTGATCCGTCATCTGGACCAAAGCCTTCAGGACCAAGGGCAAGGCCAATGCCCAAAACAAACAAATCTGACAAATTCAATTGTCGATTCTCTGTTTTTCAGAAGACAGGTAAACGGCAGGTTTATGTCATTAAATGAAGATATTGATTCCACTTTATGTGACTTAAATCATAAAATATATATTTACTGTCGAGATGCAGATGTGTTACCGGTCTTTCACTCTTGCACATTACAATGTCGGCGGTGTATAATATAAGAGAAAGAATGTCAACATCAGAGCATCGCCATTTTATCGTCTTCGTCCTGTCAGTGACGTCATTTGTTGGTATCTGATTTTTTTTCTGTCATATTCAACAGGTGGCAATCAAATCGGTGTAACGTCAATCTTGTCAGATTCCTTAGCGTCAGTTTTAGCATTTTTTACAGGGCGAACTTATTGCAGATCTACCATAATAAACTTTTTTATATACTTGTTAGTAATGTGTAGGCTATGTCCTGCATTATTAAAACTAATATGAATAGGCATGCCTAGAAAGCGAGCGGAAATTATTATGAACTAAAGTAGGGGCTCATGTAATGACATATGCTATAAGTATAAGGCAAGGTAACGTGAGGATAACGTGTAGGCTAGACTACCTAACAAATGGCGGCCCTACCGCAGGGTGTTGAGCGATCCATATATTGTCGGAAGGCCCAGGCAGCCCACTTACGTGCTAGCTTAGGTCTAAACCAACTGGGTCTAAACCAAACAAAGAAACAATTATATGGACCTGCAACACTGACTGAGTTAGATCACACTAGACCCTACTATTTACAGAAATGTAGCGTTATCTACATCGTCATTGTTTTAAAAGAACAAAAATTAATCTGATGAAAATACGATTGCCGAAATATAGACTGATCTGCCAATACCCACAATTTGATGAGTCGTAGGGGGAAATGTTCATGCGGCTATAGTGATACACATCAACTGTCCTACCCACTCGCTAGGTGGTACCACAATCAGACTGAGCGATGAAACGGGAAAAGTACGATAGGAATATCTGTCTCAGTATGATGCCAGTGAGGTTGAACTTCGACTTCTGAACAGAAAATAAACAAACAAGATGTCAGCGCCCATGAACATGATCAGAGGCATGTTGGACCACGAAATATCAGTCCTGACACTGTGCCTGTGAGTGTTAAAAATCAAATCTAATTTTGCTAGTCACTGACCACACGCGTTGCTGTAAGAGCTCGCTCCCGCGAGCTTGGGCCCTTCGGGCCCCAGCTCGTCCGCTCGCTAATATGAATAGGCATGCCTAGAAAGCGAGCGGAAATTATTCTGAACTAAACTAGGGGTTCATGTAATGAGATAGGCCTACAATAAGTATTAGTCAATGTAACGTGAAGATAACGTGTAGGCTACAAATGGCGGGCCCAGCCGCAGGGTGTTGAGCGATCCATATATTGTCGGAAGGCCCAAGCCGCCCACTTGCTGGCTAGCTAAAGTCTATACCAAACAAAGAAGAAACATAGGGCCCTGGGACACTGAGTTCAGTTAGATTAGTTATTTACACTACTAATTACAGAAATGTAGTGTTATCTAAATCGTCAATGTTTAAAAAGAAGAAAATGAATCTGATAAAAATACGAATGCCGAAAAATAGACTACTCTGCCAATAGGTCTACCCACAATTTGATGAGTCGTAGGGGGAAATGTTCATGTGGCTATAGACTAGTGATACAGATCAACTGTCCTACCCACTCGCTAGGTGGTGCCACAATCACATGGGCGATAAAACGGGAAAAGGACGATGAGAATATCTGTCTTAGTATGGGGCCAACAGAAGCTGACCTTTGACATCTGAACAGAAAATAAACAAACAAGATGTCAGCGCCCATGAACATGATCAGAGGCATGCTGGACCACGAAATATCAGTCATAACACTGTGTCTGTGTCTGTAACCTGGGTTAAAAATCAAATCTGACCACACACGTTGCTGTAAGAGCTCGCTCCCGCGAGCTTGGGCCCTTCGGGCCCCAGCTCGCGCGTCCGCTCGCTATTATTTAACATGTACAGACAGCAGACGATGACTGTTCAAATGGGGTAATATATATGTCACTCCCAATGTTTAAACAGTGTAAAACAAGGAGGTGTGTTATCACCTATAGATATTATTTACCTTATAGGCCCTATAGCCTATAAGCCTATTGATGTACTTTTGTCTCGACTCAAATTATATAGTTTTGGCTTACTCTAATGAGCTTCCGTAGGAATAGGCCTACATGCTGGCGCTTCGTGAAGAAGCAACCAGTTGGCAACCATTTGTTCAGCCAGATCCCTAGGTATAGGCCCATTCCCAAGTGCCTAGAACTTATAACGTTTCAAAGTTTAAAATTGTGTTATTTGGGCATCATCTTTTTAAAATCTATATCATCTTTCTCCGTCCTCCATTTGAAAGAGATATGTATAGCCTACCCGATAAGTGTGTGGTAATGTTCATACAATTTGGGACAACCATCCCACTAATTCGATTGAGATTGAGCATAAAACCTGCCTGCTGAGGATCCAGATGTTCAAAGGGACCAACCTTGATTTTTTTTTTTTAAAGTCAACTCTGAGGAAAATCCCTTCCTTTTGTCACTACGTTGTCATTTTACCTACCGTAAACGGGGTGACTTGGAACGATTTCAACTGCTTTTCCTATCTACACTCAAGACAATTTCCAATATGACTGTATAAATGATTTTAGCTCAAAATATATAATCACTGGAATCGTTAAATATAAGTTTTTGTTTAGTTATGTTGTTCAAACACAATTTTTTTAAATAAATCAAAGTGTCCCAAGTCACCCCGCAAATGGGGTGACTTGGGACATATGTAATATATTTTTAAAACTAACAATTCTCATTGAGATTGTCTCCATAAATATCTATTTAATGTATAATAAGTATAAAAAAAGCTAAATTTATTATTAAGTGCTGAATTTAAAGTATAACCCACGCTCTGTATTTAGAATAAATGATTAAAAATAGACCAGTTTTACAGGTGTGATTTGACCTCATAATGCGTTTTTTTAAGATGTTTTGTGTATATCTAACATTTATCTCAGCCAATCAGGCTGGAATTTACGTGACAGGAAGATATAGTCCCAATCTTTCATAATACCACTCACAGTGCAATTAGTTTTTACATACTCAAGTAGGCCTATGTGACACTACTGAAACAAATAAATAACACATGGGGTGACTTGGGACACTCTTGTGGTTTTTTTTAAATCAACAGCAACAACCAAAATGAAATATAACCAGCTCAACTGATAGTAAAATACGCATGGGCATACTATGAACAACAATATCACAATATAACAGAGACATATACCACAGCAAAATTGCATGTCTACACCAAAATATATACCATGTAAGATATCGGTGCCGTATAATGGGACGATGGGGTGACAAATATGCATAACAACTACGGAAAAATGTGTCCCAAGTCACCCCATTTCAAAAATGTATTTGTTTAAAATTCATGGATTGTGATTTTACAGGAAAAGTCTATGTTTGATATTATTTTTATTCTTAACATAACATTTTTGAAACCTATGGCTATTTCATGTCCAAAATATAATTGAGTCATCAAATTATACCTACAAGTCAAAAATAGAAGTAACTTCCGAAATGTCCATAAAATTGCACTCGCCTAAAAATGCTCACTATACTTTCAAATGGTAGAGGTCTTCACGCCAAACATAATGCAGTTGGCACATCAACAATATTCTGTCTTTGTTATTATAAAAATATAACTCATAATATAAAAATTGTCATTACAGTCATATTTTAAAATAATATTTTAATGATTTGTCCCAAGTCACCCCATCGTCCCAAGTCATCCCATTTTACGGTACTTAATTAGCAGCTCCGGGCATATGTCATCTGGGTAGTTGACTGTGTACCTTGGTAGTTTAACTTGTTTGTGTTAAAGTTACAAGTTGATCCCAGCAAACACGATATATGCTCAGCTATTGTTGTTGTAATGCTGGCCCACAATCTGCGACGCTGGCCCAACATATACACCTGCATTAGCTCACCATCGTGTTTGCTAGGGATGAGCCATGACCTTCATCCCAGAAAACGCTGGACATTTCCCAACGCTGTTTGTAACTAGTTGTTGAACAAATGTTGGTTTAATGTTGGTCGGGCCAGCGTCGTAGACGGTGGACCAACATGAAGCTAAAATTGTTTCCAACACCTTGCGTTTGTTGGGTGAACAGTCCGAGACTATCAGGCTTAAGCCTATGGGTAATATCAGACGCCATTATTTTATTTTTTTCTAGAAATAATGTAAGGGCGATTTGTCCACAAGGTGTAATTTTGACGCTTTTTGTGACCAATATATTAATATTTTGTTGAACATGAATATGTTTCAACATAATAGCTACGTAGGATAGCCTACAATTAAGTATTATTAAACGTTATAATTAAGGAATGAACGTTTATTTCAAAAGTATCGACTGTTTTTTAATCTTTCTGGCTAAATGTAGTCCTATTAAAATAATGATTAGACCTAATCAATTTTAGTGCTAGGAAATGCATAATCTGGAAAATTTCTAATAAAACATATCTGCTTTATCGGAAGGTGTTTTGAGACGATATCAAAAGTATAGATTGTAGAGCACCTATATGGATGTAACCAACAATTGGGGTAATTTTGTAGCAGCAAAAATGGCAGTGAGGTGACCATCAAAGAGGAGGAAAACTACTTGATGGGTTTGGTGCACTGATCCTAATAGAGCATAAAAAAGTCACTGGCTGCGCTAGAAAAAAAAATTTCGCTTTAAAAACGTAATTTAAAAAAATTGCAACATTCCACTTACTACTCCGTTGCCAAATCCAAGGCATTTCAAAAATGATGTTACTTTGTTTAGCTTGACATCACACTTTTAAACGTGATATCCTTATTGAAGCATAATACTAAACAATCGCACCTCAAAACTGCTAAAAATTTAAGAAAATTTGAAGAGATAAACAAAAATCCTTATTTTAACTCCGTTACCAAGCAAAAAAATACTCAACTCCGTTACCAAATGTTTGGCTCGACATAAATATAAACTGTTATTTTCTTATTTCATAACATCGATCACAAATGGGTGCTCTATTTATATGGGGACAACAAGCCATGTTTTACCGTAAAATGGGATGACTGGGACGATGGGGTGACTTGATCATTATGACTGTAAAACCCATAAAATTTGACAATTCACTACTCTGCTCCCTTTTCTTGGTAACGGAGTAGAGTGGACCGGAGTAGTAAAATTAAAAGTATTCTTGGGGTTGTTGAAAATATATGGGCAATAATTCAAAGATATATCATACGGGTGGAAATAGTCCCCATAGCAACTGTTCTATTTTTTAATAGGCATTCAAGCATCAAACAAAACTCGTTTTTATACCCACAAGGCTAGGAACGGAGTAGTAAAAACAAAAGGATATTTTCTAGCTTTTTGGTAATACCTGTTTCGAATAACTTGTCACTCAATAATACTAATTCTTTCAAGGCGAAAAACTCGTATAAGGCCCTTCAGTGTGTCAAACTACACTTGATATAATTTTAGTTCGTGATTATTCACTTGATAGGGCATGCTACAATGATGGTAACGGAGTAGAGTGCAAATGTGGGGACATGTAGGCTTAAGTCGAATTTTGATCATTGATTAGTTAAAGTGAACAATGTCTAGCCATGGAATGTAATTGTTAGAATTATTTTGTGATTTTGTATCCTACAGTGAAGTTTCAAAAAGTGGAATTTTCTCTGGGGACATGCCATTTTCCACGTTTCCATGACATAGAGCTCTTATAAAACCATATATATATATATTTTTTACAAACAATCTAATCATTATTAAGTAATAATGCCTAAACGTGAAGTTGCATCATTTAATTTTAATATTATTAAATTTAAATCAAAATTAGGACTTTTTAAGTCCTGGGGACACTAATTTTATGTAAAATTACCCCAATTTTTGGTTTTACCCATATATCTATGATCAAAAGTTAAGCTGATAGTTAAATCCATATCGACCAGTACTTTAATGTATTAGAAGCTTATCTCACAGCTTAACTTTTAAATCTGAAACCACTAATAAACACGACTATAGTCGTTCTTAATCCGCCTGATTGCCCGATTAAATCAGTTATTGGGAATGAAATTTGTGTTTAAACATCAAGATTTGCAAATGTTTGGTCTCAGATTAAACAAATATAAGTAATTTTCACCCAATTAAAGTTGTGGGTCGCCGTAGCAAGACACTATTTCAAACTTGTGGGCGAAAATTTAAATAAAATAACTATAAGCGGGGTAAGTGTTAAAATTAAAGGCACAATAAAAAGAAGGGTGATTTTATTTTGGCTTATTAATATGACCATATACCGGTATGATGTAAACATGTCCATAGACTAGAACTGTAATTTTTTTTAATTTTTGCGCTGCGCATTTACCAGTTAGGCTGGATATAGAGACGGAATTCCTGATTTCTTTTTTTGGACAACCATCCCAAAAATAAGAAATACGGAAATTTCGTCTCAATATATATCTAGCCTAACTGGTAAATGAGCAGCACAAAAATTTAAAAACTTTTGCAGTTCTAGTCCATGGACATGTTTACATCATATGGTCATATTAAAGGGACTGGCCCAGGCTAAAATTATCAAAAAATCGGTGATTTTATTTTGGCTTCTTAATTTGACCATATGATGCAAACATGTCCATAGACTAGAACTGCAAAAGTTTTTTATTTTTTGTGCTGCGCATTCACCAGTTAGGCTAGATATAGAGACTAAATTCCTGATTTCTAATTATTGACAACCATGTCAAAAATTAGAAATACGCGAATTTCGTCTCTATATCTAGTTTAACTGGTGAATGCGCAGCAGAAATTTTTAAAACTTTTGCAGTTCCAGTCTATGGACATGTTTACATCATATGGTCATAATAAGAAGCCAAAATAAAATCACAGATCTTTTGATGATTTTAGCCTGGGCCAGTCCCTTTAATTAGCCAAAATAAAATCACCGATTTTTTTATGATTTCAGCCTCAGCTAGTCCCTTTAAGGTGAATGAACAAGATATACATGTATATGATAAATAATAAATAGGGGCCTACTCTATTAAAAGATGTTGACTGTGATCCTGCGCAGAATCAGGTTCTAAGGCCTAATTAGGCCTACTTGCTGATAACGCGTGCCGCGACTTAAGATCCTTTACAATCTGCGTGCTGCAGTAGGACTATAATAAATTATTATACGTTAAACCAAGTTCCTTGATGTAACCTGCGTATAATTATAACATAATTATACAACACAACATTTCACTTTGTAGAAATGTGATTTTACAACTGACCATTATCAGATTTAAAGTAATTCTCAATGCCTGTTAAGTTTTACAACAATAATTGACGTGAGATATGATTGTTGAGACGCAAAGCTGGTTTAACGATCTCCTGTGGCTGTTTTCACTCATTCCGCGTCCAGCATTTACGGTCAGGTGTCACACTTGGGCTAAACGCTGAGCAAACACTGTAAACTACGCGGAAGCCTACACAATAGTAATGCTGCTTGTTCAAACACTTCTTTGGATCCCCACTTACAGCTTTTATCAGCATGATTCTTGAATCACTCAATAACTTACGTTCAAATGTATAGCCTAATTCATAAAAAATAACATCACAAATGGCTGCTCGCGCCAAAATAAAACATGAGACGTTGAAACAATTCTTGGTGAATGCTGGATCACCGTCTGCGACGCTGGCTAAGCATTGGCCCAGCATTGTTTTAACCTCTCACTGGGTATAGAATGAAATGCCATGGTCACATAAATAAGAAAAAGAATTTATACGTTTTTTAACGCATTGTGTCATTAGTTTTATAAATACTGTATAGGCCTACATATATGTAGGCCTACCTACCGTGTGACCATATGTCAACTATTAGCAATAACAAGCTAACAATAGGGGATAAAGTCAAACCTATTAGTGCTAGCATCGGCAAAACTTCTCAATTTGGACAGTGGATCAACATCCCCAAGAGGTTGGCCCAGTTTAGCCTATAGCCTATGTGCACAAAGGTCGTATATACAGCTCCATTCATGCATACAGGTATTATTCTGAAAATAAAACTCCAACGTCTTGAAATAACTAAAATAAAATTATTCTATTGAGTTTATTAAATCATTGGTTGTAACATCACTAAAGTCCGATCTATATTCAAAAACAAACGCAAACCAGAATTTATTGCTATGGTGATTGTTTCCGCTATCAACGAATCTGCTTTTTTGAACGTCCATATAAATATTATAACATTCATTTCAAAACAAATATTTGCTAAACCATAATTATTATTATTTAGAGCATATCATAATCATTTAAATCTCTAATAACAACTAAAATAAAGTCAACGATTATAACATTTCAGAAAAAAATCACACTTATTGTTTATTTGATTAATATTACTGCATCATAGAATCCCGAAATGACTGTACAGTCCTGGAAGTCATATGACATTTATTGCTTGATCACTAATGCGGTCAGACCTCTATTAATGTCAAATAATTTGGGCCAGTACTTGACCGTATTGGCGGGAGTCTACTGTAGCCCATATGGCCACGTGTATGCAGCATTGCACTTGAATTACCCACATGCAACAGCGAAAAAAAATTGAAACGAAATACATTTTATAAAAACTGGAAAAGCTAAGTTTTATGATTTTAGGGGGAAAAAATCCCACGGGTGCCAGTCACTTTTAAACAAAATAATATAGGAAATATAGGACTTTTTAGTATGAGTTATATATAGGAAACCTATTGCAAATAATAGGATAATTATTATGAGAGTAAATCGATCTGAAATAGTCACCTTAGTGCAGAAATGGTGTAACTGTCACTTTGTAAAGTAGCATTTACATCATCTCAGCACTAAAGATGCGAAATCATGTCGTGCATACCAGATAACTATTATTACAGATGAATATGCTTGAGTTCATACGTTACACTCTTTCATTTGCATTCCAGGTAAAATATAGGAAATAATGTTTTTTGTTGTATACAATCCAGTTTCTATATTTTGTAGGATATATAATATATATAAGGTATGATACTCTCGGAATAGAAAAAAATCCCCCCCCCCCCCACTTAAAAAAAACACCGAACCTTTAAAAATAAACTGAAGGCTAATAAAACTAGAAAGAATTTTTCGGAAAAGAACACTAAAGCAGCCCTCTGTTACCGCCAGTCGGCCATTTTAAATTTGATATAGATCAGCAAACTTTGTCAAGGATTATCTTTATGTAACACAGGACAGTTTATCATGCAAGGATTCAGATATAATGAGCAAAATTGAAACAACAGGCTCCAGTCCGCCATTTTAAATCGGCAAAATTTGTTATGTGTTGTAGGGCCAAAATGCGTATACCTGTACATTAAGTATCTAGCTATCATGCAATGTCTCCGAGATAGTGAGCAAAATTTAAACCAAATGGCTTGCACAGCCTGGCAGTAGGCCATTTCAACATTTATTTTTGCAAAAATTGTCCTGTGTTGTCCTTGTGTAACACCGTATATTTTATATTACCGCTTTAGCTATCATGCAATATTTCTTAGAATAACCACATTTTGGATTTATTTTTGCGAAATTTGTCATGGGTTATCCTTGTGGGAGACCGTACATGTACATTTTGTTTTATGTTCATGGTTCAGCTACTTTGCTTTATTTTTGAGTTACGCAAATATCACAACATTTATCAAAATCAAAAAGTTAATCAGACCATTGGTTGACTGCCATAGCTGAGCAAATTTTTCAAATCAAAAGAATTCCACAGTGGTATGTAATGGCTATGTATGAAGATGTATGAAGAAGCAGTTTATAAAATTAGCCCGAAAATTAGCTATCATGCAAAATTTCCGACTAAAAAGTAACAACTAAAAAGGGCGCTAGTCGGCCATTTTTTTGTTTTATTTCTGCGAAATTTGTCATGGGATATCGTTATGTGATACCTTACATTTTGTTTTATATTCATGGTCCAGCTATTTTGCATTGTTTTGAGAAATATCACAAAATTTCAAAATTCATTATGACAGCTAAACGGCCATTTTGAAATTGTTTGCTCCCAACTGTCAATCAGGTAATTATGTGAAACTCAATGACCTCGACCTCCTTTGTTTTCACCGAGCTGGCTAATACAATGAAGTATGGGGGAGGGTTCTTATATAACCTTGTTTTCACCGAATGACGTCACTGCGTTTCACAGAATGAAGTACGGGGGAGGGGGTGTTATATAACATTATTTTCACCGAGTGACGTCACTGCGTTTCACAGAATTGGCAGATATAGTTTCGGAATGTCACAGTTATCTGCCCATCTCCTTCCCTTCAGCTTTGTTGACTCTCCTAGATGCTTTTGTGGCGCAACACATGAGACATGTTTCAACACATGTTTCTCATTATCCCCTGCACTGCCCCCGCTATGCTGCTCAACGAGAGACTACTGGTTGCATCTAGAAATAGCATCGCTCCTTCTCTACATCCGACTACATTACCATTTTTAGACAAAGAAGGATATATTAAAATTTTACTTTTTGGATCCAAAGATTTATCTTCGGAAGAAAATATTCTTCTTTTCAGAGCCACACAAAATTTCATTTTAAATTCTGATAAGACTTAGTCGACATAATAATATACATTAACCTTATCCATGACCGAGTAAAATTGTTGATATAACATGGAGCTCCGATATTTTCTTTTATCTCTATTTGCTGCTTTATATGAAACAAAACCCACGTAACATTTTGCTGAATAATAAATTAATGTTAAAGATTGTATTGTATTTTACTGTACTGTATTGTTCGTATTGTACATAAATGCTATGCATATGTGGAGAACCCCTCGTCTAGCGCTTAATGCGCTATTTGGGCAAACCACCTGAAAATAAATATGTTTATATAATATATGCGTATTTGCCAAATTAAAAGAAAATCTGATGGAAACTTTCCTGAAACAAGCGAATGAGCATATCTTTGTTAGTGGCCGTAGTGTTAATGATATGGACATCGACAAGTCCCTAAAAAATCCCCAGTGGTGTGTGAATTATGAGGAAGCAGAATTTGGTACGATTAGTAGCTATTTTGAAAACATTAGACTGCGGCGGCGGTGGACCGCGCGGAATACAGTAAGCAACACTCCCGGGCTGCTTATTACCTATTTGTACTTTATTTTTCAAAAAGATTGCCTTATTTTTTCTAACGGATTATTCTTATGTGTTCCAATGTTGTCATTAAACTTTGGGCAATGTCAGATTCAACCACGGTTATTAACAGCTTGCGAAATTTCACAAGATAAGTAAATAAATTTTCAAATTGACAATAACTTTATTAACTTGTGGAATACAGCCAGCCCTTGATAAGAAACACCTTTTAACTACATAATTCATCATGATAGATGAGCTGTGAAAGAATGGAATGCAGAAATTAACTAGTAGTTTTGGACAAGGTGTCTGAAACACTGCAACTACCAACCCGTGAATTGATATATTATCATTCTATAAAGTTTAATAGTGCTGATCGATGTACTAAAACATTAACTCTGTTCAGGAATGTTGACAAGAATGACAAACTCGTTGTGAAATTCGTCTGTTTATTATACAACTTATGCCGATCGAGGATCATTTCCTAAAAATACAGAGTAATGAGAGATAGAATATAATATATTGCACAGAACATAACCACACAGTATTGAGAAAATAATCATCGCTCTCTCACGAGGGACTTCTGCGCCACTATTATAGTGGGACAGAGAGCACTAATGCTCTGCAAAGCTAAAAGGCAGTGACAGCTTACTTGAAAAGTAAGGTATTACTGCCTATTGGCTTTTCATGTCAGAATAATTCTAAACAGACACTATACACATTGGATTCATTTCAGCAATCACATTATGCTATGTATGTATTGTAACAAATTATTTAGAAATTCATACTCAAATGAAGAAACAATTAAACAGGACGTTTCTATTCTGATTTAATTTTGTTCAGATTATATTTTTGTAGGTGCATGCGCATCAATGGTCAACCTCTACAGGAGTGGGGTCGGCCATAATGTAAATATTATCAATCAGTGAAGCAAAACGATACAGCTGCTTTAATGTATGACATTGCATGAATATATAAATAGTGATGTCACATAAAACACGCACATTTTCATTTTTTGGTGAAATGAAATCGACGATTCTATCTGTTAAAAATTTGTTTTTAAAATTGGCCATACTTTTAGCAATGTCGTTTCATGGACACAGTACTGTTGTATAAAAAGTAGTGAGTATCATCTACTAGTAGTTTATTTTCTCTTCTTCAAGTTCATCTCTTATAGCCATGGCAACTAAAACATAATTTCAGTTATATCAAAAAGTAGTTGAAATAAACCTTTTCTTTTAATGCTTAAATATTTCTGGAACAGAATTTTTCTTTGACTAATAATTGTTTTTTTTTAATAAAATTGAAAAATAGGTAAATGTTGTTGTAGGCTACAAAGTGCAATTTGGATTATTTGCAAAGATGATAAAGATCAAGTGTGTGTATGTGTGGCATAGGTAAGGTACGCGAAAAATGTACAAAATTGAGCTAAGACATTATGTATATGAGACAATGTTGGGTTAATATTTGGCCAGCATCACAGACGGCGGATCAACATTAAGCCAGCATTACAGCAACGTGTCAGATGGGAAGGTAAAAAGGCTTGATTATTTGGTGTAGCAAACACACATTATCATTTTATTACTGCAACCAAACCAAACGGAACAAATCAGAAAAAACACATTAAAACATAATTTAGGTACTCTCACACACCATAGCTGTATGGATCAGCGATCAATGGCAAATATTACACAGCAACAATTGTGAAAGATTAGCAGTCTCCACTCATTTTATATACAAAACAATACATTTTTACAACAAACTTTCTTGACAAGCTGAGGCTAATCTCCCACAAATTCAACCTGTCAGCGCAGTTGCCAAACTAGCGAAACTCGAGTATCTACTTCATCTATAATACTCAAATATACCGTGATTATCATGATTATAAACTACTTTGACCCTTTCACAACTTTGGGTAATAGTGGTGAAAGGGTTGAAGCGACACAATCAGGCTAAAATCAACAAAAAATCGGTAATTTTATTTTGGCTTCTTAATATGACCATATGATGTAAACATGTCCATAGACTAAAACAGCAATTTTTTGAAAATTTTCGTGTTGCGCATTTACCAGTTAAGCGAGATATAGAGACGAAATTCCCGTATTTCTTGTGTTGGACATGCATTACATGTCCGAAATAAGACATCGGGATTTTCGTCTCTACATCTCGCTTAACTGGTAAATGCGCAGCCCACAAATTTTAAAACTTTTGCCGTTCTAGTCTATGGACATGTTTACATCACATGGTCATATTTAGAAGCCAAAATAAAACTACTGATTTTTGATGATTTTAGCCTGGCTGTGTAGCTTAATTCGTTTGAGCTCTTTACCCGCAGTTGTGCCTCGCTATCGCGATCCACAACTTCTTGTTAAAATAGTTATATTTGTCTAATTTGAGACCAAAAATGTACATTTCATGCTGACTGAAAAACTGATAATTTATAATACCAAAAAAAAGAAAGATTGAAAATGAGTAGAGCCGTGCTTAGCGCTTATAGGGTTAAAAGCCGAAAATGCCATTGAAATCCTCATCCATTACTGGATCTTTGTGATATGTTTACCAGGTTCTCGCTTCTTTGTGGGAGCTTAGCTGTTTCCAAGCAAACAAGAGAGATTGACATAATATTTGTTTGAAGTTGGGCCAGCGTCGCAGACGTTGAGCCAGCTTTAAAACGACATTGGGTGAATGTTTCGTGCATACTGTGAACGCTTGAGGAGACAGATTTAAAAATAAATAGATGACGGTTTAAATACACAATAACAGAACATTATAGGGCTGAGTTTACTCGGCGAAGAAGAACACGAAGTCAAGAAACAGAGTGAAGACTCGATCAATTAGCCTACATTGGTGTTACGTCTGAAGTATTTTTTTCATTCTATCAGTAAGGTTATGGATAACGTTTTCTAGTTCCATCAAAAAACTCGATGGCTAGTTAATAAACGAAAAGAAGCATCACGCGTTGTCGCTTGATTCCCTAGTAGGCCTATTAATTTTCCATAAAGGCTACAAAATGTTGACGTGATTTATTTCTATATTTTGTGCCTTATCCTCATGGAAATTGTAAAATTCCAAATCTGAAATAATGACCAGTGACAATTTGATCCCACACGATTTCACGTTTTCAAAAACCTAAGCGGAAGTTGAAATCAATTCTAGATGCTTTACCTTGATTAATTATTTATTGCTGTTCTTAAAATAAGCAGTTTCGTCTTACTACTTGCTATCGCCTTCAAATTTGCCTAGTACACCCCAACTACTACATACAGTTTATTACCGTCATATTTGCACATTTGTGACCAAGGACAACTAGAGACATTTCATGTGACTGAAAGTATTCTGCGATTCTGAATGCAGTTTGTATGTCTACAGTTCTCAGGCGGCGCCTCTGTAAACACTGGTAAGCTGCTCTGCAGAGCCAAAAGGCAGTATCTGTTTACTTGTATTTATGTAAGCATACCCTTTGCTTTGCACGGCAATACAGCTCTCTGCTGTAAGAAAACACATTATAACGTCAACTTCTTGGGTCTCGAGGCTCCATCCACATATTCCTCCCAGCCGCGCATCGAATGGCTTCCTGGAGTAAAAGGGCTGATTATGATGTTACTAAAACTACGTGGCTTTTTTGCATTAAAAATAATCTGCATTATAAACACGATCATGCGTCTGCAGAATGTCAACCTAAAGGTCATCACAAATTATTTTAGCATAAGCCTATTGTAATATTGTCATTTGATATGATGTACCGTTGTATATATTTTTAAATATTAGTAATCTGGTGTGCCAGTGAACTGCGCGGGTTGTCAGTCAATATTTTACCACTTAAATATTTTTTTAGCTAAACTGCAGATTTAAGGCCTACTTGGGTAAAAAGATGCATATCAAAACTGTCCCGGAATCATACAAAAACAATCACCTTCATATTTTTAGTTTGCGTAAGTCTATACTACCCATTTATGTCAAAAATTTGTTTTATTCGCTGCTCAAATCACTATTATTCGGAATAGAATGAGTGTTTAAACACTATGATTTGAAAATGCTAGGTCTGAAAATAAACAAATATGATTAATTTTCATCCACTTGATGTTGTGGGTAGCGGCAGCGAAACACAAATAAAAAGGGTTAATGGAAAGGTCACATTTATATCTAGTAAGCCGCAGGGCCGTTGTTCTAAAGTGACTGACCCAGCTATTATATGATTGGCCGAGATGCCATCATCTCGAAAAATCACATGCCTACGATCTAGGTCAACCCAGTCTTCGACGTTACGTTATACAAATGTTATTCAAATGTTTTTGTGCTTACTGAGAACCGCTTTGAGAATACGGTCCCTGGATTCCTTATTCCTCGGAATTTCTTCTCGCTCAAAATGACCATTATAAGAACGATGTGGGAAATAGAGAATGAAACGCCTTCCTAGTGGCCGACAAAAAATGCTTTATTATCAATAATTCCTACCGTCCATGTGAAAAAGCAGAGTTGGCTGCAGATTTATCAGCAGCTATCTAACGGAGCCATCCATTAATTAGAGTCACCAGCACGAGATCGGTGGGAGATATGTGTGTATTTCAGACCAAGATGGAAATGCCAATAACATTAGTAAAATATTGTGTGGGAGATGCTGCTTCAGGTGAATTAAATCTACTTGACGTGTCCGTCTACCTTAAAAAAATGGAAATACGTTTCGCTATTTGAAAATTGGGTTAGCTATTCCAGCTTCAA
Organism: Flabesymbios commensalis; assembly: GCA_964017125.1. Classification (NCBI taxonomy): domain Eukaryota; kingdom Metazoa; phylum Annelida; class Polychaeta; order Terebellida; family Flabelligeridae; genus Flabesymbios; species Flabesymbios commensalis. The sequence goes on from OZ024912.1 coordinate 29,786,583, forward strand.
ATGAATGAAAACCCGAACTGACAATTCAGCGGCACAATCCGAACAAACAAAAAACATTTGTATATCATTTGTAGCATGCAACGTAAAAAAGACTTCGACGTCCGTCCGACATTGTAAAAATGGTAAACATATGTTTTGTGTTTACTGGGATCGTAAATATTTATCTAAAAACTGTCATAGGATGATTTTTTTTACAAATACTTCTTGTCCTACATCATAACTTTAACAATAGGAGAAATATCTGGTCAAAGTTGTAATTGTAATGCATCACAATGAGCCGAATTCATTCACATAATAATTAATAGTTTTTATAATCATTAACACATGGGGCGGGGTATGAAAAATATTATCTTGTTAATGCTGTGACAAATACAAACAGGAGCAACCGCTTATATTTCAAGTGAGTTGTTGCTACTGTTCGAATTTGAAGATGAGGTACCATAGCCACGTGGCAAAAACCCATACACAGCAGCATTTACATTTTAGAAGTGATCTACACAGACCATGTCAATATGGAAAGCTGAGTGGTGCCGTGCAAAAAAGGCAGTATCTGCTTATTTTGCAAATAAGCAGTTACTGCCTTTTTGGCTTTGCAGAGCAGAATAGTTTTGTTACCCTGGTAACGCCTCTGTTCCCATATCGACACACACTGGAGTAAGTGGTGTATTTCAACACAATGTATTTCAAATAATGATACTATTACCATGGTGATACCTTGTAACCAGTACTAGACCTACTGTATTAGTCAGGAGTTACGATGGTTTGGAGTCCTGTATCTCCTGATTGTAGCCGTGCTGACAAGAAACGTGGACCAAGTGTTGTTTTAAAGTTGGTCCACCGCCTTCGACGCTGGCCCAACATTAAATCAACACTGGGCCAACGTCTCATGTGGGTAGCCGTGCTGACAATATCAGCTGCACAAATAAGCCAGTCCCAAGTGTTGTCTCAAATTTGGCCTCTCGATGTTTCAACATGTGCAAGTCTTATGCAACGATTGTAATTGTATATCAATATTTGTAAAACCGGACATAAGGAGTCAGTCAGATGTGGGAACAATTTTACGCCAGCTGATTGACCGGCTTGTGATCTTTAAACAATCAGCATTTTCGAGACTACTCTAAAAGTTTCCTTAAATATTTGTCCTCTTGCAGCTGTGCATCCTTGTATTGTTGGCACGGTAGAAGATGATAGCGAGACCACATATACTTATAATGCATATCATGTGTGGCTGACTTTATATCCTATATAAAATATAATATTATCAGATTATAGTGCCTTTCTAAAGGTTAGTATGCCATACATAACCCTTAAGTCCTAAGGCGAAGCTATACCTGTAGATGTCATAATAGGGAGGCATCAGGCCTATATCCCGGACAACACTTTGCAGACACTTGGCTTTAAACTGTTAAAAGACGCAACATCACTATACACAATGCTCCACCTAAACTTGAGACTCTAAATATTCTGATCGGGGTTTCAATGTTCTCTTAAACGCTTAGAGACTGATCATGTCACCAGCTTGTCACATCTACGATTGCATTGTTCATCATAGTCTCCCATTGCTACTCTGCAGTCAAACATCTCTCGAAGAACTGCACAGCGCCAAGCATAAATTCCGGCCTGTTTTAGGTTGTCTATTTGGCCAATCTCCCCTACAGCAAGGATAGGCTCCTCGAGAAGCCTATCCTTGCTGTAGGGAAGATGATTCTCTCCTGCAGTATCATAACTTGGCATCTCTCCCAGAAGAAAAGGACGCACCTCACTTTCTCATCGTCTACCCATAGCTTCATGATCACAATATTACAGTTGCGAAGTGACCCCATTCTTCTTAGTATTATCGTCTATTATGAAGCCACGCGAAAGCAAACAGCGGTAACTGCTCACTCGAAAAGTAAGCAGTTACCGCTGTTTGCTTTTGCATGATACACCGTTCCGTGGAGAGGCAGTTCACGATGCAGTCAGCATGGACAGGTGCCTTCACATGTTCATATTTAATCTAGAGTAACTATTAACCCATTGGGGTCTAGCATGACGGATATATATATATATATTTATATAATCTGCCTCGGTTGTGTTATCTGTGGGCGTTTTTATCGGTGAAGCTCATGCACAGCTGGTGATCCCTGTGGTCCCCCCAGCCACCGTTTGGCTTTGGCATGCGGTTTGGTACCCGGGGGTACCCGTGTACGGCCAGCGTGTCTGGAAACAGGTGCTGTCTGTTCCCCAGCAGTAACGTTTCTATCTGACGAACCTTCTCATACGGGTTACAGTTCTTGCCTTTATGATGAACACCGCTGTAAAAAAAAAAAGAGAAAAAATAATTAAAACCAGAAACTAAAATACGGGGTGCAGAATGGTGTTTCCTACGAAACACCATGCGAGCTTTAGGCTATACTTATATCCCTTTTTTATAAGCCTTGAAGTGTATTAATCGCTTATGTAGCCGATTTTACTATTTTTATTTGTCCTTTAAAATACGTTAAAACACCCCTTTACGGAAAGTCTCGACAGAGTTGAAATTCCGCACTAGTATGTGATCAGAAAAAGGGATTATAATGGGACTCCGACTATATAAACTATACTAGTGATGGTTTGCAGTCAGATATTATACAGAAATGACAGTGCAGTCGATAGAGGAAAACAATTAACATTATTTCATATTGGCTCGAATACAATGACAATTATAGGAATGATAAATGATCTTCAAATTTGCTAGATTGCCATATATTTTTCAAATTACAAAACGTTGAACCAATGTTGGTTTATTGTTGAGCCACCGTCTACGACGTCGGCCCAACATCAGTTCAACGTCCATATGTAAGTGATTTTTACCCACTTAAACTTGTGGATCGCGGCAGCTAGATAATTTTTAATTGGTTCACGAGTGAACTTTCTTTCGTAAGGTTGTAAAAATGTCGGAATACCGTGAAAAATAGTTCACATTGGCAGAGGATGCAGTGAGGATGCAGTATATTTTATAGTTATATTAAAAAGGAAGAATAACGTTATCGAAACAAAAAAAATGGTCGGGAGATCCTATCGTAAAATTGAAACTGAGCGAAAATATTGCATTTTCTCGGATCTCAATTGTGGCGATGATGGGAAAAGAGAGTTGAAGATAAAGAGTGACCTTCAGTGGTCTAATATCTTAACCCTTAAATCGCTACTGAATTTTATCTTTCATCCACTTGAAGTTGTGTCTCGCTTCCGCCACTTAGCATCAAGTGGGCGAAAATTACTCATATTTGTTGAATTTGAGAACAAACATTTGTAAATTTTGATGTTTAAATTATTTTATTCCCACTCATTTTATTCCCAATATCAGTGATTTAATCGGCTAATAATACGGATTTAAAAATGATAATAGTCGTTCTTAGCGATTAAAGGGTTAACATTTAATAATTCACTTTGAAAATATCATACTTGGCTTTCCGCATCAGTGTACATGGTGTACGTCATGACCTATTGTAAATATGATAACCCTTTCAGAGCGGGGACCTACTTTTGACGTCGCCAAAAGTAGGTCGCCGCACTGAAAGCGTTAACCTGTCCGGTGAGATAGGCTGGGCACTCACCATTCTCCTATGTGATAAGTACGAGGAGATTTGGCCACCATCACTTTCAGCTTGTTAGGTATACAGGTGTGAGACACGAACTGTAGAGACCAGTCCCAGTTATAATCATCAAAACGACAAAACGCCTGGGGAAACAAAATACACATGACATTTCGTTTGGTTTGAAATTGTTTGAAAACGTATAATACAATGGTTGAAATGCCAACCGAGCAAACACGGGACGTTCAGCAAATGTTGGTTTAATGTTGGGCCGACGTCGTAGACGGTGGCCCAACAGTAAACCAACATTGGTTCAATGCTTCATGCTTGACAGGAATGTTTGAAATGAGAACAATAAGACTTTATATAGGACACCAGCTGACACGTGGAGTTGACCCGATGCCGGTTTATAGTTGGGTCACTATATTTGACGCTGGGCCAACAGTAAACCGGCATTGACATTAGGTTGGTACTTACCTCAGCACATGCTTTGATTGTCATCCAGACCTCGCGGTTCAGGGACATCCCCATGTTGTGCTTGGACGAAATCCACGTGAGTATTTCAACCTGAAGTAGAAAAAAGAGAAAATCAAACACACGAATCACATAATATTTCTGCCATGGACAACTATGTTACGGCTTCCACCGCTAAGCACGACTATATAAACCTGGTAAAACGTGTTTTAATCTGTTTCAGCAGCCCCTCAGATCAATGTTATTAAGAATTAAATGTGTGTTTAAACATGAAGATTTGCAAATACTTGGTGTCAAATTAAACAGATATGAGTAATTTTCACCCACATGAAGTTGTGGGTTTGGGTAGAGAGACACAACTTCAAGTGGGTGAAAATTTAAATAATTTAATTTAGCGGGAAAAGGGTTAAGAAGTGAGCTTCAAGTAAGCTGTTACTGACTTTGATATGCAAGGCAGATTTTTAAGAGTCTATTGTCCTTTCAAGGGAGAGAAGTAGCTTATAAAGAGGCAGATATTGGAACGTGCAATCTTGTCTTAATCAGAATCGTCAAAAATATTAACAGACCGATAGGTTCTATTAGCACAATATGTACCACATTTTAACCATGGTAAAGATAAAATGTGACATTATTCAGCAAGGTTTGAAAAGAATTGACATCCGTTTAGTCAAATCTTAATAATTTTCACTCACTTGAAATTGTGGATCGCGTCAGCGAGACACAAGTTCAAGTGGGTGAAAATTCAGATTGAATAATTTGGCGGTTAAAGGGTTAAACTAATAATACGCAATCAGACATAAAATAGTTCAATGTATCGACCATTCGAAATGCTACCAATGCGACCAAAACATTTTTATATTTTGCATTACAAACCTAAATGCAATGGATAACCTAATTAATTAGGGTTTCTATTTTAATTTCAAGTTTTTGAGTCTGCAAATAAGTCTTAAATTACCGGCACTGTAACACTAATACGAGATTTACCTACTGAGTCATAGTCAATATCAGCCGAAAATTGGATGATTTAATATTTAATTGTGTAGAATTGTGATCTTTTATTTATTTTTCATTGAATTAAAACCAAAAACTTGATTAATATAGTCAATTTTAGCAATTGACATTAACGCAGTGGCTTACATACTAGTACTCATCCACCCACTGTAAAAGCCAAGGTCAATACATATAATATATATATTATATATATATAACATATGTATATATTATAAAACTAATAAAATAATTAATGTGGGTAATAGTCGGCCATGCAAAACCTTGATGGTGGAAATAGAGAAACACATACCACTAGAACAAAAAATTGTTCTGAAGGGACGTGTTGGTTTTTTTTAAATATTCAGATGTGTCAAAATGGTGATTGACTATTTTTTTAAACTTCGCTTTTTCACTAAAACGATAATCGCAAGATGCGTTCATCAACCCTATGGCTTATGATTAATTCGTATTTTGCTATACAATTTCACACTAGCTTCGGCGAACTAAAAACCCTGTTGGCATGTCAATGTAAGACTAAATTAATATTATAAATATACTTTCCCAGGTTTTGTTAAAGGATCATGCAATCATTCATACTATATCTTTCCAGCTAGAGATGCATTTGGTTGTTCTTAGAACATAGTGATCCTACTCTTAGAACATAGTGCTCCAAACCTAGAACATAATGCCACTATGTTTTAGGATTAGGAACACTATGTTCTAGGATTAGGGGCACAATATTCTAGGATAAAGAACACGACATATGTTGAGATTAGGCGCACTATGTTTTGGAATTAGGAACATTATATTCAGGAGCACTATGTTATAGAGGGGGGATTGTCAACTACAACATGCAGACACAAGGAAATAATTATTTGACAGGTTCTACGTTTACTGTTTCAAACTCAGCTACACCGGGGCTACAGGTCGGTGACAATTAATTAATTCAAGTTTGACCAGAGTATACTCCAAAAATGTCATTTAATTGAAATTATTGATTTGTTGCTATTAATTGACAGCCTAGAGACGAGGCTAAGAATACTTTACACGATACTGTAGCCACTGGGGAGACATAACACACTCTGCATTCACTAGTCCCACACATAATTACACATTTTCATGTTTTTAGTTGATACAAAAGAAAATCCTAATTCTAAGTAACGCATTAACTTCTCACGGCATCATTATAATCTGACAATACAATAACAACATTTTATACTTATCCATCTATTGGAATATAAATTTCACAATAATTGATAAACATACTAATTCTCGAATTAATCAGATACATATTGCTGGTATTGTGAATCAACAGTTGCAGCCGTCATGGTTGTAGGCCTATACTGCCGTGCATAGGCAACCAACAGAAACGGCTGATATTATACCTTGAAAAGTAAGCAGATGCTGCGGTTCGCTTTTAGTAGCATTACAGAATAGATACCAGTGAAGCGATTTTTGAAGTCAGAATTCAAAAGTACGCTCCATGAAATGGTTATTTACAATGATCAGATGCGGTCAACGCATTGAAAAGGTCTAAATATTCCTCACGATCGTAGATCTTAAATGAAAATGAAGCCATTTACTACCCTTTCCAGGCGCTGTTGAATATAGAGGGTTTATCAAAACATTCCAGCACCGTAAATGTTAACCCTGTAAGCGCTAAGCACGACTAAAATCGTCTACAATACTCTTTTGGTCAGGATTTATTTAATATTATTATTGTGGTATAAAAATAGACAAATTAATATGTAACGGTTACCTTGTTAACTGCTAGTTGTGGGTTGCGAAAAATTGTTAAGATATAACAGCATAATACATCCCAGGTTTGCTCCTGAGCGGTCATAACGTGACATTTACTATATGTGTGTATTTAATTTCAAGGTGAATGCATCAAAATTGAACACTGATCACTTTCTACTATAATAAACACATCTAAATTTACCGCTAAAAAAATATCAATCTACCGGATTACAAAGGATGTCACCAGCAGACACAGATGTTGACACGGTGTTGGTTTAATGTTGGCACACCGTCTACGACGCTGGCCCAACATTAAGCCAACACTGGGTCAGCGTCCTATAGGGACTACATAGGGGAGATAATGAGGGGGGGGGGGGCACAAAACATAAAGGGCTATTTACAGCGGACATCTGGTAACAGGAGGGTGGAGTAACAGGAGATGGGTGGATCATTTTCTTCCGAGAGCTGGCATTAAAGAGGGGCTACACATCAACTGCCCTGAAAAGGCAAACAGCAGTAACTGGTGAATTGAGACGTAAGCGGTTAATTCTGTTTGCACAGCTAATTACAGGGTGCACCTGCGGCTTTCAGTTAACAAACGAAGATCTCCAAAAACTCGAATAAAAAATAAGATTTAATTAGAGAGAACTCCTCATCTTGGTGGTCTTACTATTAAACCAGATCAACAAGTTTTTTTATTGACACTGATCATGCTGATACTGGCTGTATAAAATTAACACGATACATACTAGAAAACAAATTATATACATGTAATTATGCGGTGCACTATAACATAAATTCCAGGCACATATGGTTATTTCTCCAGATTTAAATGTGTCCGATTTAAACACCCTATATCTTGTCTGTGCCTTGTAAAGACGTTGCAGTCCACGAATTGTATTTGCGTGAATGTTAGTCTTGCCCAAAAAGCTAACATATACATTGTAATGCCAAGCTTCAACTGCCATACCTAATAGCCATACTAATATTAATGTCATGTAGCTAACGCAGCAAACGCAAAACTTTGAACCAATGCAGGTTTAATGTCTACGACATTGGACCAGCATTAAACAAACATTAGTTCATGGCCTAAATAAAATATGCTCACTGATATAATAAAATATATATTCAGTGATTGCTGGGGGGGGGGGGGGGGCATTACAGGAGGATTTTTCTCGCTACTATGGGAGGAAAGCGGTTGAATTAGCAGGCAGCGGGACACAAATAGTTGCCTTGGCGATCAAACAGTCGTATATGCTACCTTATCAAGTGGCACATACGTCCCTTTATCGCCGAAGCAGACACTATAATAGGGACGTCTATGACTTACTCTATCAACCTTTTCCATGAGTTTGCCGTCGTATCCAAACAGTCTTTGCATTATGCCCTGGGGAGAGCGGGGCAGAATGGGGCAGAGGGTGAAAAAAACAACAGAGAAAAGGATGCGACGGTTAAATGGTGCTGCACTTATTTTAAACATCATAGCAAAATAACGTACAGTGACACAAAAAATACTAGCTCATACAAAAGCAGGGTTTAGTTTTGTCTGTGAAGATGTACCTATTAAGAAGATAATATAGTAATATACCGTCCGGAATAAACTAATGACTGGTCTTATTAACCTGTTGGTCATTTGTACTGGTTTGTGGAAATAAAGAAACTAAAGATGACGTCCTGAATTCTATTGAATTTAACCCTTCCAAGCCTGAATTTACCATGTTGCAATACTCGACTTGTAGTGGAGGAAGATGATTTGTTATGGTTTAAAAATCAAAGAAAATTTTCATGAATTGGTAAACAAGATTCATAGAAATTATTATTATAAAACCCTTAGTTGTTGGAAAATGTGGTCTGTTTACAAGGTTGTAAAATGATGCTTTAATGCATCGTGAGGACTTAAGGGTTTAATCAAACTATTAACCCTCTTCATCTAATTGAAATTTTCACCCATTTACAGTTGTCCCGCTACCGCAACCGCCAACTTCAAGTTGGTTAAAATTACTGCTATTAGTTTGACTTGAGACTAAATATTTGCAAATCTTGATGTTTAAACCCTCATTTCATTCAAAATAACTGTGATTTAACCTGCTGATAAAACAGAAAAAACATGAATATAGTCGTGCTTAGTGCTAAAAGGGGTGAGAGTTTTTTCACAGATATATAATACAATATATTATAAAAACAAGTCCAGATGACGATAGTAGAAAATGAGTGCATAACAGAGGGAAAAATGGCAGCCAAAACATATATACATGTAATACATGTAAAAAAACAACTTTTTTGTAGAAAGGATATCCTATATAAAATTCACTCTACAGCTAACAATATCAGAACTCTACATACAAATGAAATAGTATAGAAAGCAAAAAAGTATCTTCCACTTGATTGACAAAACACATAAAATAATTTGCAGGAAAATGAACGCCAGGATAACAAAAATAAAATATTTTCCTAGTCTAGGTTGTTTCCGTGATATTCACATGTCCTCGCATTTGAACAGATAGTATCTATACCGCCATGATAATGGCGCGCGCTATGCTGCCTTACTTGTACGCCAAGCTGTCTTTCATCAACAAATGAATACAGTTTAAAATATTACCACGTCACCATGGTCACCTGCAATCACACCCCTGGCTTATGAGAATATTACCATGTGTATAAATCTTTGATTACGCTCATTCAACGGTGCCAAGCCCGACAACCATGATACATTGATTGAATGTTGATTTGTTGCTGGCCACCGTCTGTGACGCCGGCTCAACAATAAATCAACATTGGGCTGAAATAGCCTCCCGTGTTTGCTGGTCTGATATTCATGCCTGGAGGATATGATTGTTTCTTATTCATTTGAAATTAACTGGAAATACTTAATTTTCACCCATTTGAGGTTGTGTCTCGCTACCGCGACCCAGAACAAGTGAGTGAAAATCACTCACATATGTGTTTACCCACTAATAAAAACGACTAAAAAAATGTAGTCGTACTTCGCGCTTTAAGGGTTAGGCTCATAATAAAGAAAAATGAGTTTTCCTATCACGTTCAGCTTCAAATAACGTCAGAAAATTTCGAATCTCGGTACAAAAAACACTGAGTTATGCAACGTAATAATGCCTGCACGAGGCAGTCAAGCAAACTGACTAGATACCGAATGCAAAATTGATTCTTCACAGAACCACTATGTCCATTGTATACATTGTACGAGCCGTCAAGGTGCGAGTAAACAGAATATGTGTTGTAACAAACATAGATTGAGCAAATCAATAGAAAAGAATGAGAAGTCATAAAGCCCATCTCCGAAACACATGCGACCTCTTTGTTGTTATCTCCTCACATTTATAGCTGGAATTACTACCACATTTACAGCTTGTTGTAGTTTGAATTTGTAGGTCAGAATTTTTTTGAAATTACAGAAAAATCCTATAATTTGGTTGTCAAATGGATGGCAGCTATTGCAACTTAACCTTTAAGCGGCATCAGCACGGTTGTATTCGTTTTTAGTCTATTTTATTAGCAGGGCAAATCACTGTCTAATCAACGTCTAATGTCGATCACCCCCCCCCCCCCCCACTGTAAGGGTTAACTATCTTCTATAGTGACGCATAATAGAGCTTTATTAATAAAGAAACACAGCGCAATTTCAAGCTTTAAATCTCTTAATGAAAACTCGACATCTACAGTTTCAATTATTTGACCAGCTGAGCATCTGTACGACAAAACATTGGATGAATTTTATTTTAATTGGATAGGAAATTGCCTGAAAGCGAGTCGTTTTTTGCAGCACATCAATATTTTGATTATTGCCTGATTTGATGTCATGAACATTACTGATGATATCAACACGCCGGGTAATAGTAAGTAGAACAGCCGCTGTTTACTATATATGGAGTTTTGTTAGTTCCAAATGTCAAAAGGCAGTATCAGAGCAGAGCAGAGCAATTAATTATGTATATGTACACGAATCAGAAGTCAATTTGTCAATTTTACTGCTCATTTCTCCTTGAACTTTCTGGTTCAACCCTTAAAACGCAGAAATACACTCGTATAAACCATGGAGACCAAAGGATTTTTTAGTTTGAAATCATCAAAAATGTCTGAGTCAGCTCTTTCTGATTCATTTGAATACCTAGGTTGTGAATCTACGGCCATTATAAACATTTTTACTCTTACAGTGCGGGCATAGACTCTAGTCGTCAGAATCTGACATCTACAGACGTCCGGTTCTGTAAGGGTTAAAGAACAAACACAAAGGGTGAAAACCGCCATAGACGCGACTAGCTGGCTAAGCATATTATAAAACAACTGGTTATGGACGGGAAATATTAGGTTAATCAACGACACTGGCTGGCAAAGTATAGTTCTCAAAAACACAAGAGCATTGTAGTCAGAGAGCCCAAACTTCAATTGCTATTAATCAGGTAACTTAGTGATTGAAGTGTTAATCATTTTACCCTTACAGTGCGGAGATCGACTTTAGTCGTCAGAATCTGACGTCTGTAGACGTCAGATTCTGACCACTAAAGTCGATCCCCGCACTGTAAGAGTAAAAATGTTTTTAATGACCGTAGATCCATAAAATAGGTATTCAAAGGAATCGGAAAGAGCTAACTAAGACCGTTATGATGATTTCAAATTGAAATAAAAACCCTTTGATTTCCAAGGGTTATACAAAAAAAAACGCTTCAAGGGTTAAGTGCTAATCGCGTATATAGACGTTTTTAGCCTTTTTAGTTGTCCTTCAAACAAGATTATTTGAAGGATCCAGCAAACACGGAGCACTCACACAATTCCGTTTCAATGTTCAGTGATGTTGGGCCAGCGTCGAAGACGGTGGACCAACATTGAAACGGAATTGTGTGGATGCCTCGTGTTTTCTGGGGAGAAATGAGCATTTGAATCGTTAGCATAGGTTTTGATTCCTATAGTATGCATGTAAGTAACTACTATCCTCTTGAAGTTGTTGGTCGCGGTAGAGGAAAAAACCTAAAGTGGGTAAAAATTTAATTTCTGTAATCTATCACCTGAAGGGCTAATAATCATATAGCAATACCAATTAAATTTTGAACACATGTCATGATATCTATCGCTGTTTGTCCTGGCCACAGTTTATTTATTAATATTTTCCCTGTACTGGTTGGAATCCCAGAGGAAATACCAATGAAATTTTGCGTGCCACTTGAGAATGAACTTAGCATTGATTTTTGCGTCATCATCAATTATTATCATCATCATGATCAATATCGATATACTGACACTCTACGCTGCAGGAAGTTCATAATACTCAGTCCCCTCTCTTTTAGTGCCCGTTGTTCTAGAAGATTCACCCTTACGTTGCTAACTTACATAATTTAAATCAACTGGAATTGTGTCCGCGGCACGCACACCATACATTGTTAAAAATAAATACTTACATTAATTTTGTTCAAATTCTACACACACATAGCTTACATAATTCATGGATACTGAAATATTTACCCATTCAATGCCCAAATAAAAACTCTTCTGCCAGTTAGCTCTTCTGGTTCTGAAACTCGTATCTTATGTTTGGCACGTTATGGTCCTATGCATTGTAATTCGGCTAATCGTTAACTAGACATATCATGGTATCACCCCATTGAATCCGATAAGAAGAGTAGGGTAAGTGCCATATGACATCTTCTGGCTCTTACAAAATTGAAGTTGGCATGTCATGGCACTGGTGTTTAGTCAAAATTCAGTTAACACGTGAACAGAAAAAGGGCTATAAATCGAATTCTATCGCACATTATAAAACAATAATTTGCATACATTATGACCATTGTGCACAATCGGCTCCATAACTACCGGTTAACACGTTATGATTCCGTCACGTCGAAGTAACAGGTGGAATTAATAGCGCACCATGCCACTCTTTAAACGACTTTTTTGTTATATTTGACCATTTCTCTTTGTGGTTTTGAACAACCAGATGTCACAGAAAAATCAATAAAATAGATCAATATCCATCGAAGTGCACGTTCTCACAAATAGTCCTCCAAATAATTCAGAACACAAGTGTATGTCAAAAACAATTAATTTAAGTTTAACATGCAAAACGTCACTCGAGCCACCACTTCAAGAATACCTACCTTTATTTTCTCACCTCTTAAACTCTGAGATCTAAATTGTTCTATAATCTATTTCTGTTTTTCAAGTCAGTCTTATAGACGCAATTACGAGGCAGACCCAGGTTGGTAAATAATATCTCGATTGTTTTAAATGCATACTATTGATTAAAATAACATTTAGTTATGATTAAATAGTTAAAGTTTTGTTCATTAAAAAAAGTTAAGAGCATATGCCCTCAATATTTGCCCTAAAGGTCAATCCCCTGTCATTTTCAACCCTTTGTTCGCCAATCACTAGTAGAATTGATTTAAATCTTGAAGTGCTAAATTATAGAATTTAATTTGTCAACCATTTTATCTCGCTACCTCTACCCATAATTACTTGCATATCTGCATCTTGAAAAAAAGACCATGTAACCATGGTAACAATCAAATACTTTTTATGCTCACTTCTCCGTCAAATTTTCTTGTTTGAAGGAAAAATGGGTCTGGAAACGGCCATAGAAGTAATTAGCACTTTAACCATTTCAACGCTAAGAACGAATAAAGTCGATTTAATCTGTTTTATCAACTGTTTAAATCGCAGTTATCGGGAGCAAAATGTCTGTGTAAACATCAAGATTTACAAATGTTTGGTGTCTAATTAATCAAGTAGCAGCAATTTTCACCCACTTGTTGCATATCGCGGTAGCGAGACACAACTTTAAGCGGGTGAAAATTCAGAATATTTATTTTAGCGGTTTATGGTTAATCTTAAAAAGTAAAATTGTCTTCAGTAAGAATGAACTAAAACATTTAGTCTCAAATTAAACACATGAGTAATATTCACCTAACTCACGTTGTAAGTATTTAAATTTTAAAAAATGCACAAATATGGTTAAAATATTTTTTAAAATGTAAAACTTATTATAATATACTGATGAAACCATTTGATCAGGGATTAAAAGGTTGAAGACAAAATAGCGAAAGGTAGTCAGTTCTAGCATTATCTAAGTAAGGGCAATAACGAGTTAGCTCTTGGAGGATTAAATTATCTATTTATTAAATCTAAATACTCTATATCTAAACAATAGGTTCACAAAAAGAAGAAAGAAAAAATATAGCAAATTATCTAATATCAACTTGAAGTTAAAGCAGTGGGGAGCATGCAACACCTTGCATCTTAACTATAGTGCTGCTAGGACTGTACATAATATTTTCAAGCAAGTTTGAAATAAACTAAATTGTTTGGGAAATTGTCAAAAGCATTTGTGGTAGATATCAGTTAAGCAAATAAATTAAGTTTGGACATTTCGACTTCTCATATTGGATATATTTTTCGCCATTTGAAGCTGGCAAATTGCGTTAGAAATTCTAGCTTTAAATGACTTAAAAATGAAGACATAAATATCAGCAAAATATTCACCTGGACTAGAATTAATAGATCGGAAATAAATATTATTTATACAGCCCAGCACAAAAGTAGCTGTCGGGGCATATCAATAGATAAAACAAACTATTCAGAACATTTCCATCATTTTTTTTCAAATTATTTCGATAGAAGCTGCAAAATATAGCAGCTCAAGCTTCACGAAAAGAACAATACCACAGCCTAAATCAGCATATCAAATGTCCATTGTCACTGACAGTGGGACAACATTAAACTAAAATTGCTGAAGCAGCCACTGTGTGTATCTGGTTCAGAGACGTGGGTTCAGGCAAACACAACACATCGACCCAATGCTGGTTGAATGCTGGTCCACCGTCTGATGGACGAAAACAGGACTGTTACCTACCTTGTGTGCTACGTTGCCGTACATTGGCTTCTTGTCGTAGTTTCCTATGGTCAGAATACCACACTCTCTGCAGGCTCTGCACAAAACAATACATGATCAGCATGTTAATTAAAATAGAAATGTTGCACATCTAAGAATGGTAATCAACATCAAAAGTGTAGAAAAATAAGCATAATTATCTCGGAAACGAGACGGTAGAAATGTTAATAATAAATTATTTTAGAAATAACTAGAATTTGGCGTTCTAAAAAATTCTAATCAGCAGATAAAACATACCTCTGTAGGTACTGTGTGTACTATGAGTGAGCAATACTTAGGCCTATGTTTCAACTCAAATTTAACGAATCCAATTTACCACTTCAAAGAAGATAAATTATATTCATTGCACATACAGAATGAGTTTAGAACTGAGTTTTTGAAACATACATTTAATGTCGATCTAATTTGCTTACACTCACAAAGAAGTGTACGGTGGTACACACACAAGCTTATATATGAATAAATACCACATCGTGCCTTTGAAAGAACAGGTTGTACTATATACTACAAAATTGAAGGTGCAGAAAAGTCTCCTCATTCAGCTAATTTTTAAAAATATTTGTCCACCCAATTTGAATAATTTTAGAACAACCTCAAGTAATTAAAAATTTGGACCATTAGTAGTGGTCAATTGTCATTTCCTGAACTGCAAGGCATGAGCGAAGGGCAACTTATTATAACGTCTACAATTACGCAGAACGCTATTGCTTCAACTCCAGCATTAATGTAAAGACTTGAAGAGTCAGCCAGGGACAAACACAGCCTCATTTGTGGGGGAAGAGTTGGAAAGTGATACCGTACGTCATATCTATATGCATCACCCAGCAAAAATGAGGTGTTGAGCCAATGTTGTTTTAATGTTGGGCCGCATGGAATTGACTTTATTTGAAGTTTTGTGCCATGCATATTTTTCGGGCGCTTGTGTTATCTGTTCGTTTTTCATTAATAGAGTACATCAATAAACATATTGTAATAGCTGAACTCACTGCTCCTTGAACCTGTACATTTTCCAGAGTACAGACATAAAGTCTTCCACCACATAATGGTCCTCTTCTAACAGTAACACTGGACCGTTAAAGTTCCGCGTCACGTCCAGGTAGTCGAATACGTGATTCAACTGAAAACACAACAAAATGGAATATTCACAGCAAAGCCCTTATTACCGCAAAGTGTTGCTAATCACGTTTATAGCCGTTTAAATAGTCCTTCAAATAAGACAATTTGAATGAGAAATAAGCATTAAATTTGCTACATTGGCATATGCTTTGATACAAATTTTACATGTGAACAATTTTACCCACTCAAAGTTGTGGTTCGTGATAACAAGACACAACTGCAAAAGAGTATTTTTTTTATATTTCTATAACTCAGTGTTTTAAGGGTTAAAGTGCCAATAAATATTCACTGTGAAGCCTTGACTACTTCACACTGCAAAGGCAAACAACAGTACATGCTTATTTTTCAATTAAGTAGTTACTGGTGTTTGACATCCATAAACATATTGTAACATTACAGTAGTGTATTCTGTACTATGCTGTGCGCTTCTAACCATATTAGTATTACATGTATAATGCGCGTGAGTATTTGCATATATATTTAATAATTTGTACATTCGCAGCGGGCGAGAGACTTGCAGCTTGTGTTGGTTTGATGTTGGTCTGAAGTCCTAGACACTGGACCGGCAGCGGCCCAGCATTAGATCGGCGTCTCGCGTTTGCTGCGTTTTCAAGGTTGGTAATGTATGTGACTGTATATAAATTGTATATAACAACTATTGGGTGGCCTTCGCGATATGTTTAATCTTAGCCGTGAAACCCTCGCTAAGCGAGGGTCTCACATCCACGTAATTTGGCAAAAGTACTAGAAAGCATCGCGCGACTTATAGGTAGACAGGATAGGCGCCACCTGGCGAATAACCAGAAACATAAACAGGTCTGATGAACAGACGTTCACTGAACAAGACACACATTGCATGGGATTAGTTTTTTTTTTTATAAAAAGACAAACGACTAAAGATGAAGGGTGCAGTTTGCAACTACATCGTACACACGCTATACGAACATCTATCTAAAAAAATAAACAATGAGGACTGTATGTATATCAATAAAGAATACAGAAATCGAAGACTGTGATGACGACAATAACAACTACAATTCATAACCATGATAACCAACATTTATAATTAATAATAATATAAACATGAGACGATGGAACAATGCTAGCTTAAGCATTGCATCGTCTCGTATCTGCTGGGTAAGTATGCTGCGATCATGTAGCTGGTGCATTCTTGAATATTTTACGATTCACCAGAGACCAGAAAGAGGAGTCGGTACATTCATAGAATATTTAAGACAAACGGCGTCACAGTCAACGTGACTGCTAGTACTAGATAGTCATCAATCACTCCCAGTCCCAGTCCCAGTAGGGTCTGTAACAGGGAGAGTGCAGTATGGATTATCCTTCTAACAAAGTTTTGATAAAATGTAACGAGAACTTAATGGAAAGCTAAGCAAAGTGAATGATTGTTGTAACAAAATCTTTAGAATTGTAACGCTGAATTGATTCTAGTTTTTAGAATCACCAAGACTTCATTTTCGCTTGTTACACCGTAAAGGAATAAATGATCAGCAATACTGCATTTAATTCACGCTGTTACAGACCTGGGTGTGATCAAGTATACTACAATCCTTAGTGTGATCAATAATTCGATACAGAACCCGAAGGCAGTAGCTATTTACTTGATAAGCAAGCAGAATTCTAGTCTGGTTGGTGCCAGAGACGTTGACATGTCTGCATTACATCAATTTTGATTGAGGGGACGTTTCGTGTTTTATGGGTACTGATATACGGCGGTGGTGGTTGCGGGGGGGGGGGGGGTCCTTTAAATATTACCATTTGAACGCCCACTTCTTTAACATACAACAAAATTGTGTTCATTCTATTTGTAATGGTGGCAACGTTGGATCCAGAGGCTGAGGGGAGGGGGTGTCAGAGAGTCCTAAATTGTCCAAATATGAGTATAATTAAATTGCCAGAACATGCGTATTTGACAACACAAAATTTACTGGGGTGGTGCCTAAAAAACAGTTTATTACCAGACATCCATCATATAAATCTGTCCCAGTCAATAAAAATAAATGTGCACAGAAAGTACACAGTAACTAATCAGTCGTGCAAAGGCAAATAAAACAGCAGTAAGTGCTCACTTGAAAAGTGAGCAGTTACTGCTGTTTGCCTTTGTGTGACAGTTAGAATGTCAACACTGTAACTAACGCTCTCCCGCATACAGTGAACGAGCGTTGTCCAGCGTGGGAATGAAAGCAGGGCCGGTGTGACAGACGTTGTACCGGCATTGCATGGTCACTGGGCTGCCGACGTGTCTGTGGTAGGACCATTGTCACTGACTGACCTTCCAGAACCAGTGGTGTTTTGTCTGAGCGACCTTGGCCTCTCTGTAATGCCCGTACTTGTCCGGGAAGTCCGCGTTGTTACACCGCACCTTCACTGCCCTGCAAAACACAGTCAATAAATACGTCGTGCAAAACCCAAAAGATAGTAGCAGCTCACTTTATAAGAGAGCAGTTACTACTTTTTTGTGGCTTTGCATTGCATACACGCTCATAGGCGCCAGTCATCGCTCACAATGACCTCGCAGGAGAACAAACATCGTAAAACATTAGCACTTACGAGTAGACACCATAAAAAGCATTAATTAACCCTTTGACTGCCAGGCGCGTTATGTACGCTCTCAAGCGAATTTCAAATCAAATCAAATAAAATGCCACTACATTGATAAAATATTCTATGGCACGTGGTCAGGTAATCAAATAATTCAAGTTGAGAAAATGCAGATGTCTATTTTCCATAAATATCATCATTTTTCGTCATCTGAAGCTGGAAATTGCGTTAGCAATTCCAGCTTCGAATGAATGAAAAATACTAATTGACAATCCAGGGTTAACAATGGCCGTCAAATGCCACGATATTATGAATCAGAATGGTGCATCATCATTCAGATATATATATATGTATATTATTTGTTGACATTGCTATGAACGTATGCACATTTTTATATATTAAATTTTAACTCGTTCACAGTCCATCATGTTCGTGTCTATTCTCAAAATTCAAGTCACTAAATGCATACAATCACCCATTTTTTATGAAGTACACGTAAAATCAAATCAAATAAAAGCTCTGAATATTTCTAATTCGATAGATTGATAACTTGGTAGCACTCTATTTTAACTCAACCATTTTCCCGCCAAGTTATCTTTTTGAAAATTTCACCCACTGGTGAACCGCGAGCGCAACCCACAACTTCGAGTGAAAATAACGCACACTTGCATACCACACATGTCTTTCTCAATAACAGTGATTTAATCGGCTGATAAAACGGATTAACCCTCATCCTGCTGAAATAATTTATTTCAATTTTCAACCACTTGAGGTTGTGTCTCGCTACCGCGATCCACAACCTCAAGTGGTTGAAAATTGGTCATATTTGTTTAATTTGAAAGCAAACATTTACAAATCTTCATGTTTAAACAGTCATTTCAATCCCAATAAAAGTTTAAATAAAACGGATTGAAAACGACTATGATCAGCAGGCAAAAGGTTAAATACGCCTATATCCGTTATTGGTGCAACAGATGTAACATAAATGTAATCATTATATGTCCGATCACATTAAGCCCTAGAACTCTGAACTATTGAACCTAAATTTTCACATGAAGGTGTCTCGCCAGCGCGACCCCGAGCTTCGAGTGATTGAAAATTACCGGGCTTCGTCGCATAGGCTAAGTATGTAATAATTCTATGACTTTATGGGAAATATGGCAGACGTGGCATTCGCACGACGAAGGAGGAGTTAAACGGTAACGTGCTAATCACACCTATAGCTAGCAGTCTTTAGCCTGTCATACGTCCAACAAGAGAAGAGCATTGCATTTGCAAGATTGGCATGTATTTGAATTCAAATTGTACGTATGCAAGTAATTTTTACACACTTAAAGTTGTGGGTCGCGGCAGCGAGACCAGTCGGTGAAAAAAAAAATTAGGTAGCGCTTTGAAGGTGAAAGGGTCTGACTGAATTACTTACTCTTCACGCTTCATGTCCCGCGTACAGTCCCCAGGATCCGCTCCGGGAAACTCGTCCGGATGAAGCTGCATATTAAAGGGGTAGAAGATCTGTAGGACCTGAAACATACACATACGTTTATGAGTAAATAACAATAACACTTCAAGCGCTAAAGCACGACTATAAACGTTTTCAATCCGATCAAATCACTGTGATTGGAAATAAACTGAGTGATCAAGATTTGCAAATGCTTAGTCTCAAATTAAATGAAAGAGAGTAAGTTTGAAGTTGTGGGTGGCGGAAATAAATGAAATGAATCGGGCTTTAGGCCACCTTTGTGCACATATAGGCTAAACTGGGCCAGGAGAACCTCCTGAGGATGGTGAGATGATTGAGATGACACTGTCCTCCAGACACAGGATTCGAAATTTGAGCCCTGGCGGTCTGAGGCCGAGCACGCTACCTCTCGGTCACGGAGGCTCCCCACAATACTAACTTTCACACGTGGATGGGGAAGAAACAATTTTGTTTCTTTCAAACCGCCGAGACCGGGAACCGAACCCCGGACTCTGGCGTGAAAGGCAGCGGTGCTAACCACTACCCTAGGGCCCCCGCCCTGTGGGTGGCGGAAGCGAGACACAACTTCAGATAGGTTAAAATTTACATTAGATAACTTAGCGGGAAAACTGTTAACAATGTCGTACAATTCACACCAGAACGAAAGAACGATTCGCGCGAATGACCAGCCAGCCAGCCAGTCAGTCTGAGTCAGCCAGTCACTTTCAAAAGTGGCAGACACGCTCCTTTAATACAAACGTGATGACATGTGAGGGAATATTGTTTTATTTTGCTTTTTGCAAAATCATAGCAATATCGCGACAGATGGAAGCTCTTATCGAATGACTTCAAATGTTTTTTATAGGGCACAATACCATAGACAACACTGCATACTGCGGGCCTTTGAATAGTTTGGAGAACTGTATATGCACACCCCTGATGACAAACATCCGAACCCAGTACCTCAAGAGTTTCGAGCCACAACCGAAGCGGGCCATCGGGGCCGGCCTGATGATATGCCAGATCACGCTCGGGTTAAACAGTAGCGTGTCCAGAAAGTGAATTGAACTCTGGGCCAGCATTATCCCGGCATTGGGTCAGCTTGTCGTGTTTGCTGGGGAGAGCTGAGCTCTATGGTAGCCCGTTACTCGCTAAGTCATCTTAAATTATAAATTTGCGCCCATTTGAAGTTGTGTCTCGCTACCGTGACCCACAATTTCAATTGAGTGCAAATTTACTTGGACACCAGCAAAGCGCAGATTTTGATGTTTGAACAGTCATTTCATTTACTAATAAAACAGATTACAAACGATTATAGCTTATCGCCTCATTCTTCTTTGCCAAGTTTGCAATAATGCTACTTGCATACCTTGAAATTACTTTGGTGTCATCTTACAACCACATGTATGTCATATTAACCCTTAGAACACTGATGTCGACTACAGTAGACATTCTGAATTGAATTGAACTCTGGGCAAACATTATCTCGGCATTGGGTCAACTTGTCGTGTTTGCTGGGGAGAGCTGAGCTCTATGGTAACCCGTTACTAAGTCATCTTAAATTATAAATTTGCGCCCATTTGAAGTTGTGTCTTGCTACCGTGACCCACAATTTCAATTGAGTGCAAATTTACTTGGACACCAGCAAAGCGCAGATTTTGATGTTTAAACAGTCATTTCATTTACTAATAAAACAGATTACAAACGATTATAGCTTATCGCCTCATTCTTCTTTGCCAAGTTTGCAATAATGCTACTTGCATACCTTGAAATTACTTTGGTGTCATCTTACAACCACATGTATGTCATATTAACCCTTAGAACACTGATGTCGACTACAGTAGACATTCTGAATTGAATTGAACTCTGGGCAAACATTATCTCGGCATTGGGTCAACTTGTCGTGTTTGCTGGGGAGAGCTGAGCTCTATGGTAACCCGTTACTAAGTCATCTTAAATTATAAATTTGCGCCCATTTGAAGTTGTGTCTTGCTACCGTGACCCACAATTTCAATTGAGTGCAAATTTACTTGGACACCAGCAAAGCGCAGATTTTGATGTTTAAACAGTCATTTCATTTACTAATAAAACAGATTACAAACGATTACAGCTTATCGCCTCATTCTTCTTTGCCAAGTTTGCAATAATGCTACTTGCATACCTTGAAATTACTTTGGTGTCATCTTACAACCACATGTATGTCATATTAACCCTTAGAACACTGATGTCGACTACAGTAGACATTCTGCGTTTTTATTGGCACCTTTATAACAAGTTGTTAAAAGTAAAATGTGCTTTACATTTTGAAACACTGATATATCATGTTGGGACGTAAATTTACCAAATAACACACATTTTCAGTCACTTGAGGTTGTGGATCGCGGTAGCGAGACACATCTTCAAATGACTGAAAATTTAAATTGAATAGGTCAGTGTTCCAAGGGTTAAAGCCCTGGGGGTTGTAGAGTTATGTGCCAAGTTTTATCATGCTGCGTCTAATGGTTGTGAATATGAGGGTAAAATTGAAATATTACAAAACGATTTAGAAACAAAACTTGTGTGTTCGAGAAATACGTTTTTGTGGGGTATTTGGGCGAAGAGATAACTCCCTGCAGGAGATCAGGGGTAAAAAAAAATATTAAACTGAAGCACCTCTCTTGCCATGTCACTGCTAGCATTCATCGCACATGGTTTAAACGCTTAGTAGCTTTTGAAGATTCACATTTCGTGATGTCTCGGAAAACCGCAAATTATTACATGTGCTGGAGTTACCCATAGCACAATATAGTAATTATAACAGCTTTAATGACCTCAATTATGACGCCAATGAGTCATGCGTACCGAAGTACGCATTGACGTACAATGACGTACATCGTAATATGTTATTACAATACTCGATGAAAATAATCATATGATGTTATTAACATACAGCCTGTTATGAGTGCGAGTCTTGGCTCAGGTGTAACTGATATTTAACCCTTTCAGCGCGGGAACCATCTTTATACTGTATGACCTCTATCATAGACGTCAGATTCCGACGTATAAAGATCGTCCCCGTAGTGAAATAATTCAAACATTTAAAATGGCCGTAGACCCATAACATACCGGTAGGTACATGTATTCAAATGAATCAGAAAGAGCTAACTAAGACATTTATGATAATCTTAAATTGAAAAAGCCTTCATCTCCATGGTCTATACAAACATATTTCAGCGTTGTAAGGTTGTAAGGGTTAAACTAATAGCATGTAGCAAAGCTATAATAACATCAGCGCTAAATGATAATTATTGCAATTATTAACGAATTCATAGTATCAACAATATTCAGTAACATGACATAAATGGGCGCATAAAGTGTATTTTGAAACCAGTATTTTTCGGTCCGATGAGCTAAAATGCTAAAGATTCTATGGATATTATATGGTATCGAAGCATGGTAGGCTAGTTGTACTGGTTAATACAATATACTAGTTATACTAGTTGCCTGGAATTGGTCTCATGTATCGCTTATTGTAGTAAAATGCACCGATATTTAACTCTTTACTCGCTAAGTTATCTTATTTACATTCTCACCAACTACCGCAACCGATAATTTGTTTAATACGAGACCAATCAATAAACATTCATTTCATACCCAATAACAGGAATCGGCTAATAAAAAAAATTAACAAGGCCCGTCGGCGACGGAAATAGGCCTCAGCATCTAATCATCGTTTAAAAGTGAAAAACATTATTGAAATTGTCCAAGAACTGGTTATGAGTAGCATGCATATTACAAATTTGAGCAGGATACATAGGAAAGCTTTGAAGTTATCGCGGCCACAAAGCAAGATTATTAACGTCAAATGTGAGATTCGTAATAAATCGGTCATTTTGAATAATTTTTTTAGTTTCAATGATCCACTTATCTAGCACAGATTACTTTGTATATTACAGATATTGTAGTCAATGATGGTAGCAAGTTAGCATTTTTTTTTATTCCAGGAAGTTTATAGTATTTATTGGACTGGTATATAATGGAATTTTGTTCCAAGGGCTGCGGGGGGTGGGCAGGTGAAATGAGTCCTATCGCCACAAATGGCTACTTCTAGGTGCTTTGAATGGTCATTTTTAAATATTTACATTACAGATATTTTGCTTCTGTCGTCACATGTCGCGATGTGGCGACCACTTGCCCACCTCTGGGCTGATGTAGGAATGCTGCGAATAGATGAATTATCCATGTGGAATTTTGTTGGCAAAAAAAACTATCATCACCCTAAAAAGTGACCTATTTTTCGCGCGCGGCTGCTCTAAAACTATATTTTTGGGGTTTCGAAAGGGGCACAGCCCCTTCGCCGTGAACGATGATGGCACACGGTTGAGACAATGACTCACTTTGCTTCTCCTGTGCACGTTTGTGTTTTTTGTCCGCCATTTTGAATTTATGAAAATATGGACCGAATGTCCGGTACTTCAAAAAGTTGAATCATATTATTTTTCGGATCAGAAAAGTTAAAGAAGTGTACGAATGTAATTCCAAATTATGCCAATTTTGAAGGTTAGAGCATCTAACAATCTGGCACGGTTTGTCCGGTATCAGGCATATTAAAGTGAATTATGGCCGATAATCGACCATTTTGAATTTGATCAAGCTGAGCATATTCCTACCTGAAACCGCACATTTTGTTTTGTAGTAATGGTCTAGCTATATGGCACGGTTTGTCAGATATCAGGCATATTACAGTTAATTATGGTCGATAATCTGCCATTTTTAAATTGATCAAGTTTAAATTTCTAAGAGCATATCCCTACCTGAAACTGCACATTTTGTTTTATAGCAATGGTCTAGCTATCGGGTCGAGTTTTCTAGATATGAAAAAAATAATGGCCGATAATTGGTCATTTTGGCCGGCATGACCTAGTTTCTGTCCGAATCTTGCCCAATTTCAAACTCATCTGAACTATTGGTGAAATAGATATATGGTAAAAAATTTGAAGCGAGACATGATGACGACAATAGGCATCCGCCAAGTTTTGGCTGAGGCCTAAAAACGATTATTTCAGCGGTAAAAAGGTTAATAACTAAGAAATAACTGGGATTAGCTAAGTCTGTCACGTATTATAATTATATAGCAACATCAGTCATCAATCCAGCAGTAGTAGAGTACTTGACAATGGGCTACTTAAAGCGGTTACCACGATATTCAGTATTGTGGGAAAATCTTTCCTGAAGCTCCAACAAATAAATATATAAATAAATAAATAAACAAATGAATAAATGAAAGAATGAATAAATAAATAAATAAATAAATAAATAAATAAACAATTAAATAAATAAATAAATAAATTTAAAAAATAAAATCAAGTCAGCGATCGGGCACATAACTAGTGGCCTAAATAAATATGATGACCGAGAATTCCATTTTGTCAGAGAACGCGTGGGCGAAGTAAAACGCACAACCCATGTCGGTTTGAAGTTCGGCAGACGTCGAAACGGTCAACCAGTATTATAACAGCATCGGGTCAATGTAGACGTGGCAAAATGGAATGTCATCCGCAAATCTGTGGGTCATGCTACCTGTAAATTATAAATTACACATCCACTGATCCAGGAACAATGTTGTGGCGACAACGTCAATATTTCCTAACAACACGAAGAATGAGCGAATAAAAGACAACACAAAATTGACGGAATAAATCGATAAATGTATTACAACGCTCACAAGCACGATTTGTCTCTATGGGAAATTGCGTCATCTAATCTACAGTCATTCGTCTAGTTTAGCCCAGGCCATAATGATAAGTGCACGCGTATGAAATGATTGATTTCGAAGGAGATGCGACACATAAATAAACAAATTGTCTTGTGATTGGTGGAGGTCTGCGACCTCCACGAATCACGGGACAGTTATTATTCTTAGCAGCGCAGAGTGACCAATCACCATGATGAGCTTCCGCTGGGACACTAATGCTCCGCTACCAGTCAGGCATGCTTATGGATCCATATTGCATTGTCATACAGTAAATAAGATCAGTATTCAACGAGACCGAAATGCATACTGATCCCTGCAGCCTGCAGGTTCCTATTTTTTCGTACAAATTTGTAATTTTCAACATTTATCCCGTTATCTAATTAATTTTTTTATCCGCATAAAGTGGTATGGTTGAAAATTACTCATGTCTGTTTAATTTGAGACCAAACATTAATTTGCAAATCATGTTGTTTAAACACATATTTCGTTCCCAATTACAGTGATTTAATCAGCCATTAATCGTCTTGAAAACATATTTTTCTAGTCACGCATATTTTTATTATCATATTTTATCTGCAGAACTATAGATAATGTGTCAAACCACCTGTGCATTTATGCTCAATAATATGCATCCCTAAAACTAGGTGTACTACTGTCATGTTCAATCATCAGTCAGTGCAATAAGAAGATAACGCTAATTTTTTCCATGTAATTTTAAAACATTTAAATTTGAATTGTTTTCGCTGCGTACGTATCATGTGCGGTTTTTATATAAAACATTTAGCATGTTTATGCAAGCAACCGCACCGATATGACTTCAGTACGTCATTAATAGTGCAATGTCTGGATCAATATTGACAGAAAAGACCAGACATATTGGAGCAATGGTGCCCCAGCATTAACCCTTTACCCGCTAAACTATATTATACTATGTTTTTTTTAATTTGAGACCAACCATTTGTAAATATAAATGTTAAAATACTCATTTTATTACAAATAACTGCTAATAAAACAGACCAAAAACAATTATCGTACTTAGCGGATAAAGGGTTAATCTGAACCTGGATTGTCGCTTTATGTTTACTGGGATATCAATATGAAGCTGTCGAGTACCTGTATATGTATTTATACGTGATCAGTGTGGCATAGAAATATAAATCTAGATAAACGTGCCAATTTGATCGTGTTCACAAAGTACACTTCAGTAATGCGACACTTCCACCTCTCACTCGTCACGAACCTACACAACAAGACCGTCATTTTTTTGTTCTGGCTTTGCAAAAGTTTATTCTATACGTTCGTGACGAGTCGGTCGTGAATTATAGCTCAGAATTATGTATATTTATCACAGCCTAACCAGTAGTTAGCAATAGCTAACCCTTTAAGCGCCAATCACGATAAATATAATAGTTTCCAATTCTTCTAATTATAAAAGCCTTTAAGCGCTGATCATGACTACAATCGTTTTAATTATTTTTTCATCATATCAAATATAGGTTTTTATGAAATAAAAGGCAATTTCAAGCTTTAAATGACAAACAATATTGCTAATCAAGAAAAATAAACATCTTTCACATTTAGTTAGTTGAACAACTCGACATCTACCACAAAATATTTCATTAATTTCAGCGACATCCTTTTTGGCTTTCCTGAAAACGTACATATAGGAACTAAGGGTTAACCCTTAGAGCGCTACAGTACATCACCGCGATCCACAACCACCTCAAGTGGGTCACTGGGTGAAAATGACTGATATTTGTATAATTTGAAACCAAACATTCACATCGGGTGATAAAACGGCTTAAAACGACTATAATTGAGCTTAGCGGGTTAAGGGTTAACCCTTTGACCGCCGGTCTCGAATATATTGGGTTTTTCGTTTTTTTATTACCACATTATGTACCACATTTTAAAAATGTTAAAGATAAAATGTGACATTAAATCAGCAAGATTCGAACATAGTTGACCTCCATTTTGTCAAAACTGAATAATTTTCACTCACTTGAAGTTGTGGATCGCGTCAGCGAGACACACCTTCAAGTGGGTGAAAATTCAAATTGAATAATTTGGCGGTTAAAGGGTTAATACTCAAGGTGACGATGTTTATAGGATATGCTTTGTAATTACTTTTATTTATGCCAACACAACATCTGCTTGTCTGTCTGTCATGCTACGCCGTGAAAAAACGCGGACAATGTGGCATAGAGATCATATTGTTCCCCCGTGTCCGATAAGTCGTACTGCCACCATACCAGGTTATATTGAGATTCAATTCATCACCCATCCATTTATTTGCTGTCATTCCCGTCCCATAGCACACTCAATCATCGATGGCTCCCAATTGCCCGAGTTATCTCTCATTTAAACTCGTTGTTCTTCATGTTCCTTTTCCGGTTTACACACACATACTGCTTCTAAGTTGGGTCATCGTTTCAGGCATTGGACCAACATTCAACCATTGGTAAGTCGCACACTATGTGGGATAAATCATTTGACTTGTTTGATGGAAACGTATTAACGGAATTCCGTAAATGCATACAAACAATATACATATATGAAAGAATCGACGGCTTTCGATTTTCGAATTGAGGTGGGAGTTATGGTTTATAGCAGTCGCCATATTTAATATACGATTTCACTGAAAAGTACATGTATGCATTGTAAACGTGTACGTTTTCCCTGTTGCAAGTTATCACTAAAAAATATATTGTTGTACAGTAAGCCCAATTTATTGATGAAATTAAAATAGAAATCTTGCGAGAAATTCAAAGACAAAATTTCCGTAAATCGATGGACTAAATGTCAAATTTCCTTATCTGGTCACCTCCCGAATAAGAGGTTGAACCGCATAAATATGACTAAATATATTGGAACACTGTATAAAATGGTGTTTCAGAGTCGCTGATACACCATACATAGATTTTCCTACGAGCAAAACATAAAGCAGCTGACAAAATCTCCGCCGAAGTCACGTTTTGTACCAGCACCAAGCATACGCCAGTCATTGAGAACAGGTGTAGAATGATATCAGTTGCCAGTAAAACTGCCGTGAACAGCTGCTGTGATCACATGTATACAAGGGGGACCAGATAGGAACCTTTTACCTCCTATGAACGACTACAGCCGTTCTTAACCCTTGTCCCGCTGGATGCTTCAATTGTATTTTTCGTCATTTGAAGCTGGAATTGCTTACGCAATTTCCAGCTTCAAATGACAAAAAATATTACTATTTATGAAAAATAGACACGTCAAAAAAAAATTATTGGATCAACAAAGCGTCCAATAAAAACAATTTTATCAAAATTAGGTGATATTTGTATTGATCTAAAACATCCTTAACCCCGTATATATCCGGGCATAGCAGGACAAGGGTAATTTGTTTCATTAGCCGATCAAAACGCTGTAATAAGTGAAACAAGTGTCTAAATATCAAAATTTGCAAATGTTTGGATTCTTGAAAATCAGACAAATGTGAGTAGGCCTAATTCAAACTAATTTCCACCACTTGGAAGTTGTGGGTCGCGGTAGCGAGACACAGCTCCAAGTGGGTGAAAAATCAAATAAGATTACTTTATAGCGAGCGAAGGGTTGTCTGGGTACTCTAATTGAAAAAAAATCTAAAAAGATGCAGATCCCTTCCGCGATGTGGCAGGTTGTACACTTTTTGTCCTCCACAATAAATGATGCACTTTACTTGGTCGGATTTATATTAAACACGATCTTCCTTGTACATATTGGTATATTGTGTGCAACTTAGGACTGAGGTATTCCACAAAATAGTGATAACTTTATATTCATTTAATTATATTTAACCATGGATATCAAAATATATCAGTGACAAGAAAATAATGTGGATCGAGTTTATGCAATTTATTATAGCCTTTTAACATACTTTTAGTTATCTAGGTTTGCTTTCAAAACATGCAAAAGCGACTTCAGATATATATACCTTTAGTGTGCAACATTAAACCAACAATAAACCAACATGGGGGCAAAATCTCGTGTTTACCAGATATGTAATGAGAGGTTGTGAACCCAGTATCTGGGGTCAAAGTATCAGTGCACCACGTATACTCATTCTCGTTATTACAGTACCATACAGTCTCGCGTTTAAGTGAATCTACAGGCCACGCCTGGGTAATTTCGAATACTCCATCACGATATCTGGCCTATAATAGCCGGGTTCAATATACAAAAATTTCCACGGTTCCAAGAATATTAATGGACACTCCTTAACCCTTTAACCGCCAAATTATTCAATTTGAATTTTCACCCACTTGAAGTTGTGTCTCGCTGACGCGATCCACAACTTCAAGTGAGTGAAAATTATTCAGATTTAACAAATATTGCTGATTGATGTCACATTTTATCTTTAGAATATTTAAAATGTGGTACTTAATGTGCTAATAAAAAATGAAACCCGAATATATGGGGCACCGGTGGTTAAAGGGTTAATCACGTCTATAGTTTGTCAGCATTATATTTGTTCTTCAAACAAGAAAATTCAAATGATAAATTAGAATTAAATGTGTTAGATTGGCATACGTTTCGGTCATAATTTAGCGCTTTAAGGGTTAAGGTGCATTATATAATCCTTCAATCCATCGTTGCTTAAAATATTTCCCCTTCAACATGTTCAAAAATATTAATTGGACAGTATGTTTATCGTGAGTTCAAAAGTAGCTTTTCACAGACATAGAATTGATGTGACGTGGTAGCTAGATACAAAATCAATGCGAGGAATATAAAATACGCCAATACGTAATATTATCAAGGCATGTGTTGATGTTTTTAAAAACATTTGGTTGAATAGATAATATCACTAGTCTTGTTTTTGGACATTGTTGATTTACTATTGTTCACAGTCTTGTTGTTTAGGCATTGTTGATAACACAAGGGTCGTCATATTCAGGGAGCTAATTATTATGATATTTCTGTCACAAAATCACCTAGTAATTACTATTAATTAATGGAGAATGAAATAGTCCAAAAACGCAACATTCTCTGTTGTCGTGGCTATAGGTAATTGCTTTGGATTTTTTTCTAAAAAAAAACATTCTGTAAAATAAGTTTGAAGACACGTGCTAACGTTATTATTCACGTTCACACAATATAATGTAATTATCATGAGCGGTGTTTTTAAAATATAGTTTTTTGGAATTGTTCGTAGTACAATAACTGATATCCTAACTGGTAATTAACAAGATAATTCTGAGTCTACCCAAGTCAGGCTCCTTATTTGGATACTGATAAGTCCATATGAAGAGTACATAACACAGGCTATTTTTTTACCCTGCATTAACATGATTACGTGTTCTTAGAAAGACGTATTTTTACATTTAAATGGTTATGAGAACCTCTGAATCTCAAAATGTCGTGTATGCATGGACACGATGAACAATGCATAGCGTGTTGCTCTGCATACTGAAACTCATAATATCATTATATATACCATATCGCACTTTGTCAGGCATCCTGAGTAATTATGTGATGTTTATGAAAAAAACTTTGAACATTTTGCTGGCTTGCTCAAACTAGATATGGGCTTTTCAATTGAAACTTTGTCACTCAAAGTTGTGTTTCGCTACCGCGATCTAAAACTTTAAGTGACTGAAAAATAAGTCACAAGTGCAGCATATCATCAGCTTCACAGATTTGAGGGCGTTTTTTTAGTTCTAAAAACTGGTAACACATGTGTGAATAAAATCATAAAATACACTGGAAAATCGACGTCAGTCAACCCTTTAAGCGCTAAAAAAGACAATAGTCGTTTTGTATCTGTTTTATTGGCAGGTTAAACTTAACATTTATTGGTAATAAAATGAGTGCTTAGTTGAAGTTGTGGGTCGTGGTATCGAGACACAATTTCCGGTGGGTGAAAGTTTAAATAAATTACCTTAGCGGGATAAGGAACACATGTACACGAAAGTAGGCTATATCACAGCTTGTGCACAAATCTGGACTATTACCACGGTACTCATTTTTTATTCTATTCAAGCACGGTATTTTGTTCAGATAAGTACAAGCGTAAATATAATGAAAGCTATAATATACCCAGTGACACATTATCTGTGCATGCCATATCACTGTACACGGGAAGTAGCCACAGTACTTATGTTGAAACTCTTTCAAGCCTGAGTTTACCATTGTCATCTTCATCCACTACAAGCCGCGAATTGCTGTCGCAATTCTCAACTTGTAGTGGGTGAAAATGACTTGAAGTGGGTGAGAAATGAAAAAATATACTGTTATTTTTAACACAAATTCATGAATTTTTTTGTTCTAAAACCACCCGGTTTCAGAAAATTAAGCCATTTCTTCAGAGATGCGAAATGATGCTTTAATGCATCGTGAGGGCTTGAAGGGTTAATAGTACAGGTACTGATAAATCAAAGTCACCATTGTCACAGTCTGTAAAATCCCTGCACACCAGAGACATCAAGATTTGCAAAATGATTGGTCAAGATTTCCAATGTATGGTCTCAAATTAAACAAATATGAGTAATTTCACCCACTTAAAGCTAGACGCAACCCAAAATTGGGTGAAAATTTTAATTAGATAACTAGTGCTTTAGGGGTTAAGGTGATTAACAAAAAGAGAACATTCGCCCAGCCATAATAATATTAGTTCATGTACAAAGCACAGTTGTTTTAACGCAATAAAGAGTTGCACAATCATACGAGAAATCAAACAATAGTTTCTGTTGGCATTGCATTTGAAATATCATCTAGGAGCGGCATAATAAGGTGATAAAACATAATGATACTTCATATCAACTGTATTCCAGCGGCTAGTCAGATCGGGGTTTGTTTTGCCTTAACCCTTATACTGCCGGGACCGTATATATATGCGTTTTCAAGCAAATGTCGGACCGAATAAATTGAACTCGAATTGCTTAGTTAATCTAAAAGTAAATCTAAAAGTAAAATTTTAAACACGTTTTTTCTTCATAAATATAAATATGTTTCGTCATTTTAGGTTGGAAATTGCAATACCAGCTTCAAATGAATGAAAAATAGTCCGCAGCATCTCGGCAGCGTAAGGGTTTATAGCGCAAATTGTGTCTTAAGCTGCATTATTGTATCATATACAAGATTATTATTTCTCTGATTAAGCGTGACAATAATTATACAAGATTACGTTAATTTGGTAATCACTCGTGATTATACTTAAATTTCAATCGTATATTTTTTCATCCATTTGAGAATAGACTCGCTAATACAATCTACAGGTTAGGAGTTAATAAAAACTTACCTTTCATTTTTAAATTATGCTTCTGCGTCTTTACTTTTAGATGTACATGGTTATATTTAATGACAGGAATGTTAATCCTTAGCAAAACTGTTGTTTTAAAAAAAACTAGTTTTCCCATTTGGATGAAGAAGAATTTGATTCAAAACAATCTAAACAACAACAATATTGTTTCTGGGTATTAAACAACGCTCAAAATTTACTTGGCGTACATGGCCATGGAATTTTAAGGGTTAAGCTGGCTTAGAGCCTGTCTTTAGAAAACAGTATATATTAACCCTTTAAGCGCTAAGCATGACTATAATCATTTGTGATTCATTTTATTAGCTAAAAATTAAAAGGATTTGACAAAATGGAGGTCAAGTGTTTTCAAATCTTGCTGATTGATGTCACGTTTTATTTTCAGCATGTTATAAAGCTGATATAACTATTTAAATTTTGCGTCACTCCCTAACTCTTACAGCGCGGGGATCGACTATAAAATATGCAATGTGCTAATAAAGGATGTAGAACACGAATATAAGCTGTACCGACGGTTAAAGGGTTAAAAAGGGTATATCTAACCTAGAAATAACTATGTACATGTAATACTAGTACAAGAGTGTGCATACATATATGTACATAATATTCATGTATGCCGCAGCGTCGCAGGCTGTGATACATCAGTTTTAATATTTATAGCATCATAAATTACTCCATCATTGTCTTGTCACATACCATTTGAGTGTTACAACCAAGGTTAGCTAGTAAACATTTCAGCTGTATTGTCTTCAATGGAGCTTACATTCAGAAAATTAGAGCCAATTAAAAACAAAAGTTTTAGTTAGATTTCAAGCAGCCTTAGCGCTTCAGATCAAATGGCCGTTTATATAAAACGAAATCACAATTTTAAACAGAGATTACAAATGGCATGACAGTATCATTTTTAGCCTTCTGACAAAGTTCTATGTAATTTTCATCCACTTGAAGTTGTGGATCGCGGTAGTGAGACACACCTTGCAGTGTTTCGTCTAGGCTTTAAAAGGTGACACCCATCATTGGGGTACCTCGTCATGCACGCAGGGTAACCAGTTAGGCATTTCCAGCACCCAGTCCGCCCGAAATTAAGATTATAAACAGAATCAGCCAAGTATGTGACAAGTAGAAGTACTAGTAAATTGTTGCTTTACCTTGAACACTTTTCGGCACTAATGGTCATTTAAGTGACATTGTAATCGATAAAAATAGTGCAGTCCTATGATGAGGTGAATGATGTACAGATGATGATGTGAGGATGAGGTGATATGGCGTGGTGGGTTGTTGCGAGTGTTTTTCTTTACTCACCCAATAAGGGTTCTGAGTATGTCTAGGGGATTAACCCCAAGGCATGCCCAAGTATGTGACAAGTCTTGAATTTCGTGTAATATTTAAATACGTGTATCTATCACAGCGAATCAAGGATGTATATATTTGCAATGTGGGTTTGAACGAGACATACTGCCAGGTAATGTGACGAGAATGGTTCAAACTAAATCCGGATCCATATCTTTACTTTGACAGCCAGGCAATCCGTCTTGTTGAAGTAGATCCACGTGGTGAAGTAAGGTCAGGGAGTGAGTAAAATAAGGCTTAGCGTCAATTTTGGCACGGCTAGGAGACGTCTACGTGGCATCAGCGCTGTCATTCAAAGGCAAACAGCAGTAATTGTTTACTTGAAAAGTAAACAGTTACTGCTGCTTGTTTTTGCATGGCTAAAGTGTATCTCTTAATGTGGAATACATCAATCAGTATTTATCTTTTATGGAAATGAGCGCAATTCATCACTAAATCATGTTTTATATTTTTATTGGCATCATAACAGCTCTGAGGAATGTAATTTGTATATAACCCTTTAACCTCAGGTCCTCGTTTTTCCATTTTTTCTTAGCACATAAAATATCAGATTTGAAAATGTTATACAAATCGGCAAGATTTTAAAATCGTTGACATTCATTTTGTCAAATCTGAATAATTTTCACTCACTTCAAGTTTTTTATCGTGTCAACATGACACAGCTTTAAGTGGTTGAAAATTACAATTAAATAATCTGGCGGTTAAAGGGTTAATCAGCAATAAATGCAACCAAGGTGACCTCTTCAATTACCAGTCTCTGGGAATTGTATGTCGCTACCGCGATCCACAGCTTCAAGTGACTGAAATAAACGGTACTTGTAAAATTAGGATATATTGTATATTTATCAGTTTCACAATTCAACTCAGAAATGCGAATAATACCAGGGAATACCGCTATAGGGAATAACACTATAGTATTATAGTCGACATCAGTGCCCAGAGGGTTAACCCTTTAAACGCCGGTACCAATTACATTTGTTTCTTACATATTTTTATTAACATATCGCATATCAGGTTTAAAACATAATTATGTTAAAGTTAAGACGCGAAACCAATCAGCAAGATTTCTGAATCGTTGACCTTCATTTTGCCAAATCTGAATAGTTTTCACCCACTTCTTAATCTTGTCAGCGAGACAACTGGGTGAAAATTCAAATTTACTGATTTGGTGGTTGAAGGGTTATAAAATGAATTTAGATGGGTAATTCTTACATACACTAATCACGACAATATACAGTTTACGAGTTGTAATGAAGTATGACTGTGGCAGGAGACTTCAAGGGCAGCAATAAAATATCACCATGATCATTGCCGTGCAGAACTGCCTACTATTCAGCAGTTACTGTTGTTTGCAATGTGGACTGACCTCTGACATCACTATTTGACCATGCTGAATAAATGCACCACTGCTTAGAATAATTACGTATTGTCTCTACGTCTAGTGTATGTTCAATTCAGGTCGTTCCACGTCACGCCATGTACGGGGGTGTGCATTGCGTTTGTAACACGTGTACATATTTGTAAACCGGCAAACACGAGACGTTGACCCAGTGTTTGTTTAATTGTGGACCAGCGTCTACGACGCTGGCCCAACATTAAAAAACACGCAGCTTCCCATGTTTCCTGTGAGTCATTTCTCGCTTATCAATGGGGGCTTAAGAATTTCTTCTGGCTTTATTCATACGGCGTACTGGATAATTGATAGTTGTTTGCAGTATACAGGTATATATTAAATATGAAAAGCCAGGCTTATAAAAAGGAGTACTGTTATCGTTATGAATGTACTGTACAAAAAAGGGCTGTGACAAACAGAAAATACTAGATGGTCAAATGATATATTTAACATGCATTTTTTATGGGCCTGGGCCCCATCCCAATGAACTTTCTCTCATTTTCGTTAGCGAAGTTTTTAGGCCATCTTAACTTTTCTAATGAAAATGAAAGAAAGTAAAGATACATGTAATCTTAGTTTAAAGATTTTAAGTGGGATATTGTACAACGTGAAATAATACTATATTGAATCTGAT
This sequence comes from Flabesymbios commensalis, assembly GCA_964017125.1. NCBI lineage: Eukaryota > Metazoa > Annelida > Polychaeta > Terebellida > Flabelligeridae > Flabesymbios > Flabesymbios commensalis. The sequence goes on from OZ024912.1 coordinate 29,822,759, forward strand.
GTACTATCAAATGAATTTATAAGCGTAACATCAGAAGCTGTGCTCGTCATCAGATTTAAATGACATTTTAAATTTAGGCCACCAGTGATTCTCCACCAAACACGCCACATTCACCCAGTGCTGGTTTAATGTTGGTACACCGTCTACGACCCTGGGCCAACATTAAAACAGCATTGGGATAACGTCCCGTGTTTGCCGGGTCCTGGGTACAGTCACTGGCATCAAGTGAGATCCCACTTAACCAAAAATTAAATTTTCACCTACTTGAAGTTGTGTCTCGCTACCGCGAAATCAAAACTCCTGAGGGTGAAATTTACTCATATTTGTTTAATTTCAGAAGAAACATTTGCAAATTTTAATGTTTCAACACACATTTCGTCCCCACTAACAGTCATCGTGTAATAAAACGGTAACAAGAGCACACTCGATAATAGCCCGCCGCCGAATTATGATAAAGAAAGTAAAGACGAATGTCATCACGTAAATAACAACCCAAGATATAAATGGTATGTTAAATAAGATAGATACATGTATAATATGATATACTATATAATACTTGCATAGACTACAAGCAGATCTATAAAAAACCAGCCGCTTTTCAAGTTATCGTGCCCACAAGGTCAAATTATGGACGTAAAATAAATGTGAAAAATCGCAATAAGTCGACCATTTTGATTTTTTTACCGGCCATTATTGAGCTTGTCCAAGAACTGCTTATTAGTAACATGCATAACAAACTTGAAGAGGATACTTGTGAAAATGTTGAAGTTATCGCACCTACAAGGTCAAATTATTGACGTAAAATGAGAAAAATCGCAATAAATCGGCCATTTTGAATTTTTTTTCAGCCATTATTAAACTTGTCCAAGAACTACTTACTAGTAACATGCATAACAAATTTGAAGAGGATATGTGAAAAACTTTTCAAGTTATCGCGCCCACAAGGTCAAATTATTGACGTAAAATGAGAAAAATCACAATAAATCGGCCATTTTTTTTTTTTTTTCAGTCATTATTGAACTTGTCCAAGAACTACTTATAAGTAACATACTTAACAAATTTGAAGAGAATATGTGAAAAACTTTTCAAGTTATCGCGCCCACAGGGTCAAATTATTGACGTAAAATGAGAAAAATCGCAATAAATCGGCCATTTTTTTTTTTTTTCGGCCATTATTGAACTTGTCCAAGAACCACTTATTAGTAACATGCATAACCAATTTGAAGAGGATATGTGAAAAACTTTTCAACTTATCGCGCCCACAAGGTCAAATTATTGACGTAAAATGTGAAAAATCGCAATAAACCGGCCATTTTTTTTTTTTCGGCCATTATTGAACTTGTCCGAGAACTGGTCATTAGTAACATGCATAACAAATTTGAAAAGGATATGTGAAAAACTTTTCAAGTTATCGCGCCCACAAGGTCAAATTATTGACGTAAAATGTGAAAAATCGCAATAAATCAGCCATTCTTTTTTTTTCCGGCCATTATTGAACTTGTCCGAGAACTGGTCATTAGTAACATGCATAACAAATTTGAAAAGGATACGTGAAAAACTTTTCAAGTTATCGCGCCCACAAGGTCAAATTATTGACGTAAAAGGTGAAAAATCGCAATAAGTCGGCCATTTTGAATTTTTTTTCAGCCATTATTGAACTTGTCCGAGAAGTGGTCACTGGTAACATGCAAAACAAATTTGGGAAGGAAACATGAAAAACTTTTCAAGTTATCGCGCCCACAAGTAAATGTTAACGCCGACGCCGACGCCGACGACGCCGAACTTCAATTGCAATAGCCCACCTTTTTTAATTAAAATTAAAAGGCGGGCTAAAAACGACTATAGTCGTGCTAGCGGGGAACCCAGCAAACACGAGACATTCACCCAATGTTGGACCAATGTTGGTCCACCGTCTACGACGCTGGCCCAACGTTGGCCCAACATTGGGTGAATGTCTCGTGCGTAGCGGGGTAAGGGTTAAAGTACATTTCAGCATAAAATCCATACAGTATAGTTAAGCTGGGGATTGTGATATTCAACCCGGCAAACACGATACATTAAACCAATGTCGGACCAGCGTCGTAGACGGTGGACCAACAATAAACAAACATGGTTCAATGTCTCGTGTTGCTGGGGAGACTGGCAGGAACTCACAAGAGGATGGAAATTGAAGAAATAGCTGTGTATAGTTGGGAAGCTGGTGATTTAACATGATTTGCATTGCCGAATTATGCCTCGGGCTCGCTCGTTACGTGACAGTACTCGCATGTAATTGTGACCACATGGGAGCTACGTGACTGACCCGGTCGTACAAAGGCCTACAAATGACAGTAAGGGGGGAGACTATCTGATTTATGTTACAGCATGCACATAATGCCGTGCAGAACCAAAGAGCAGTATCCACTACTCAGACAGACAGATATTTTATTGACAGAAATTAAAGTCATTACAGACTTATTTGTCATAGTAATAAGAGAGATATATGTACATGTATATACAAGAATGTTAGTTTGTTAAAATCATATATGACAGTATACATGGTATGATAAACAACTAAAATCATGTTAGGTGGCAATGCCATAATAAAAGCTGGGTATTTCGGTAATATAAATGACTACTTCTTAAAATAAAATTAAAAGGCATAGCCAAGATAACATGGGGGTCTATCATTTTGTTTCCCGCACCAAAACTACTGTATACAAGTGAGCAGATACTGCCTTTTGGGTTTGCAGAACATCAGCAGACTACAATGGTGATGCACATACATGATCACTCGCAACCGAGCATCATAATGGACCAGCATCATAAATGGCAGTATCTCCTCACTTGTAAAGTCAGTAGATACTGCCTTTTGGCTTTGCACGTCAAAGTAATACTTAGTGAAACACCCAGCAAACACAAAACATTTGGTTACAATTTAAATAAAATGTTGGACCAACATTTAAAACGTTGGGCCGACGTTGAATAAATGTTATGCAAATGTTTTGTGTTTGCTGGGCAGTTAATTGACCCCTTTAGGCTTCACTATCGCATTTATACACCACTTGCCATTATTTTGATCAACAAATAAACATAATAAACTTACTGATAAATGCATCAAGCGAATTCACCTTTTATGCAAAGCTGCATGTCTCTTCCACCAATTTCAACCCATATCAATGCATATACACAAAATTGCAATCTTTTAATTGAAAACAATCCTCTTCCAGAAAATACTGGAAATAAAAGGCTTTAAAAAGCTAGAGAAGCTACCCTTAATTCAAGTGAAGATTTATATGAAAACATGTCACACGAAAATGTTGTAAACAGCTAGCCCAGAGACTCTTGATGGATGTTACAATAACATATTTAGCATATATTTTTTCACACTAATATCTCCCCCTTCCGGTTGATGGATATACTCATTTCTCCAAACATCTCACAAATCTGCTTAGTGCTCGCAAGGATAGTATGGCGCCGTGTGAGAAATGACCGAGCTGTAAAAACTATTGCCCAAATGCAGTTCCAAACTTGCATATTCAGAGGAATACCCCACCTGACTTATACAACAAATACAATACAGATAACAAATTCTAATAAATGGCAGCGGCATTGTGATCAGAAGAAAAATGTAGAGGCGATGGTGCACGACCATTGTGGAGCAAAAACGTTCTGAGATATCGTTTGATATAAATCACACAGTAAAGCAGTATTATGCTGTCCAGCGACAAACTGGTTGAAATATCCTGGGTTATTAAATAAAATCGGAGTGTTTTAATTATGATAAAAAAAGCTAAGTAAGCCGATAAGAAGTATGAAATATCCTGCCCTGGGGTATTTAATAAAATCGGACTGTTTTAATTATGATATTAAAAGGTAAGTAAGCAGATAAACAGTCTGAAATATCCTGGGGTATTTAATAAAATCAAACTGTTTTAATTGTGATATTCAAATAAGCCTAAATAGCCCGTGTTTCTTCCTAAAAAATAAATCTATTTCCTGTAGTATCAGTAAATTTTCTACAATGCAAAAAACTTTTTCGATATTAAATATACCCGCAAAAAATTTCTATATCTGGATAACATGGATTCATAGTGACACGAATTCATCAATGGTAAATATTCTGGATCAAAATTATTGTTGGAACTTATCATCTCTAGGAAAACGTTCATTGCATTACTGTATTATTTATTGCATAATAACATTAAGGATTGCAATTAAATTCCAGAGTGCCACCATAAAATCTGTTTCAATCTTGGGTCAATATTTGTGATGTCAGTTCAGCGTTAAAACAACGCAGTGACGTTGCGCTAGTTGTCAAGTATAAACACAATGAATAAATCATGAAGTCCGTAGGCGGTCCTGGGCTATGTCAACCCACGGACAACTGTGCTAGATTGGACAAGCAACAAGCGCAAAAGGACGGCCAATCTGACTACCTGTCATAAACTATCAGCTAGTACCAGGCAAACACAAGACGCTGAACCAATGACGGATTTATGTTGGGGCACCGTCGGAGACGGTGGCACAACATTAAGCCGTCATGTCTCCACAATGTCTTGTGCTTACATGGCACACGAGCTACTCACGAAATTTAATTCGTAATTTAACGCTGGTAAATGTAAGTTACAGTCGTGTTCATGTTTACAAGATACATACATTATAAAAAATGATAAAATTATTTCATGAACACACGAACAAAAGATCACCCGCTAAACAAATTATATTTATGCAACTTTTGCATACAAAGCGTAAGAATGGGGTGGGTGAACCAGAAACCATACTTTCTAATACAAAAACAATGCGATTTATGAGTAGATGTACATGTATGCTGCTTTGCAGAGCCAAGTCTTTTCTTACTTGTAAAGTAAGCAGATATTGCCGTCGCGAAAGTTGTGAAAAATCGACTTCCCGATGAAAGGAAAAAGACGAGGGTTATAACTTCGTTATAACAAGAGCACACTCGATAATAGCCCGCCGCCGAATTATGATAAAGAAAGTAAAGACGAATGTCATCACGTAAATAACAACCCGAGATATAAATGGTATGTTAAACCAGCCGCTTTTCAAGTTATAGCAAGGTCAAATTATGGACGTAAAATAAATGTGAAAAATCGCAATAAGACCATTTTGATTTTTTTACCGGCCATTATTGAGCTTGTCCAAGAACTGCTTATTAGTAACATGCATAACAAACTTGAAGAGGATACTTGTGAAAATGTTGAAGTTATCGTGCCTACAAGGTCAAATTATTGACGTAAAATGAGAAAAATCGCAATAAATCGGCCATTTTGAATTTTTTTTCAGCCATTATTGAACTTGTCCAAGAACTACTTATTAGTAACATGTATAACAAATTTGAAGAAGATATGTGAAAAACTTTTTAAGTTATCGCGCCCACAAGGTCAAATTATTGACGTAAAATGAGAAAAATCACAATAAATCGGCCATTTTTTTTTTTTTTCAGCCATTATTGAACTTGTCCAAGAACTACTTATAAGTAACATACATAACAAGTTTGAAGAGAATATGTGAAAAACTTTTCAAGTTATCGCGCCCACAGGGTCAAATTATTGACGTAAAATGAGAAAAATCGCAATAAATCGGCCATTTTTTTTTTTCGGCCATTATTGAACTTGTCCAAGAACTACTTATTAGTAACATGCATAACCAATATGAAGAGGATATGTGAAAAACTTTTCAACTTATCGCGCCCACAAGGTCAAATTATTGACGTAAAATGTGAAAAATCGCAATAAATCGGCCTTTTTTTTTTTTCGGCCATTATTGAACTTGTCCGAGAACTGGTCATTAGTAACATGCATAACAAATTTGAAAAGGATATGTGAAAAACTTTTCAAGTTATCGCGCCCACAAGGTCAAATTATTGACGTAAAATGTGAAAAATCGCAATAAATCGGCCATTTTTTTTTTTTTCGGCCATTATTGAACTTGTCCGAGAACTGGTCATTAGTAACATGCATAACAAATTTGAAAAGGATACGTGAAAAACTTTTCAAGTTATCGCGCCCACAAGGTCAAATTATTGACGTAAAAGGTGAAAAATCGCAATAAGTCGGCCATTTTGAATTTTTTTTTCAGCCATTATTGAACTTGTCCGAGAAGTGGTCATTAGTAACATGCAAAACAAATTTGGGAAGGAAACATGAAAAACTTTTCAAGTTATCGCGCCCACAAGTAAATGTTAACGCCGACGCCGACGACGCCGAACTTCAATTGCAATAGCCCACCTTTTTTAATTAAAATTAAAAGGCGGGCTAAAAATACATCTAAACTGTGCTAAACACTATAAGCATCCCGATATTCATCGGGAGAGCTTAATAAATCTTATCTATCTATCTGTCAGGTGACTAAATGGGGTTTTTAGTGGCCATTATTTATATACGATTATTGATCACGTCGTGGGGGTGTCCACATTAACACAAATCAGACAGTCACCGATGGGTCCCGACTACGTGCAACTACGACTGAACATGTTCAATCGTGGCGACGTCCCACGACACGACGGATTTTGATTCAATCGTGGTCGTGTTCACACTGCTGCAATTATATCCGAACCCGACGTTGCATCTCGTCGGGTTAGGGGTAATCGCCGAGGTGTGTACTAGGCTTTGGGCTTCTGATTCGTTAATCACAGACTCTAAATTCAGGTCAAGCTATTCTAGAATGACGTAAGGAAAGTAATATATTGACAGGTGGTAGTCCCATCCATTCTGTACAAATGGCGATAAATAGGTTGGGATGTCCAGCGTTCTACGGGAAGCAATGACATAGATCTCACCCTACCTGGTAACACACGACGTTGAACCAATGCTGGCTTAATGCTGGCCATTAAACCAGCATTGCTTCAACGACTTGTGTTTGCTGCAGTCGTGAGGATCCACACCGGATTTTCCCTAATTGGGAATGCTTCAACATCAAGATATGCAATGTTTTTGTCTCAAATTAAACAACTAATCTTGAGTAATTTTCACCCACTTAAAGTTGTGGGACGTGGTAGCGAGACACCAAGTCAAAGTCTCCTGTTGGCAGTGACAATACTGGCCATGCCACAGTCAATTCAGGGTATTTTCAAATTTGACATAGATATCAAGTTCTCGAAAGCCAACACTCATAGGGCTAACAGGGCTAAAACGCGAGGCAGATAACAAAGAACATCATACAAAGCTGTTCACGTTCCAGACATAGCCATTCGTACAAATGAAAATAAATGCTCACAGCGACCAGAGTTCTGTTCAGACTCGCATTACGTAAATAGAAGCAATTTGTGGCGGCGGCTGGCGCGAGTCTAGCGGAATAACGGGACGCCCACAGAAAAAACGCTACGTGTTCCAAACCTTTCATGGAGATTGTCTTTTCAGTCCCGTCATTTGCAGCAATTTGTGAGTAGCGAGACTTGCCGAACAACGCAGCTCAACAATTATAATATAAAAGCCAAAACATGTGTCCGCAATCATAAAAATCGGAGGGACAATCATGTCCTGCCAATCTAAAAACCGTCTAAATGTTTATTGATGAATTATTGCTGAAGTCTTTACATTTTGAAAGCTTTCCTAGAGTAACATAGGAAAACATGAAGTCTGATATCTTGAAATTGCACCTTTGCGATCAGTGGTCATTTCCAAAACTTTGTATAAATTCATGCAGCGAAATTATGTACATATTTATATACATAGTCGACCAAATCAAAGTTATTAAGAATTAAATGTGTGTTGAAACATCAAGATCAAATGTTTGGCCTGAAATCAGAAACTAAACAAATATAAGTAATTTTCACCTACTTGAAGCTGTATAATAAAGAAATCAATTATATACCATAGCGGTTCAAGGATTAATAAAACACTTTCTATCTCAGACCCCCTCCGGTAACCCCAATTAGGGGAGAGCGGGGCTAGTTGTAACGGGGGTAAGTACTAACAGCGCACTTTGATCAAATTTTTGTTGATTAATTTGAACTCACCATATTATGTATCTCCATCCCATAATACCCAGGTCTTTTTGGAGAACGACTATATTGGACAGAAAACGAAGTGAAAAGTATTTTTTCGAATACCAATACATTATCACTTATCACAGTTAAAAATAAATCAAATAATTTCAACTGCGAATGATTATAGGTCATCTTGGAGAGGTCTTTTATGATGACAGTCTAAATGACTAAAAAAGCTTACTTGTAATGAGATATGTTGGCAAATGTTTTTTGGGTGCTTGTGGGGCTAGATGTAACAGTTCAGTGGAGGCAAGTTGTAACAGTGTTACATTTCGCCCTCATTATCTACCCATAGTGTTACAAATTGCCCCAATAGTTCATATAAACTATGTTACAACCTGTCCCTATAAATTTTATATTTATATATGTAGATACATCTAGAAAAATAATGCACTTAAATACAGTGTATCAGCCCTCTATTATTGTTATGCCTACCTCTTTGCTGCATCCCTATATGGACCAGGTAAAAAATGTCAATTATTTAGTAATCTGAATTTGCAATTTGACACTTGCAATTTTATTTATGTAGGCTTACGCATTAAAGGTCATGACAGACTTAATATTACATAAATGGTTAATTAAATTAAAATTATATTTCGTATAATTTATATGTTGCAACATAGTATGCTACAATGTGTCCCAATGAGCACAGTACCTGTGTTACAACCTGCCTCCATGCTGTTACAAATTACCCGCACCGGGGGCAAATTGTACCATTTTAGGTGTGGTCATATTTCACTTCACCACATAACAACTATTGATCATATTTATCTAAATGATATTCTATATAATATTATAGGGGAGATAATATTTATTTACCATATAAAATGACTTTATTCATAAAGGTAATTATCACTTGGAAAATTACCAAAATGTTGAAAATGTTACAACTATCCCCGCTGCTGACACGTCAGAAAAATTAAAACAATGAATTTCAACAAGACTCTACCTCTGCTATTTTATAGAAGCCTTTAATGGGTAAATCTGGCACCACATACATATTTCTGTCGGTGTCAAAGCAGGACTCTGCCAATGGGTCAAGAATAAATACATTGGTACATCCTGATTGACTTAGCTTAAAATCAAAGATAAACAACACGATTCCAGCGTCAGAAGAAATACGATTATTGGTACATCTTGATTCATTTAGCATAAAATCTAAGATAAACAACATACATGTAATTCCAGCGTCAGAAAAATAAATAACTCAATATTATTCTGTCACCACATAACCTGATAACATTATATCATATCTAAGAATGTCTCCGAGCATGTGTCTTCTACAAACAGCACGCCGCCAGCTTGGCCATTGCTTCTCTTCCGTTGCAGGACAAGCCAGGTGAACTGTTGGGCAAACAGACACTGATTTCCCATTTGCTTCGAGTCTGATCAGACAGCTCTGACTCTGACAACTGTGGTAGTCCAGTAAACCGCGATAGCTAATGCCTCTGATTGGTCAAGATCACGATCTCAACCAATCAGAGCCATTATTTACATAAAGCCTATAGAGAACACCAAACCAGACGAAACATCTGCGTGATCGTCTTCACAAGCTGCAGTTGAGCTTTTATCAGAGCGCAACTTCTGGTGATCTCCCTCCCAGTCTCTGTAGCAATAGCTCTATACATCTGGTTCCCAGAAAACACCAAGACGTTCACCCAATGGTGAATAACGGTTGGGCCGCCGTTGTCCAACATCAATGCAACATTGGTATACAGTATATCATACATATCATTATGGTATACATCACTGTACATTGGGAACCTGCTGAATACATCTGGGTCATGCTGCGTATTTTAACATGATTATTATTATGTTTTATATGTAGCGTTAGACAACTGTCAGAAGCGATTGTCTTCAGGCTAGCTGTGCAACTTCGTAAATATTTCTCACAGTGACTATTGAATGTTGCGAATAATGTCACCTCATTACGGCAATAATACCACGTGTCACCAGCATCGGCACAATGAAACATCGATATTGATAGTTATACATGGTATAGTGCAACCCATTAGTACCGTAAACAGGGGCTATTTTGCCACTCTATTTACATATTTGTTATCGCTGTAATAAACCTGTTTTTTTAATGGGAATATAAAGTGTCATAATTGAGGGTGGTTGTGTAAAGTATTCGCATACTTAGCATAGTTTGTATTTAGCCTTTATTAATCGGACTATTAAATAAAAATAGCCCCGGGAAACCCTGACAGTCTGTAGACTTTTTATCATTCCATTTAATATATTACATAGATTCAGGTAAATGCACCATACAGACATAACATAAAATATTCAGTTAAAAAATCATTATTTTGCAGGAAAGTTATTTAATTAATAAAATAAGTGCCTTAAACCAGTTATGTAAATATTTATATAGTTTTTAGTGGTCAGTGAGTCTAGTGGTCAAGTCCGTTTTCCTATGGGACTGAAAATGAGGCTCTGGCGGCCATTTTGAAGGGGTGGCAAAATAGCCCCGGTTACATTAAAGTGCTCGAACAGGCTCAATCTTTAAATTTCATCAATGATTTTTTTTTATGTGATAAGGACCCTTCAAATATCATAAAAAAACTGCATACGTTAATAAAATGGATAAATACCATTCCAGAGTTCAAGTTTGTCAAATTTAGAAAAAACGCATAAAAAATAACACTTCGGTAAAGTATTTTTTTCTGGTGTTGAAATATTATACAAAAATTGTAAATAGACATAAACATGTTCCCTACAATATAGTATTTACCTATAATAATAGTTATTTTTATTAACTTACGGTATTTATTGAAAACCAGAGGATTTTATCAATTTCCCGAGGGGTGGCAAAATAGCCCAGGGGGTGGCAAAATAGCCCCGGTTTACGGTACACACTCTCCCAATATATAAGATTAATAATGTGGAAATCTCAGGATGCCATGGAACCTGTAATTTTTCACAGAAATGATCGCGTTGTAATTTGCGCTCTGTTATAATCTGGTACGATATTGCAATAAGCAGAAGTCATATTGCAATAAGCAGAAGTCATTTATATGTATAAGCTGCCACGGTATTCTACTGCCCTACAATTTTCGGGTATTAAAGATACATGTATGTATATATTTCAATTTGGGGTATATACATCCCCGAGCTAGCCTATATCTTATTATTAATAATCACATACAATGAAGTATTCGCAATAATATAGACAATAGCACAAGTTGTTTAATTTCCATGTAGATCATGTTGATCCAATGTTGGGTTAATATTACCAATAATAATACAACTTTGGGTGAACATACATGTGTCCGCATTGTGCAGTAGGTGTGTCAGCCATATATTTCACGATCGCTCGCTACACCGTGAAATATAGAGCGCAGCAACATTGGGATGAGATCCTTGAGTCCACCGAGCTCGACGAGAGAGAGACAGATCTTCAAGCTCAATAAACATGAACAAGTTATTCTCCATATATATATCTACATCTATCACTATCCATGACAGTACATTGTACATGTGAGGTTTATTCCGAAAAGATCTAATTAATACAATTTTAATGTTTTACCAGCATCTTTAAAATGGTTAAGGCGACACAATCAGGCTAAAATCATAAAAAAATCGGCTATTTTATTTTGGCTTCTTAACCCTTAGAACACTGATGTCGACTACAGTAGACATTCTATATTTTTGTTAGCACCTGTATAACATGATAGCCAATTGTTAAAAATAAATTATGCTTCCAATCTTGAAACACTGATATATGTTGGGACCTAAATTTCACAAATATTTAAAAATTTCAGTCACTTGAAGTTGTGGATCGTGGTAGCGAGACACAACTTCAAGTGGCTGGAAGTTTAAATTTCTTAATTCAGTGTTCTAAGGGTTAATATGATCATATATCTGTATATGATGTAAACATGTCCATAGACTAGAACTGCAAAAGTTTTTTTAAAATTTCTGTGCAGCGCATTTACCGGTTAGGCTAGATATAAAGAACAACATTGAAATATAACGCCAAAAAAATTACCGATTTTTTTATGATTTTAGCCTGATCATGCTGATTGTGTGTCTCTTTGAAAAAAAGGCATGTACATATGCCAAACTGGAAAATTTAAAGCACATTTCTCCTTCATTTTTCGTGTTTGAAGGACAAATAAAGGCTGTCTCGACTCTCGAGACGTACTGTCGTTTGAGATTGACTCTATGTTGGTTTAATGTTGGGTTACCGTCTGCGACGCTGTCTCGTGTTTTCTGGACACTACAGTAAATTTCTGAAACCAGCATCCCAATAAACACGAGGCATTCACATATCGTTAGAGCCAGCGTGGCAGACGCTGGATCGTCATTTGCCCCAGCCACACGAGCACTTCAACGCGGATTGAATTCGAGATAAATATTATATACCGGGTTTACCACGGGATCGTTCACATGGTAAGCGGGGCAGATTCGGGTTAAATGAAATAACACGGGATATTTTCGAAAATTCTCGCCCCTACTCAGGAGTGGGGCAAATGTTTTATCCCGGAATATAGCGTGTAACTGATACTATATCCCGATAAATATTGTACGTCTGACCGCAAGATGAGTCAAACACGGGTTTAACCTGGTAATAGCGTTCCAGGGAGATGAAGTAGGCCGTACAAATATATTTTGAAGATTACAGTATTAAATAACAGAAAGCAACACAATGAATGTTTGTTGTGATAAAGCGTTATGTCTTACATTAAGTTCAACTCGCCGAAACGGCTGCAGGACTGTATGCTCTCCGTGGAGTTGAAATGGCACACGAATTCATGAACAAGTCCAGTGACCAGGGGGTGAGATGTAAAGACGGATGCTAGGTCTTCCGACTTGATATCAGACCATAAACCTGCACCTTTACCTTTTATTCTTATGTCATAAAATACACTCTGCAGATCACTTCGAATCCGGGCCACTTAGTATAGCACATTTTATTAGAAAAAAATGTTACCAAATGTATACATGTATGCATCTGAAACCATTCTATATAAATTTGACATAAGCCATAAAACCTTCAAGAACCTTTTAAATTGTGAATAAAGACCAGTGGTAGAGTAGGCGAATGAAGCTATTAGCAGATTGGTGATGACTTAAATCATGCTAATGTGAACATCTGTGCGTTTGTCTTCCAGGACAATTTACTGCATTCAGTGTACCTCAATCTGTATTAAAAAAATAATGCATAAGTGCACGTTGTATTCTCTTATATGATTGCTCTATGTTCAGAGGGTCCTATGCTCAGAAAATATTTGATCCGAAGGTCCTATGTTCAGATGCCTCGGTATCATATTCAGAAGATCCTATGTTCAAAAATATTTGTTCAGAAGGTCCTATACTCAGATGGTCCTATATGTTCAGAAGATCTTATATTCAGAAATATTTGTTTCGAAGGTTCTATATCCAGAAGGTCCTATGTTCAGAAGGTCCTATATTCAGAAGATCTTTTGTTCAGAAGGTCTTATGCTGGAACTCATTTCCATCTTTCATCTTCAGGTATAAAAACATGTCTCGTTTCTTTTTTATTTTCTTCATAAATTTATTATTCACTTCTTCTAGGGATACACGCGAGTGGGTTCCAAAGTTACGACGTTCTCGGAACTTCAAATTCCACGAGCCCCCAAGTTCCCAGAACCTGGAAACCCCGAACCCAAGTTTCGAAGTTCTGTCGTCATGCGTGGCGTTCTGCGCTGTGTCTTTTTTGTAATTCACTGATTGATATTTGAGTTTTTTTACAATGATATCTGATCACACTTCTGCAATTAAATTGCAGACTTTAAAATGCAATTTATTTTGCTGCGTCTTGCGTTACAAATTGCGCTGCGTCATGCGCTGTGATTCGCGCCTCGTCCCTTCTTGCACTGCCGTCTTTGCGCCGTATTTTGTGCCGCTTATTTCTCAACGTCAGAGGGGGTGCTGCGTCTTGTGCTGCGTCTTGCTTTACGTAGCCTACTGCTATGCACCGCTGTGTGATTTTGTTCCTCGTGCCGCGTCTTGCGCGTCTCTTGCGATGTTTCTTGCGCCTCTTCTTGTGGCGTTTTTTGTGCTGTATCTCTTATTTTTAATACAGGACATTCTGAAAATAGGAGCTTCTGATTATACGATCTTCTGAACATAGGACCTTCTGAATATAGGAGCTACTGATTATACGATCTTCTGAACATAGGACGTTCTGAACATAGGACCTTCTGAACATCGGACATTCTGAATAAGGATCTTTTAAACATTGGACATTCTGAAAAAGAACTATGTATTTAACATAGGGCCTTTAACTGGGCCAGTACTATTTTATCCCGAGTTTATCCCCAAAACATGTAATGTGTGTGACCAGAACGAGAACTAATCCGTTTCTGTACCGGGATTAACCCGCTACAAAATATGTTTGTGTGACCAGGAAATGTGGACTAACCAGAGTTATATTTTGCGGGATAAACCCGGGCTAAATAAACCGAGTCTATCCCGAATTCAATCCGAATTAGAATGTGCCCGTGTGACGGGGGTAATTAACCCTTTTTGTTGCTGAGAGACACGCGGCAGATCAGCTAAATTACACAGATATATCCGGCGATATATACACTAATTACTGACGCAGTCGTAATTCCAGCTGTTTCACGATGCATGCGTACCGTCGAAATGTAACACGGATTGTTCACAAAACCTGATAACGCTTGTATCGACGCGCGTATCAAAACCTATTTGCACTGGGCATTCGGTGCTGTCACTCAAATCATATTAATCAAGGAGCCGATTACAAAGGCGTATCAGGGAGGAAATGCCGAGAAAATGACAGCAGCTGATAAAGCTCAGCAAATATTCCCTTAATTTAGACGCTGGCCCAGCATTGAAAAAACATTGGTTTAACGTCTTGTGTTTGCAGAGAGGTATCTTTTCTATTTCACGTAATCGAAAATAGTGAGTGACGCGTTAAAGTAAACAAAAATGGCATTAAAGGTTAAACTCCTCACACGTGTATCTAAAAGATAATTAAACACACAAAGAGGGTCTTCGCCTACTTGGAACAAACAACTACAGTATTTTCATCGACTGATAAGCATGATAAGAAACATGTTTGGTTCCGATAAAAAAAAGTGGAGCCGTGAGTCAAAATAAAACGTACAGCATGCAAAAGACATTGTGAGATCGTTCCCACAAAGACAAAATAGATGTGTCACACAGTTTTAACTAAACTGGGTTAATTGGTCAAGTGTGTTAGATATGAAGTTGTGTTATAAACTGAGCCACAGCTTGGACAAGCTTCGCAAAGTATACAAAACAATCAATATAGACGATATATCTGTCGTGCCAAATTTGAGCCAACAAAACAGTTCCTGAAAAAAAAGCTTCAATATTTACACAAGGATGGCCTAATTAAGTTTTCACATATTTTCTCAACATTCCGTGCCGCAGTTCTATATGAAAAATATATAACTCTTTAACGCTTTAACCCTTAAAGCGCTGATTTTTAAAAAAAAAACTATGGTTTATTTCAATTTGAATTCATCATAAATGTCTGATTCAGCTCTTTCCGATCAGTTTGAATACCTATGTTATGGGTCTACGGCCATTAGAAATATGTTTTCTCTTACATGGCGGGGATCGACTTTAGACGGATTCAGACGACTAAAGTCGATCCCCGCGCTGTAAGGGTTAAGGGTCAATAGCGATGGAGGTCGGTGTAGCTACAGCGTCATTTCAAGAAAGCTGCTCGCCTCACAAGACACGGTTGGATTTTGTTCAGTTTGGACACGATCTTAACACATCCAAGCCAAACCCGCCACTTGTCCAGAACGCCCATCAACAGTGAGAACAACCTATGCCAGGGAATTAGAGAGCACGCCATCAAACAGCGGTGGATCCCTGTGTCCACACGTTCACGTAACGGTGTCCTTATGTACACGCATAGGTGGTGGTTTAACAGCTTATATATTAGGGGTAACCCTTCTGCTGCTGAGTTGTTTATTCCTATTTTTCGTCATTTGAAGCTGGAATTGCTAACGCAATTTCCAGCTTCAAATGACAAAAAATATGTTTATTTATCAGGTTGTTTATGAAAATAGATCGCAAATTGAATTATTTGATGAGCTGAGCATTCACATATCACAAGCAGCTTTATCATTTTCTGTGATTTTTTATTTCGAATAAAGCTTGCTTGAAACAAATATATATTATATCGGCCTAACAGGACAGGGGTTGTAATACAGTATATTTATAAAGGATACGCAATTCTCACATCTTTTTTTAGACGGTATCACTAAAAATAACACCCCACGAATGCTCGAACCTATGCACCCAACCAGGCACGTATATTTCCCGAGTCCGAGGATAATTTGCTTCCGTAATCAGGCAATGTCAATTGACAAAGGTACAAAATTAATCTGAAAAGTGGGGCTTATTATTATTGATCTATTATATGCTCTCATCCAGATGATCACTATGAAAATATAACTTATACAGAATACATGTACTTTGAAGTCTTCATATTATTTTTTAAGTAATAAAGAGCCAAGCAAACACAAGGCATTGAAACAATGCTGTCTCAATGTTGATTTCTAACATTGATTAGGAAGATTATTAATTACTAGTAATGCATTAATTAATGTATTTTAAATGTATTTGCTTTCAGACGTGATTATACCTTCTCAAACGCTGAGATACTCAGTTGCTCAGGGGTTATTTATAATTCTCAATTGAAGTAATCTATTGATCAATATCAAAGATATGCGGAATGCCGGCCCAGTGCTGTTTCTGGAAAACAACACTAGGCGACTACTCGCATTACTGGCCAGCGTCCCCTTTAATAATTCACTGCGTCGAATAGCACGCAATTGTCCTTTTTGTAACTGTAGAAATCCATCCTCAGCTCATCCATCAATTCACAAATACCGAGACACATACTGTAGATCTGGTAATATTCGCGTGATTTTAATTTTCGCGAATTTCGCGAGGACAAATTCGTGAATTCAAGAATCCCGCGAAAATTATTATTGTAATAGCTAAGCGCAATACCAAAAAAATGAAATGAATAGGTCTTTAGGCCACCTTTGTGCACATATAGGCTAAACTGGGCCAGGAGAACCTCCCGAGGATGGTGAGATGATTGAGATGACACTGCCCTCAAGACACAGGATTCGAAATTCGAGCCCTGGCGGTCTGAGGCCGAGCACGCTACCACTCGGTCACGGAGGCTCCCCACAATACTGACTTTCACACGTGGATGGGGAAGAATTTTTTTTGTTTCTTTCAAACCGCCGAGACCGGGAACCGGACCCCGAACTCTGGCGTGAAAGGCAGCGGTGCTAACCACTACCCCAGGGCCCCCGCCCAAGCGCTATACCAAAGAAAAATGAAAAATCGCAAATTCTAAACCTCGTGAGAAGTCCCAAAATCAGAAATTCGCGAAAATTTAAACATGCGAAAATTACTAGAGCTACTGTGATACCCAATCATTCCCCAGTTGTAAATTTACTGATGGGGGGGTAGGACTACCACGAAAAAATGTTGTCACACTACGTGTTATAATCATCCATGATATTAATATTAAGGGAGCAAAAGCTGTGTCTACAAAAAAAGATAGTGAGAATTCAATTTATTTCTGAGATCATAGACATGATGGCGATCCCAAGTGGTCGTAATATTTCATTCATGATAGATTTGATGAATTGACATACTGCCTGTAATTAATGTGTATGTATTTTAATTTTCTATCATTTACCAACGAAATGAATCCGAATCAGGAATGAACATTTCCATCCATTTCGTCTGAAGCGATGTGCGGAGCTACATAGCTCAACGCGTGTCCTGATGATTAAAATATTGCATAACTGCACTTTGCAAAGTGAGACAATGGATCCACATGTTCGATATACCGAATTTACTCTACACTGCCGTGCAAAACCAAAATGCAGTATTTGCTCACTTTCAAGTTAGCAGGTATACTGGTATAGTAGCAAAGGGTTTAATTAGAAGGGGAGCGAGACATTTATTTAAAAATTGTCGTAATATACATCGCACCCTTGGCATGCTTTGTGCTGAAAGAGTGTAATTGCCACAAAGTGACAGTTACATTTTATTGTGCTATTAACATGATTAAAGGTTACAGCACTAAGGGTCCGACATATATATGGATAAGCTTTGTAACTTATGTTCCCATCTATAATGATGATAATACAGTAAAATACACATCGTTTTGACCAGCTACTTTTCTGTACTTAAGAGTGTAGGGTTATGTGATGTGTGCTGAAACATAATTATTATTCGAATAAACAAATCAAAACAAAATTCAATCGGAACCTCCCAAGTTATGGGTGACTGTCGCATCGGCGAAAAAACAAACAAAAAAAGTGGCCTCGCTCGATTGATTGACCTTCACTCTTCAAACAAGATATATTCCGCGGGGGGCATTTCTCATGTTTCAGTAATGTGCCGTAATAAACGTACATCTATATGTCATCCTTCGACATTTCATTCAATGCATACTACACAACTAGTTTCCAATAAAACCTAACTTTGGTATTTAAACTTGTTAAAATCCGTGGTCAACGAGGAGGTGAGCTCCATGTGACAACATTGCTTATTCATGTATATATATACGCTGGTGGGCTGGCATGTATGTCACGATACATATACAGTATTATAGCGTCTCCTGATCGTCACATTGTACATAATTATATACTTATCACACAACAATTTAGATGTAATACATACAGTCCTAATGATTAACCCTTTACCATGTTTACCAACTAAGAACAAAGGGAGTCGCTTTTTATTTGCTTTATTAACCCTTTAAACCCTCATGATGCATTAAAGCATCATTTTACATCCCTGAAAACAGACTTAATTTTCCTACAATAAAGGTTTTTAGAACGAAAATTTCAATGAAACTGGTTTACCATTACATGGCAATTTTCTTTGATTTTCAAACCACATCAAATCATCTTCATCCACTACAAGTCGAGAATTGCGACAGCAATTCGCGGCTTGTAGTGGATGAAGATGACAATGGTAAATTCAGGCCCGAACAGGTTAACAGGTTGAATCACAGTATTGTAATTGGGAAAAATGAGTGTTTAGACATCAATATATGCAAATTTTGGACACAAAATAATCGAATATCAGTATTTTTCACGCCTTCCACGACACAATTATCAGGCAATACTGGGTCAGGGCCCGCATTCATTTCTCGTACACGTTATGATATATTGTAGCCTACCGCGACCTACAACATCGATGGGGCAAAAATTCAAATTATATATTACTTAGAGGGTAATCATGGTAATGGGTTGAAATATAAATCAGCTACATTTACAGTTTGAAAGTCGGCGACAGACTCACTTATAAGATCAAAAGAATTGCATTATACACAGCAGCTATAAAAAATCGATACGGACCAGCCAGTGGCGTGCCGTCTGGTCTGCAGTGCAAAGCCAAAAGGCAGTATCTGCTCACTTGTAAAGTAAGCAGATACTGCCTTTTTGGCTTTAAAGAGCGGTCGTGTCGTCGGCGGGGGATAAATGAATGAGTGTCCGAAATACGGGCTTTACTTCACCTTCTGCAATCTGGAGTCTGGACCAATATAGCAATGAAGGCCGAAGTCGGGATCCTTTTAAAACCGAGTCAGTTGATTCACAAATGTTCACCCACTTTGAGTTGTGGGTCGCGTCAGCGAGGCAAAACTTCAAGGGTGAAATTGGTAAAATCTCTCTGATTGCATAACATTTTGCCCTTAAACATGTTAAAAGCAGTATTTAAAGTGGTAATAAACATGTGAGATACGACAGTATAGTTTAAGTCGTAATTGACACTCAGGAGGGATAATGATTATTTCCAATGGAAATCACGACAGGAAGTACAGTGTAAGGCTCTCTTCGATCATGCACTTAAACAATTTGGAGCGAAAAATGTGGATAAACCTGGATAAAACTAACCCAGGCCACAACACACACGCATTGCGGCAATTGCAACACGAATCGTTTTAAAGATTAACAAATTGACCAGAGAGAAGACTGCTCAATCTACGACGCATTCAACAGGCAATACTGAATACAGAATACATGTACTTTAAGGTCTTCATAGTATTTTTTAAGTAATAAAGAACCAAGCAAACACAAGGCAATGAAACAATGCTGGCTCAATGTTGATTTCAAACATTGATTAGGAAAAACTTGTACGAGAATACGGACCAAGAGACTCGGCAATATAATAAGGCCCCGTAGAACACAAGTCACAACGTTCCCAGCAGACACTTGTAAGACAATGGGCCAGTGTCGGTTCAATGTTGGACTACCGTTTACGACGCTGGCCCAACATTGAGCCGACATTGGCACATCGGCTTGTTCCTGCTCCTTACTTTCCGCCTCCTTGGAGCGGGGAATCTGAGGAGTGAGATGAGACTGTCACTAAATTTGGTTATTTGTTTCTCATTCAGAAACAGATCCATCACCAACGTGAGCTGAATAAGTTATGATCAAAGGCTAAACCTGCTAAAGCTAGACGCAGCACGATAGCTCTCTCTATACTGGGTTTGTGGCATTTTATGTTTTTTTGATAATTTTCCTGAAAATACAGTTTCAATCAATGTTGGGCGCGAAATCGGGTCTGTGACTGTACTGACCAGAGTTCATGAGCCACCGACAGCAAACCAATCGAGCTACACACTTCCAAGACGATGCTGGGTTGATATTGGGCCATCGTCGTAAACGGCGAGTCAACGTTAACCATCATTGGTTCAACGTAGTGTGTTTGTTGGGATTGCCTCGAACACTCCAAGTATAGGATCTTTTAAAAAAAAATTTTTACAAATGTAACAGAAACTTTTTTATAGTTGTATAAATCATCTGACCTCATTCTGGGGCTGTCAGATAATTATCGTGACATAGTTTTTACAATCCTGACGAGAACTTGATGATAGGTTTAGAATCATAGTTTTTGCTGTTACACCATTGACATCATCAAGACTGCCGCGCAGAGCAGAATACTGCACCGTCGCTGTTATACCATACTGGGTGTGTAAATTGAGGTTTTAGCCATACTGAGTGAGTGATTTGAATAAGTTGAGTGAACGAATGACTGACTGACTGACTGACTGACTGACTGACTGACTGACTGACTGACTGACTGGCTGGCTGGCTGGCTGGCTGGCTGGCTGGCTGGCTGGCTGGCTGGCTGACTGACTGACTGACTGACTGACTGACTGACTGACTGACTGACTGACTGACTGACTGACTGACTGACTGACTGACTGACTGACTGACTGACTGACTGACTGACTGACTGACTGACTGACTGACTGACTGACTGACTGACTGACTGACTGACTGACTGACTGACTGACTGACTGACTGACTGACTGACTGAATGGTGAATGAATGAATGAATGAATGAATGAACATTGAATGAATACGTAATATAGAAAGCCTGTGTATATCAGATACACAGAACGTCCTCACCAAACAAACACGGTGCATTGGTTCTATAATGGATCAATGTCTACGACGCTGGCGCAATATTCAACAAACATAGAATCACTGTACGTGTTGCTGGGAAGTGTTACAAATTCTAAAAAAAACAGGTGAAAGTCTGAAATGACGGTCTGGACCCATGATGATTCAAAAACCGGTAGGTAAACATGGTAAAGCACGTGACCAATCGGTCGCCGGGGCTTAGCCACTAAGTCTACAAGCATGGATACGTGTATCATAATGCGTGTAAAGCCAAAAGGCAGTATCTGCTTACCTATACAAGTAGTCATATACAGATTTTTGCTTCTGCAGAGCAGTATACATATGGAAAATCAACGGATATTATGGGATGCTCTGGTGGAAGGGACCAAGTCTGATTGGTCACGAGATATCTGATAACCTGATCATCCATACTGTTCTCCAATCCAAAATGCAGTATCTACTAATACGTGTGAACATGGTGAAGCAAGCACACACTGCCTTTTGGTTTTGTAGGGAAGCATATATCTCTGTCAGAACACACCCACCAAAATTTACCATTGGTTCTATTTTGGGTCAACACCGGCAATAAGATAGCATTTGTTTACATGACCATCACCAGAGGGCGAAAAGGCAAGCTATTTTTCTTCGAGGTATCACTTCAACTGGTTTCTTGTGGGAAATAAATAGCAATTACGTGTACGTCTTTTTACAGGTCATTATCATAATTGAAGTACATGTAGCTGAATCGTTCCAGGCATGGATGAAAATTGTCATTATTTTCTTCTGGCTTCATAACCATGATGATTACATTAGAAAGGTTGATTTATACGCTTTAAACATGATATTACTATGGGTAGAGGTGAAAATATAAAAATGTGAATTAAAGAGATTTAAAATACACCCGTGATTTGAGACTATTGTTTAAACTATACATTCAGATTTACGAATCTACCGTTATGTTTATACTGACCAGGCCGACACAATGTACGGGTTTAATCATGAACCTGTATGTCTTATGTTGCATGATTTAACCATGCGACTAAAAAAATGAGGTTTTTGGTATCAAAATGTTTAACATAATTGTACCTATTTCGTGTATTTTAAGTCGAAGAAAGAACTCAATTACAATAGATTCGTTTATCCGAATTACCTTGGCGCCTCGTACATTCGGATCTACGAATCTATCGAATTTCGTTTTTTCTCCTGACTTACATTCACTTTACAATATTATTAGAGGATTTATCAGCATACAACTTACCACCGTTAACAGCTGATCAACGGCATAGAAATTCTTATTTTAGCGGTCGAATGTTACAATAATTATTGATGGCTGAATGTAAATTTGCATGTGTATCTGCTTCAGAAAATGACAATATTTTTTCAAGACACGTGATATTTCACTAATGTTCTCCGTTGATAAATAATTACAGGTAATCACCATACAAAGTTAGGAGTTTTATTCAGACCGTTAATTTTGTGTCTGCGACTTCATAAAATGACCATGCAGGCCAAGATCATCACATTCATTTTAGAAGTAGGCCTAACTGGGGTTCAGTGTCCAGATTTCAAGTCCTGATGAGTTGAATTCTCGCTGGCTAAAATAACCTACACTCAGAGGAGCAATATACAAAAGCTAGAAAAACGTCGTTAATAGTTCGTTATCTCCGAAAAAAATTATCAAATACAAATAATTCAGATAAGAATTATTCAATTATTCGATTGAAAAAAACAGTGTAGGCTCCATACCAAGGGAATTTCAGTGCTTTAAACTCCAACTAAACGGCGAAAAAACTCTCTTCTGAAAAAGTTAAACATCTCCACATTAAAAGTTGGTGACTCAACAGTCTTGACAAGTCCTCATGTAACTGGTTCGCATCTCCGCATGGAGAAACAAATCAGCGCACTGTGTAAGTCATATGGTCACCAGATCCACATGATTGGAAAGATCGTCAAATTTCTGACACCACGTCCTACAGAACAACTTGTTCACTCTTTTGTGACCTCTAGATTGGACAATTCAATTGCAATTCCTTGTTCTTTGGTTTATCAGACAAACCCATTCACCGGCTGCAACTTTTCAGCATATAGCAGCACGACTCATCACGCATACCAAGAAACATCACACATACATGTGATGATGTCATGAGACCTTTACACTGGCTACCAGTGCACGGATCACTTTCAAAATCCGGCTTCTGGTATCTAAATCCCTTCATGGGTTGGCACCAGTGTACCTCACAGAACTCATACAGTTGGAAAAAACATGGACAACTGAGTATTTTGAGTGTAAAAACATGACTGTAGTATAAAAATTTACATTTTTGATGCCAAGACCGCCCACCAGTGCCCAATGTCTGAGCAGGACCCTGCTCATAAATTAAACCATAAATTAAATCTGTAAAGCGCACTGAACAGAGCCAAGTACTGGAACTGCGCTATATAAAAACATTTTATTAAATTTATTATTATTTAAGTCGCGGGCAACCATTTCGCATCCATCGTAGGCCTATGCTTTCTACACTTCTACGAAGATATGGGACACTTTTCTGAACACTTCCCAGCATTTTGAAGGCTAATGTTTATGGTCTAGCAGGAATTGTACCGACTCAATCCAGACAAGAGATGAAACCATAAAAAGCAATAGAGCATGTAGAGTACTCGGTTGAACAGGTACGACTAATTTTTTCAAAGATATATACACATACAATGATTACTCTTGAGAACGAGCATTTGAGGCACGATGTACTCGATTCTGGTCGATTGCAAATAAGAAAGACCAGGTAACAGTTTTGCTGATATTTAGCCTATAAACGCTACG
Source organism: Flabesymbios commensalis (assembly GCA_964017125.1). Classification (NCBI taxonomy): domain Eukaryota; kingdom Metazoa; phylum Annelida; class Polychaeta; order Terebellida; family Flabelligeridae; genus Flabesymbios; species Flabesymbios commensalis. The sequence continues at coordinate 29,846,988 of OZ024912.1, forward strand.
TTCTCTTATTTAAATGTATGTGATTAACTTCCACGTGTGTGGGAATTACTCACATAAAATTGTTTAATTTGAGACAAAAAATGTAAATCATGATGTTTAAACACTCATTTCATTCACAATAACAGTGAATAACTGATTTAATTTGCTAAAAACAAATTAAAAACGACGATAGTCGTGTTTAGTGTATATTGGTTCAAGTTAAAGTCTAATCTTGAGTCAGTCTGATTATTCGTACAATAGTGAAGCCAAAAAGCTAATATTCATTACATTAAATTCGCTGCATGGTTGGCCAAGGTTTTAAACGGTGATCGATATTGAGACAGACTACATGATGTATGTCTGCTTTTAATAAAATCTGACCAAATGGCTGTCAAACCACCTCATGTACGCATAGCAGAGGAAGATTCCACGAAGAAACAATAACTATAAAGCGGAAAACACATAGGACGCGTGCGACACGCGAGCGACACGCGATAGCTGCGCGAGCGTCGCGCGACAGATTAAAACACATAGGACGCGTTAACTCGCGAGCGTTACGCGTTAAATAGTCAATCTGAGCAATCATCATCAAACGATTTTTAAATTTTAATATTTTAATTTGTGAATTCTCGTGATAATTACAGAACTGTTACTTTTCGTCAGCTAAGATTGTTTTTAGAATACAACCATATAAGGAACATATTTGATTATAAATCTATACGAAGCCAATGAAGCGACATTTGAATTCGCACTATAGTAAGTTTAAACTCAATATAATGAGTTAATATAGTATAAGGTAAGGTGATATTTTATATGTATATTTGGCCTCAGGCCCATCGTACATCAATTAAATACATCTCAATATTATCATGGTCATGGTTAAGTATTATTCAACAATTGTTTTCTGAGAATAAATGCTTTGTATATATAACATGCAACGTCTTTTGTACAGATTGTTTCTTCACTCTGCATTATTTTGACAAAATTTTCATAAAGAGATAGAGAAACTGAGATATGTGGAGCTATGAATTTGTTAAACAAATCCGTATATGCTGTACATTTCATAAGAAAATGAAATTCGTCTTCGATAGAGTATAAATTGCACAAAGTACATATTCTTTTAGCTAATACAGCATTGGTATGCCTTTGACTTTCAATCTTTAGATTGTGACTTGAACATCGTAAGCGACTAAACGCTACAAAATATTTCCTAATACATAATACATCCAAATATCTTTCATGCTCTAATTTATACTTATAAGTAGTATATACAGCTAATTTACTGGAATTTCTAGTGCATCATACCACTTTTTGTTACAAAATTGTGAACTCGATATATTGACTTTAGAACTCGATAAATTGAGTTGTGAACTTAATATATCTGTATCTGTATCTGTATATTACGTGGCAGTACGCATTATTGTGCTATCGCGCCACGGGAGTAACTTAGCAAGGCCTGTTATCATTCATGATATCATTCATGGCTTTATATATGTGCCAAGTACTCCATGTTGTGGATTTTTTGGGGTCTCGCCGGATGGAAACTGCGCCTACGTCCATTGAGGTTCTTTTACGTCCAACTCAAAGTCAGTCAGACGAGCCATCTGATTTACGTGTTTCTCTGAGCCCCACGAGTGTATACAGCACCTGGCAGTCCCAGGCGGTCACCCATCCAATTATGAACCGGGCGCGACGTTGCTTAACTTCAGTGATCGAGCACAAACCGTTGAGCAAACGCCGTATTCCGTATATAATATATTGAGGTGTCACCTCAATATATCGAGAATGAAACTCAATATATTGAGTTGTGTTAACTCAATATATTGAGTTAACACCTCATTATATCGACTTCACTACTCAATATATAGAGTTATGAAAACTCAATATATGGAGTTGACACCTCAGTATATCGACTTCACTACTGTAACTCAATATATCGAGCTGTGACAACTCAATATATTGAGTTGACCCCTCATTATATCGACTTCACTTCTCAATATATCGAGTTGTAAAAATTCAATATATGGAGTTGACACCTCATTATATCGACTTCACTACTCAATATATCGAGTTCTGACAACTCAATAGATGGAGTTGACACCTCATTGTACGTTTGTGACAGTTGTGACAATCAATTCAGTATATTAAAGTTGACAACTCATAATATCGAGTTGTCAACTCTATTAAATTGTCATAACTAGATTGCGTTTACAACTCGATATATTGAGTTCACAACTCATTATATCGAGTTGTGAACTCAATATATCGAGTTCATAGCTCAATATATCGAGTTGACAACTCCACATTTTGACTTGACAGCTCAATATATTAAGTTGTCAACTCGATATATTGAGGAGCCTATTTTTTGCACTTTTATATTTCGGGATTATAAATGTATGCTTAATTGAAACAAAGTTTGTTTTACCGAAAACACGTCACCCACACACATTTGCTGGATCAACACTGGATGTCTGGGGAGTACCCAATAAATCATCATATGCTGACGTCATACTGTGGATTCACCTCGCGTAAAGCTCCAGAAGTGATCGGTGACGCTCGCGTGTCGCTTGCCGCGTGACGCTCGCGAGCGTTGTATTTATGCAATGTGAAATGAACTAAAGCGATTGCTTACGCGTACGTCGCGTGACGCGTGACGCTCGCGTCCTATGTGTTTTAGGCTTAAGACGTAACTCCATTAGCCGCATCGAAAGGAAAGTCCAAGTCGCTATCTGAATGAACTGAAGTGATGGTAGGGGAGTGTCAATATCCTGCCTCACATTCTCCACAGAATAATCGCGCCGTGTTTCTATATTTAGGAGCGCCTGTAGTCATACAAACCCAATCATGGAGATTCCGGCTTCCCTCCTGCTCATATAGCACGGCTGATGGCCATCCATGTGTCCACTGGTGTGATATTATAGGCTAAAAGTAATTAGTCTACATGGTGTCCACGGTGCGAGCATGAGATCCAGAACACTAATTATATATCTTATCACGGCAGGATAATACAAACAAAACGAAACGATCACCCAACTTGGATCAATGTCTGCGATGCTGGCCTAACGTTGAACCGACTTTGGGTGAGCGTTTTGTGTTTCTGAGATGATAGTTTAGACGTAAATTTAAAATAACAAAAATTAATTAAAATTTACAAAGTCATATCAAGAGGTGAGTTGAGAATAGTCGGCAAATGAGCCACGTTGATATATTCACTAGTTTCCTAATTTTTAAGTGAATTTTGAATTAGTCGAAACAATTTGCACAGAAAAAATCTAAGCATTGATTTCCATTGTAGTTACTCATTTAACTGACCGACCACAATGTTATCTTTGGTATTTCTGATCAGAACATTTTCAACAAACATCGACGGTAATTTACTAATCTGATGTTGGCATACGATCACGCAATAATGCAAGTCTATCCATTAGGCAAATTGCATAATATTAGTCTGCCCAGTGTTCAATTACAGGTCAGTTGGGGTACTAACTCCACAATTTTATGTAATAATATCTGCACGCGTATAAATGATACACATGAGCCTCTTTCGAACGCTATTCGACATTTGTACTGCCTTTATCTCATGGGGATGATGAAATGAATCGGAGGACAGACCTACAGTCAGAGGATTCTGCAGTACGACCCTTTAGTACCAAGGTGGCGATACAATCTCGTCAGGCTAAGTATTCAAGTGTGTCCTATTGACGGAGATGTATCACACGTAACATGCGTAATGTCAACAGCCAGGTAGACGTATTACGATGCTTAACCTGTTAACGATAAGCAGTGATCCGTGCACGTTTCGAAATGGTAAAGTTCATTTTATAGAAGCTGGTAAAGAGTTCATAACCTGCTAGGCTTAACTGAGGTGAAAGAATATCGCTTCCTTTGCACAGCATAGCGTCTTATGCAACTGGTTCAAATAAAGTGACTGCGACACTTTCAGTTTGGTTTCAAATAATCATGATAATCCCCTATAACCTTACACGTAGCTGAGGGTATGTAGGTCTTTCTTGAAAGTATTGTTTGTCTCCCCAGGCTACATACATGTACTTTTCAAACCGGATACAGGTACAAGCTCTTGAATGAATATATGTATCTTCGATAGGCAAGTGGTCAAAGTTCAAACCATATTGAAAAAAAAATCTGTAAATATCTGACATGAATCATATTGGATATGTTTGGTGCTTTAGAAATGCTTTGATTTGATTCAACCATTTGAAGCTGTGATATTGCGGTTCGCGGCAGCTAGACACAACCTTAATAATGTCCATCATGTGAATATGTTTTCCAATGTTTCAATTGTACTTTAGGGCTTAACCCTTTAACCGCCGATGCCGCATATATTCGGGTTTTAATTTTTTATTAGCACATTAAGTACCACCTTTTAAAGTTGACCTCCATTTTGTCAAATCTCAATAATTTTCACTCACTTGAAGTTGTGAATCGCGTCAGCGAGACACAACTTCAAGTGGGTGAAAATTCAGATTGATTAATTTGGCGGTTAAAGGGTTAAAGGGTAATTACGTCATTATCGTGAAGCTCCACACCAGTGAATAGTGTTTCCCAGAAACCGATACCACGTAGGCATTACATGGTGCCCACTGCGGTAAAGTTCGTGTCGGGTATGCTTGCAGATACTGCCTTTCGGCTTTGCACGACACAACCACTGATAACGGCTCAGACATGCACTGCGAGATATGACGGTCTGGGCCAGTGTTCTCGTAGCCGACGAGCTGGAAATTTGGTATTTTATCGGTCGAGATGTCGATCAAAATGTCTATTAATTTAAACATTTTAAACATGATAACGATTCAGGTTGACCTCTACAAGAATACTGGTCATGAAGAGGCTGTATATAATTTTCTTAACTAAAATATATATTTGTTGACGGCTCTGAACGAGCGAACGATATTATGCGCAATACTTTCTGTATGATCGTATTAGAGAAGGGGACATGACGCAATGGGTGGAGCACCTGACGCCTCGCCAGTTATGCATGGGTCCCTGCTGATCCTGTGTGGGGTTTTCACAGAAAAAATCGGTTTCTCCCTTTTAAACGTAACTAGGCGATCACATTAATGGCGGCCTCGTCGAGTTAATGTTGAGACGAGTGCATCGACGTTAATTTCGCGCAGGGCCACGCGCTGTGCGCTCCTCACACATGGTCGTATTCACGGTATACGGCGATTTTTTACGAGTTGAATTGTTCCTTGTAAACCATGTAAATTTTGAAATTAGCATGTCACATTCGGATTCCTTGTGGTGTAGTAGTATCAGACATTATCTATATGCCCACATTTGCACTCAATACTGTGATATTGAACCTCGCGAACGTCGATGCTGACCATCACCAGACTGTGTGACGTCAATTATTAAGACTCAGTGGTACTATGATATCACGTTGACATGAATAACGAATAACATGCACAAGAATGAATGATGCGTGTGGGAACGTAATACCATTTTTTTTTAAATCGTCGTCCTCAGTTCTGCTATGAAAGGCCAAAAGGCAGTATCAGTTTACTTTACAAGTAAGCAGATACTGCACAACCATGACAACAAAAGAACAATACAACTGGTCATGCAAGCTGCAGAACGATCTTGAATCCCCCCCCCCCCCCCGTGTAATTTGTTAAAAAAGTACATGTATGCATCCAAGCAGTTCAGCATGTTCATGAATGTGAACAGCCCTACTATACCTTTTACTATGACTGTATACCATGTATACCGGTACTTTAATGATTTTTGCCAAGCGTTTTTTCAAGCACTCAAGTAATGCCTCAAATATGATTTGTTTTCTTTGCGGTCAATTCTTAGCCCTTTCAAAGATCGGAAAAATAATAAATGAATTGATTTTCAGCATATTGATACACTAAGCAGGTACATGCAAGAAGAGGAAGAATCAGAATACAGATCTGATTGAGTAACATTTCGTTTTGAAAGATTCCGTGGTTAAAATCATTTTAACAAAATTGGTTTCATGTCTTGTTGTTTATTTGAACGGTGATGACTATCAAAAAGTGAACGCATTAATTGTTACATAAAGCAAGCCAAACACTTTCCAACACTGCATAAAACATACTATTCGCTTCCTGATGACGACAAAATGTCCTTCGCATCTGTATGACGACCAGACACTCCACAGTTTTAGGTTACAATTAGCTGGATGAATTAATGACAAATAGGAATAAGATGACGAAATTGGGGATCAATAATATCTCAGCATGTGCTCCAGCTACGATGACAGTGGCATGTGCATTTGTACATGTCATTGTGAGCGGTTCGGTAGCAGGTCGCAACAAATTATTGACTGTGCAAATTACATAATGCAAGAAAATATATTCTTGTGAAACCCAAGAATGGATATGCACTATGTGGTTTATATCGTGAATTGAAGATGTGTTTTACCAAACTCTAGATAGTTAATTTACGATATTATTTTTTAAATATATATTTTAAACTCAAGTGCATGCTTCCAGAAAATCAAACATCTGTGTCGAAGCTAAGATGTAGTGCTGATAAAATTATGGGCTAATTAATATTTTTTAATATTAGCACGAAAAGTCTCATTTTTGGAAGCTCATTTTCAGTAGATTACAATGCCACCGGATAAGCGCAAAACATAATACAGACGCAATATAATCATGATCATGGTGGAAAAACGAGAAGATTAAAACATTGATAAATAGCCTAATCATGCTAATTACAACATCCATCAAAGAAACACGGCATTACTATTATCAGTGAAAGATTTAATGGGAAAGAAATATAAATATGATCTTCAGAAAGGGAATAGAAAAACAACTTTAGGTGAAACATGAGAGATTTGTAGTTTGCATTATTTACACATGTACATCTACATATATATATATATACATGTATACTTGAAGCTGGAATTAACGATGATTAACCCTTGGGTTGCTGAATTGTTTGCTATAAGTTTTCATTCATTCGAAGCTGAAATTGCTGACGCAATTTCCAGCTTCAAATGACGGAACAGTGTTATATTAATGAAAAATAGACATCTCCACTATCGAATTATTTCATGATCGGTACATGTAGGCTCGTACGTGTAACTGAGATCTAAAACTATTTCATCAAACTTGGTGATATTTCTATTTACCTGTAAATGATTGAAACCGTATAGATACAGTTTCTGCGGAAGGTTTATTCAGGTACATGTAATTGGGAGAGCCCAACTAGTCATGGTATTGTTTGTAATAAGATCTAAATCTCACTGCACAGCACGAAAATGTGCTCTCATGTTTTTAAATTCATTTAAATATTTAGAATCATTTGTCAAATTCTCCAAAAACACGAGACGTCGTACCATAGTTCTTTTTGTTGGATTACTTCATAACGCTGGCCCAACATTAAAACAACATCGGATCAACATCTCGTGTTTGCTGTGCAACGGAGCCAGCCATCGATCAATATTCCACTTTCCAAAATGCATCGCTTGTAGTGCATACAATCTTCAACTCAGCGGTGTTGAGAAGCACCACTCCAAAAATAGGATATTTAAACTCTCGGTTGGTTCTGAGGTGCAGTATTGCGACGTTTCGCACACCAATTAATCCAGAAGCTAGCCTCACAATTGAGCTGACAAGCGGAAATAATATGGCAATAAAAAACAGTCCCTCTCAGAAAAGAACGCAGGTCCTTTTTCTTGGTGCTTTTGTGAAATAATTGTCATCTCTCCAGAAATCTTGGGTGCAATGAACAAATATACAACAGTGAGCTTTAACAAAATCTACATAATAAATTAGTGATATCGCGTTTTAGAATTCGCTTAGTAGTATAATGATCATAGATAGAAACTTAGAAATGGCATATCTATACAAAGTAATAATTAGCAATATCATAACGCACTGTAAATAACAACCCATCTTAATTTTCATTCTTAACGACATAGAACACATATTGACTTTCGTCCATTTTAATCACAGTTACAACGGTTACGTCAGCTACATGTACAATCACCGATAAAAACATTCAGTCTATCATTTTAATACAGATTCAGAATAAAGCAGTACGATAAGAAACAAATGAAGTGAAATGTTGTAAATTATATCAAATGTTCTGCCCAGTTAAGGCGGGATGATGTATTAAATACGCACTTGAAATAAATTTTAAGATAACAAGACTACATAAGTCCAGGAGCTCCCGCGACGAATTAGAATTTGATTTAAGCAATTTTGTGTAGGGTTTTTAATGTAGTACTAGGCTAGGTCAAAAATCAAGACGCAAGACAACTAGGTCTAAGAAGCTCAGTCTAAGAGTAAGATAAGAACTAGACGATTTTTGTCAGAGATTGCAAACCTCCATTAAAATTAATGATCCTAATCAGTATCCCAGTAATGGTCTACCTATCTGGCATGGTTTACCCGATATCAGGTCAATCGAGGTAACTAATAGCTGATTTACGGTCATTTTGAATTCGATATAAACTAGTTAAAAACTTAGGGTGCATCCCTCCCCCGAAACCTCATATTTTGTTTTATAGTAATAGACTAACATCTAACACAGTTTGCAAAATATTGGGCATGTGAAAGTAAATAATGGCCGATAGGGGGCCATTTTGAATTTGATCGAGTCGGAATTTTTCAAGATGCATCCTCAGCTGAAATGTCACATTTCATTCTATAGTAATGGTCTAGCCATCTAGCACGGTTTACCAAATATCGCCCATGTGAAAGTGAATAATGGCCGATAGGAGGCCATTTTGAATTTGATCAAGTCAAAATTTTTCAAGATGCATCCTCTCCTGAAATCTCACATTTTGTTTTATAGTAATGGTCTAGCCATCTAGTACGGTTACTAAAAACCGGCTATGTGAAAGTAAATAATGGCCGATAGGCGGCCATTTTGAATTTGATCGAGTCAATTTTTTTCAAGATGCAACCTCTCTTGTAATCTCACATTTTGTTTTATAGTAATCGCCCAGCTATCTAGCACGGTTTACCAAATATCAGCAATGTGAAAGTAAATAGTGGCCGATAGGCGGCCATATCGAATTCGATTGAGTCGAAAGTTTTTTAAAGGCATCCTCTCTCTAAACGTCACATTTTGTTTTATAGTAATGGTCTAGCTATCTAGCACGGTTTACCTGATATCAGGCCTATCGAGGTAAATAATGCTGATTGTCGGCCATTTTGAATTCGTAAATTAAAAATTTTCAGGGTGCATCCTCCCCCGAAAACTCACACTTTGTTTTATAGTAATCAGGTAATGGTCTAGCCATCTAGCACGGTTTACCAAATATCAGCCATGTGAAAATGAATAATGGCCGAAAAGGCGGCCATTTTAAATTTGATCAGGTCAATTTTTTTCAAGATGCATCCTCATCTGAAATCTCACATTTCGTTTTACAGTAATGGTCTAGCCATCTAGCACGGTTGACCAAATAACGGCCATGTGAAAGTGAATAATGGCCGATAAGCGGCCATTTTGAATTTTATCGAGTCTAATTTTTTCAAGATGCATCCTCTCCTGAAATCACACATTTTGTTTTATAGTAATGGTCTAGCCATCTAGCACGGTTTACCAAATAACGGCCATGTGAAAGTGAATAATGGCCGATAAGCGGCCATTTTGAATTTTATAGAGTCGAATTTTTTCAAGATGCATCCTCTCCTGAAATCACACATTTTGTTTTATAGTAATGGTCTAGCCATCTAGCACGGTTTACCAAATAACGGCCATGTGAAAGTGAATAATGACCGATAAGCGGCCATTTTGAATTTTATCTAGTCAAATTTTTTCAAGATGCATCCTCTCCTGAAATCACACATTTTGTTTTATAGTAATGGTCTAGCCATCTAGCACGGTTTACCAAATAACGGCCATGTGAAAGTGAATAATGGCCGATAAGCGGCCATTTTGAATTTTATAGAGTCGAATTTTTTCAAGATGCATCCTCTCCTGAAATCACACATTTTGTTTTATAGTAATGGTCTAGCCATCTAGCACGGTTTACCAAATAACGGCCATGTGAAAGTGAATAATGACCGATAAGCGGCCATTTTGAATTTTATCTAGTCAAATTTTTTCAAGATGCATCCTCTCCTGAAATCACACATTTTGTTTTATAGTAATGGTCTAGCCATCTAGCACGGTTTACCAAATAACGGCCATGTGAAAGTGAATAATGGCCGATTGGCGGCCATTTTGAACTTTGACAAAATGAATTTTTTCAAAATACATCCTCTCCTGAAGCCTTACAATTTGTTTTATAGTAATGGTTTAGATATCTTGAGCGGTTTTCATGATATTCCACAATATCAGGCCTGTCGAGGTGAATAATGGCTGATAGGCGGCCATTTTGAATTTTATCAACTTCAAATTTTTCAGGATGCATCCTCTCCTGAAACCTTACAATTTATTTGATAATAATGGTGTAGCTATCTTGAGAGGTTTTCATGATATTCCGCAATATCAGGCCTGTCAAGGTGAATAATGGCCGATAGGCGGCCATTTTTAATTTTATAGACTTGAAATTTTTCAAGATGCATCCTCTCCTGAAACCTCACAATTTGTTTTATAGTAATGGTGTAGCTATCTTGAGCGGTTTTCATGATATTCCGCAAAATCTTTCAGTCGGATTTACCGATGTTATAAATTAGGTCAAAGTGCTGGGTCAACTTCAAGGTCAAGGTCCAAAAACCTGAAAAGGCACAACTAGGGACCTTAGAGAACATGTATGTGCAATATGACTGTCATCGGCCCAGTACTTTTCGAGATCTGCTCCGGAAACGAAGTGCGCGTCAAAACGTCTAAATAGGTCATAGTTCTGAACCAGAAGTAGGTCAAAGTTCAAATACCCCAAAAGGCACAACTAGACCACCTAGGGGTGTTGTGTGTAAAATTTGAAGACAATCGGACAAGTACTTTCAGAGATATGCTCCGGAAACGAATTGTTTACGGACGGCCCAACGGCCCAACGGCCCAACGGCCCAACGGCCCAACGGCCCAACGGCCCAACGCCGTCACATCATCATTTTCTCCTCTGCAACCTTGCGTATTGAATTCAGATTAAAAATATTTTAACCCGTCCATTAGCCACCTGGAAGTAGCCCACATACCAAAAATTGTTATCCTAGCTTATTTTCTCACAAAGTTATAGGCAAAAGAAGAGGCCAAAAAAAACGGAGGTAGAATCCATAGCTCCCTTCGCTCACCTACGGTGACGGCGGGAGCTAAAAATACCCTCTATAGATACAAATCATGGAATTCAGAAAGGGCTGAAAGTTTCGGACCAGACATATGGGCTTTAGGTTAACTTTGTGCACATATAGGCTAAACCAGGTCAGGAGAACCTCTTGATGATGGTGAGATGAATGAAATGACACAGCCCTCCAGACACGAGATTCGAGTCGAGCGCTGGCGGTCTGAGGTAGAGCACGTTACCACTCGGTCATGGATGCTCCTCCAATATTGAATCTTTACAAGTGAGCAAAGAAGAAATATTTTGCATCTTTGAAACTTGACTGCCAGAGAGGAGTTCTAATACATGATCTCCGAGCACAACAGCACCAGGGCCGAAGACCCTAGGCTTTGGACCAGACTTTGGATAAAGACCTTCTAGGTAAACACTAGTCGTTGAACCAATGTTGAATTGATGTTGGACCACCGTCTGCGACGCTGGCCAACATCAACTTAACATTGGTTTAACGGCTCGTGTTTGCTGGGGTCGATGGACTCCTGGGGTGCCTCAGTGACGTGGATGACCCGGCTGCCGAGCATTCAAATTGATCTCTTCCACGGTGTAGACCTGGCGAATTTCCACACAGGTGATTTGTCACGAGAGACCCAACCCAACAAACTAAAGACGCTCACCCAATGTTGGGCCAGCGTCGCAGGAGCTGCACCAACATTGAACCACCAATGGATAAGAGTCTCATGTATAATGGGAACTTACGCCAATGGCGGCATTGATTTTGATAGCTACTCTGGTGAAAAAAGTATTGAGAGGAGGCGCACAGAAGACCCGTAAGGCATTGAATACAAATGTGTGAGCTGACAGACCTGCAGTACGATCCGCGCGGGGGGGGGGGGTAATTATTTGCCTGCGCGCGCACATATTTCGCATTTTAATAGAACTATAAACCGATAAACAAGTGGGATCACAATGGTAATCACAGAAAAAAAAAACCAGTGTAATATTTATTAAACTATGGAGTAGATCCGAGAACAAAGGTTTCCTAGTCTTGATATCTAGCGAACTGATAAACAGAGGTTTGTGGAGCCAACAAAGTAAATTTTGGAAAATTTAGAACGATTTTTATGCAATTTAGCATCTGAAAGAGGTCATGATCTACCCCCCCCCCTCTGAATCCGCCAAAAGATGCGAACTGAAAAAATTCTCACCAGAATCAATGGTCGGAATAATGTACACGGTCTGCAGAACTAGAAACAACTTATAAATACAACCCTTTTTCTCGCTATGACCTGCTGTACTCGCTCCCTTAACCACTGTTAACCCCTAAATGTCGATTAGAGTGAATGTTATTACATCTCCGTCTTTAAATAAAAATAGCTCACAGCTTTATTATCACGATACTTTATAGAACTCTCATTAATCATGGTGATCGTTGTGAATTATCAAAGATTATAAAGATTATCGTGTACAGTGTCTCCCACTAGAACTATTATGCCGTGCAAAGCAATATTAGCAGATAGGCCTACTACCTTGGCTTTGCAGAGCTCAGCAGTACGTATTGTCCTGGATCAGCGAGTGCAAAACTCATTATTGAGACGTGAAAGAGTCTGATAAGACAGTTTACTGAAATTACATCGTCGATAGCTTCGTGCTAACTACTTATTTACAGTGTACTTTGCCTTTAAAATAGAGACACAAAGGAAAGTGAAGACATTTATTTTTACGATATGGTTTCCTTCCAGCACAGATCATAGCCTTCTCTGCCAGCACAACTTCAGTGCATGGCTCGCGACCTGAGCATATATATATATACATTCATGTACATGTGTAGATTTGTTCGACACAAATATGTGAACGATTTAACAACGAGCTGACATCAGCTCTAAGGCGTAACTTCTATTTATGCACAATCTTGTTTGTCATTATGTATTTTATCAAATGTAAACGTGGTGGTGTGTTTGTGCATCACGAAATAAATCCAACGAGGGGTTTCAGAGACATTTCCGGAAACGAGAATACGAACAGCCGGACGGAGTGCTGACGCCAAAGTCACCCCTCACAGCTTTCGTTGGGGGATAAAAAAATCCCCAAAATGCGACAAAAATGGTATGTGGGTCGGTTGTTTATATCATGATATCGTGCTATAATTTCGAATAGAATATACAAATTGGAAAATTATGTGTATCGTGGTATTTGAGCAAAGAGATTCTCCAACTGCTTTTGAGATGTTAGATAAGGGGGGGGGGGGGATACATTATATTTCAACAAAATGCTGTGTTCTCATTTATTGTCCTTTACGGAACACATGTCTTATATAATATATATATATATGAATATCAGTGAAGGAAATAATTCAGTTTGTGAGACCTACAGTATAGGCCTATACATGTAAATAGCATAATACATACATGTATGTATGTCGTCATTGGGAAATATAGAAATTACGTGAAATATGTTAAACATGTTAAATTACAATACCAACTTCATTTCAAATGAATGGAAAAAAGAAACAAACAATTCAGCGGGACAATGGTGAAAACATGCTAAACTTCTCAGGTGGGCAGAGAAAGACGTTGACAGTGCTTAGTATGGACACTTCATACGCTTCCAGTCTAGTTTATGTGCAGTCATAAGTGACAATAAACGTTTATCAGTGGGTACCAGCTGAAGATAATCACACATAACTAACGCCGCAATAGACACATGATTCTAAAAAATCAGGCCAAGAGAACGTGGTTGGTCTGTTACTATATGGAAAAAACTGGCTATTAGTATTTATAGTCTGTCATTATTTAAAATTAATTAATGATGCATCTTTTTTTACATGGATAAGCAGTGTTGAGATCAGGATATTAGAAGAGGCAATTAATATGAAAACAATACCATAAATATTCCTTGTGGTCAAATAGGGCAGCTCGATTTCCAAGTCAGTAAGAAGATTTATCACAAGTAGCAGGGACAGGCCATGGCCATGAAGGGCAACATAGCACTGGGGAATATCAACACGCAGTGGACTCTCAGAGATAAAACACTGCAAGTCCGACAAAATAAGACCCAGTGTCGCAGTTAAACCGACACTATGTCTCATTTTGTCGGAATTGCAACAAGTTTTTCAACAAGTAGGAGTTAATTCCCAAATAAATACGTTGGATGTTTTCAACGGGCTGAATACCAATTGGTGTGTAGTGTTACAAAAAATGTCCTATGACAGATAAAGGGTTGAATGAGTTTCAACCATGAAGTGCAGATCTATGGCCGTTTTTAACCTTTTTATTCGTCCTTCAAATAACATTCATAACAAGTAATTTTGAAGTAAAAATTACATAAATTCGCTAGATTATCATACAGCACTGTAGGCCTATATTTTATTATAATTTATCAATGTAAGTATTTTTACCTCCTTGAAGTTCGGGGTCTCGGCAGCGAGACGCAATTTCATGTGGGTGAAAATTTAAATTACATATTAGCGCGTAGAGAGTTACTTTCCTCTTTTTCGCCTATTGTACCCCCCCCCCCCCTCCGTTTTCTTTTCTGAGTAACATGTGTAACCGCAAGAAACCCCTGGCTCCACATCGGAAGCCATTCAAAATTATTCAGGTGAAGAATATTGATTTTGCCATTTACAGCGTAACTATCATGACTACAATCGATATACAGTAAATATTTGTTCAACAAAGAAATAAAATCAACACATGTGGTAAATATCATGAACAGGTTTAGATTCTATAGCGTACCCATTCAGCCAGAAACCACGACTGACCAACGTGTTACATTATATATTGACCTTCAGAATGATCAGGCTCGATTCGTCATAATCATCAGCGAATAATTTGTCTGGTGTAGCGGAGCAGTTTGCTACACAAATTGGGGCAAATGCTACACAAAATTATGTTGGTGTAGCAGTTTTTGAAATAGAGAATAATAGTTTTAGCACATGCTCAGCTGCTATACTGCTAGAAAAATTTACGGAGAAATTAACTATAAATTTGCTATATTGCATACATGTAGGCCCCCCTATGTTTTTTGCTGAGCACTATATATATTATCAGATCGTAGTTTGGGACCGTAACGCTAACATGTAATCGACCGGTCTAGTTGAAACATTCTGCATTATAGGCCTACAGAATGTTTCAACTGGATTGAAAGTCGACCAGTGCTAAGGATGTTACTAAATATATTTCACGAGGGTTCAAGAGCTCATTTTGTAAGGATATGGCACAACTCAATACAAACCTTTCTACGATTTATTTACTGACCCGTCGTTTGTGTACAAGGTCTGTGTTTGTCTTGAAGTCACACACAAGAAAAGCACCATTACTGGCAGTGACGGTTAAATGAAAATCTCAAGGACAACAGGACAATTGTACGCCAGGTCGGCATTGTGTGTTCAGGACTATGTGAAGTTTACAATTACATTATACCACAGATGAAGATCCCTTTAAGTTGTACAAATACAGAAATGAGAAAATTGTACAATGCAAAAGCTGTACAAATTATATATTTTTTTTGATTATTTTTTAAATATTTTTCCCCCAGGATAATACAGTAACCAGGTAACATTAACATAGCCCGGGTTAACCCTTTCAAGCCTGAATTTCCCATTGTCATCTTCATCCACTACAAGTGGATGATGATGACTGGAAGTGGGTGATAAATTAAAGAAAATTACCATGTATTTGTAGAACAGTTCCATCGAAATTTGCCTTCTAAAATCCTTAGTTGTGAGAAAATCAAGTGTGCTATAAATAATGTAAAATGATGCTTTAATGCATCGTGGGGGCTCAAGGGGTTAAGCTGTTACTAACCCGGTAAACACAAAACATGTGTTTACCATTCAACTATACAATGTTGGATCAACGTGGAAGACATTGGTCCGACGCTGTATAAATGTTATACCGGGTACAAATGATTCATGTCTACGGGGAATAATTCTAGTAACTTGATATTGAACATACATGTACAACCGGTCTAACTCGTGCGTACACGAATATGTTCAAGAACATTGTACCACGTTCATGGTAAATCTGACCCCAGTCTGCAAAGAGTAGCAGCCTGCTACTTATTTACCAGCTACTTAGTAAAGATGCTCTATCTACATAGTACTAGTGGTCAGTGATAGTGGGCAAACTACATGTGACTTAAGTAAGTTATGTTGTCGATGTGATCTTCAAGAAACCCCTTAAATTAGCTTAGAACTACTAGTTCTAGAGCTGTGATAAAGCTCTGTAACCAAGATTCCTTGCTGTAACTAAACTCATATGTAATGTATATCGGAGCCTGGGGATCAGGGGATTGTGACCTACGTGTATTGTGAGTGTCAGGTTGATTTCACACGACGAAAACAATAATGTGTTTACATTTAAAGTTGCAAAAAGACCGGTGGCGCTTTATCAGGTTATAAGTTTAGTGTTAGGTTTCTGGAAGGGATTTCCCAGCAGACACTGGTCAGTCATTAGACTATTAGTAAATGTTCAGTTAACCCTTTGACTTCCAGGCCGGGGTGCATGCCAGGATCCAGATATACTGGTGTAGGAGTTCTATTTTTCGTCATTTGAAGCTGGAATTGCTAACGCAATTTCCAGCTTCAAATGACGAAAAATACATAAATGTAGTATATATTTGACGAAAATTTGTGTCATTTTATGGTTACGTTCATTGACGAATGACGACGGAAATTTCCGTCATGTATGGTAGTGAAAAGGTTAACGCAGGACCATCATAATTATCAGGAGTTGCTCAACACTGAACATGTGAAACAACTTTAGAAGCTGGGACATCGTATTTTGAGTGTGATATTATTTCTAGATACCGTACTTGAAATATTACAAAAAAGGACACAACATAAAAATTAATGTTTTGAGACACAAATTATTTTTTGTTATAAAATCGAAATACGTCGCTGTCGGTTTGTTTTCGAGTCCCTAAACTGTCGGTGTATTATATAGAGCCAAGTTATTGATAGAGCTACATGTACATGTATCTGATGAATATACATGTGCATACACCTATATATAGAGCCATATTTTGCCATGATTTGGAATTAGCCACTGTCCATTACGAACTAAGGTGATCTAATAGAGACATGCCATCCAGGAAAATATAACAAAATACAATTTCCGGAAATCTATGGATCTCTGACATGTCTAAGGACAGTAGTACCTAATATTTTCCGATGCGGAGAAAATGTTATAGCCAATACATTAGTGTTTTTGTTCTTCCTTTTAAATCGTTTTATCCAAAAAAATAGAAACGTAGAACTATTGGTTATAAACGGATAAATGCATGTTATGCAAATATGTATACATGTTAATTTTGTTATACATGTCGGGCCTACATATCGCTGCTGTTGGAGTTTATCATGTCTATGTCAACCCGTGTCACAGTACTTATCCTGAATAGCATCGTAGACTCTTCGGACACGTTGGCCGCAATATACATGTACCTCCCCAGCCTTTGACATTAGGATTTTTTATACTGGACAACAGGGCAGGTAAACTGTGATTTTTGTTTGCCCTGGTGACTTTTAACTGGACCTGGAAGTGGTACGTAGAGCTGAAACTATGAAAACTTTACCCGACCACCCGGGCGGCCGATGTGGACAGTTTATCTGACCTGGGCCTTTTTAACCTGTTTCGGGCGGCCGGTCGGACGTTAATGTCAATGGCTGCCTCCCAGTGATCTCTACACTGATCTAATGCGCGACGCCATGTAGCCGAAGCGCGACTGTGCACAGGTTTCTTTGTGTGGCGTCTCAGTAACTACGGGTTTCTGACAAACCTTTGCCTCGCGGTATAGTTGAAAGTAATGCTACATGTATATTTAAATTAGGATTTATTGTGCTGAGCCTTCAAATGGCCCTTTCCTGGCAAGACTGCAATTTAGCAGGGCTTAGATCATAGCGGGACGTTCAACAATTACGTAACGCTTTTTAGACATTTCCGTTTCAACAATTACGTAACGCTTTTTAGACATTTCCGTTTCAACAATTACGCAACGCTTTCTAGACGAATTTCGTCTTCGCAACAGTTTTCTACTTCGACTACGTTCCGTAACGCATCCCTTTACCCCCCCCCCCTTTAAGCGTTACGTGATTGTTGAACGGCCCCTATTTAAAGACAATATTCATGAGGACAATCAATGTGGTGTTTACAGTCTGACGATGTCCCTTTTTACTTTATAAGTTATAACCATGATAACATGGGCTACAATTACAAATTATCCCTGTCGCCACACCTTCGACTATAAACGTGTGCGTTAATTATGTACAGAAGGAGAATATTGACGACAGGATTTAATCATTTATCTAGTCATCAGGTCATACAGCAAAGGATAAATGCTCCTGAGATAATTATACGTGTATTCTGTCATTTCATGGCTAGTATTAGAAATTTGAGAAGGAGTTGGCTCCAATAAGAGAAGACATGGTTTGTCATGTTTCTGTTGTCATGTACGGTCATGGGAAATTATTCCTAGTATAAATATACTCAATCACACTTACCGGACAGAAGTCCACAGTTTCCACAATCTTGTTGAGTTCAGGGGAGTAGTAATCATGACTGAATATGACTAGAGCTTGCTCTATGAAGCGTGCCTTTCTCATAGAGTCTAAAAGATGTCTGAGGTAGTCTGGTCTGTTGTGTACCTGTACCACGATGACCACGGTGTCCGCAGAGGCAGACAAGTCAAACTTGTCCAGATTACGTATTTTTTGTTCTCTGTTGGCCTCCAGCATGATCTGCATGATGGCCTGTCTCTCCTGCTTGCTTGGGCCGGGCACTTCAGGTAACTTGGACGATGAGCCGTTGACCTTATCCTCGACCCGACCTGATGGCGCCTTCTCATTTGGCCCAGGTAACACATTCTCAGTTTTATTTGAAGAAATGGCAAACCCCCCTAGCACGCCTCTGTCAGGGGGCAGCTTACCTTTAATGAGATCTACTATGTCCACATTGTTGACTCCCATGAACGGGGGTCCGGGTAGCACGGCAGTCCTGTTGCCATGGTTATTGTCTGGCGCTGGTAGTCCAGGGATGGCCTGTACGTTGTCCACATAATCTGGCGGTTGGCTCTCCAGTCCTGTGCGTATGAACAGGTTCATGTTGATGATAAAGAACCCACTGATTGAGATTAAAAACAAAGAGCGGATAAACCGCTTGGGGGTGGCCCTCATTGTACACATTCAACCACTCACACCGACTAATACAATAATCACTCTACAAATCACTGAGTTACTCCGGAAACGTTATAGTCCAACAGGTCATTTTTTGTATTTTAAAAACCATCACTCTTTGAGATAAATAACTACCAAGTTACGTAATCATTACGCGTGCTAGATGTCTATTTCATAGATAAAATGTGTGATGCAGTGATAAACAGTTAATATGGCGCCAGACATCTCCAGATACGATGTTTCTGCACGCAGGGATATTAGGATGAACAAATAAATAAGGAGTATGGTCTGGAGTCAGAGGGATGTCTTGTGGAGTGGACCACGACTGAGTGCCTGTGTGTAAGAGTAGATCCGGGTGAAGATTCTCTCCTCTAAAATACACGCATAGCCGAATCCAGTAGACCTTAAAGTTTTACGACATCGACACTTCCTGCATACTCGGGATGACAACGGAAGTAGAAACTGTTATGTGGGTTACCACGCTTTGTCACGAGGGATGTTAAGCACTAGGGTAGTCACTTCCGATGTACAGTCTCACATCTCCGTTAATGTTACAATAACACGGTCAAATGTGTTTATATCACTATACAATGTTCACATTACCCATTAATGTGTTCACGTCGCAGTACGCCTGGCAACATATCAACTGACGTAACAGGCACACTGAGGTTACTTTTTACAGCCCGGTTTTCTCGTTTCGCCGCACCAGCTAATAACGCCCCATGTAGAGAGCTCTTAAGCAAGAGCGGCCAAGATTTGGTGAGATTACCATGAGTGTGGACTGGATCCAGATTGGCGTTAGTGGCACATGGATCCAGGCAGACACAGCTGTTGTTAGGTGCCGTGCATGCAGATCACTCTGCAGTGAGAGGCATGTGGCAGACCCAGCCCGTGCTGTAGACACCTACTGCGCTTCTGAATCTGCTCCGCTCCTAATGATATAACTGTTGTCACTGCTGCTGCGATATTTACTGTGACGAGGTGGTCACTAGGACGGCGTTACAGTATCATCACACCCTATGTCTCCATCAGCAGCCTCATCACACTACACCTGCCTGCCTGCCTGCCTGCCTCCCAGCCTGCCTGCCTGCCTGCCTGTCTGCTGACCAGCCTGCAGATATCTGTCACCAGCAGCCAACACCTCTGATGGAATCTGCTTGCTCAACCAGTGGACGTCTTCTGTGGGTGAAAGCGGCATAACAATGACCCTGTGCGTGGTGCTGGCTTAACTCCTACATCACTGATGTACACTATTTGTCAGCAATTGTGACAGTAATCAAATGCTAAAAGTAAAATATTACATTGTCTAAATCTTTAAAACACTGATATTTCCTTTGACTTTTAATATCAGAAATCAAAGTAATTTTCAGTGACTTGATGCTGTGGATCGCGGTAGCGAGACACAGCTGCAAGTGACAGAAAATTGAATAGGTCACTCTAGGGCCTAATGTACACAGCAGTGTGACCGGCCTGTTACCACCTAATTCACAATCTGTATGGCTCTAGACCACACTGTCACTGCTAATGTAGGGAGCTGTGCGCCGCCAATGAGTACACATGTATGCGATCGGTGCACTTGCGTCCTGTAGTAAACGACTGTTTACACATAACTCATGCTTGTGTGCCAGATAATGTGTTCTCTGCACAGATAAGGAATCGACAGGAATATGGATGAATTATCCAGTGAGCCCACTGTATATTACTCAATGTTGTAGGGCCTACATGTATGCGGTACTCGACTTAGTTATCATGTAAAATGACTGTACGGCTGTATTTATATGCAACGCATCTATAGTTTAAATGTCAGAGCAGGTAGATGTAGCCTTCAGTAACCAGGTTCAGCACATTGGCATTTATAGACAATATAAATATCGGTCGTTCCCAGTCTATCGCGGTAATTTATGTCAATATGTATATGCGGTAAAACAAGCTGCTGTGACTGTTGTTGTGGTTAAGATTCAGACCGCTGTTATAACCTCTTTGCTCAGACATCATCAGATGGTCTGTTTTTTCTTTTCTTCTTGTGCCCGCCCAGCTGTCACTTGAGGTCAATGCTGATGCCAAAGGGCACGACAGCATCTGTAAGCATAAAACAATATAAAACTGATGTTATATTTGAATGGCAAATATGAAAGCCTCTACATTCTACAAATAAAAGTTTATTGCCAATGCAATACAAACATCCTACAATCCATATGATAGAAATGCAAAGACGACAATCTTGGATATGCAAATCAGCATATTTAAAAAAAATATATATGGCAATAAATCACGAGATGGATATGCAAATTGACCAATTTTCAAACTTACCAGGGTAATCCGTCAGGGGATGTTCAGAAAAAAAAAATGGTGAAGATCAATATTGGCGATTGTAGAGCGTTTAACTTTACGTCCATTTATAAGAAAGAGGTTGGGCAGTCATCTTGGATAATCAAATTGGACAATTTTAGAACATAACCAGGGTTGTCCATCAGACTGTTCAGAAATAATTTCGCTTAGATCCGATGAAAATTGGTGGCGGCTACCACTCATAGAGTAATATAACGGCGTAGGAGGATGAAGATTATCTTGGGTGTTTGTCAGTTGTTGGGGACTGGTAGAAAGTAAACTACTATTTAAGATAATGTAAATACACAATCACATCTTTCACTAGTATAGCAAAAATTAAAATCAATGATGCTTCACATATCATATCCATCTGTCGTAATGAATGTCACAGAAAAAAAACAAGACTATACACTATCGATTCTAAGTATCAAATCATGCAATGACCATCTGTTCTCATAGCATCTGCCCGCTATTAGAAAAAACAAACATTTTTGTGGTGTTATAAAGCATTTGACTGAATTGACCTTTATCTTGATAAGAGTATGACTATCATACAGCATCTGTAAATGCTAGCACATTTCTCATCGTTATACTGCATTTGACATGTCTTAACCCTTCAACCGCCAAATTATTCAATCTGAATTTTCACCCATTTGAAGTTGTGTCTCGCTAACGCGATCCACAACTTCAATTGAGTGAAAATTATTCAGACTTGACAAAATGCCTGGAGGTCAACTGTTTTCAAATATTGCTGATTGATTGTCACATTTTATCTTTGTCACATGTTTGAAAGGTGGTACATAACGTGCTAATAAAAAATGAAAACCCGAATATATACGGCACCGGCGGTTAAAGGGTTAACCCTCAAAGCGCTAAGCTATAGAACTTACATTTTCACGCACTTGAAGTTGTGTATCGCTACAACCACGCACAACTTCAAATGGGTGAAAATTACAATTTGTTTATTTTCAAACCAATCATTTGCAGATCTTTATTTTTAAAAACATATTTCGTTCCCACTAACATTGATTATGATCGGGTAATAAGACTGATTGAAAGCGAGTATTGCCGTGCTTAGCACTCAAGTGTTCACAGTTTACTTTTGGTACGGAGAGTTGAATTATAAAATATTTTACCGCGGGACACAATTTGCATGTAGGACTGTTCCAGTAAGCCCCTTTTAGCAAGGCGCGTAACCGTGCTCAGATATTGCATTTACCATTTACTCTCAGTCAGGCAAGCCCCCACACCATACCCCAGTTGAAGGAGCCCTCAAGTTGCAGTGACTGTGTGGGAGACTTGATTCTGGGAAGCTGCTATTTCCTACTAATACTTTTTGGTTCAATGTTGGCCCATTTTCTTCGCCGCTGGGTCAACATTGAACCAAAACATGGTCGATGATCCGTGTTTGCTGGGATTATCCCCATTCTCGACAGGGTCGTATCAACGCTGTGACTACATGTACAGTGTATTGTAAGTCAAGCAATTTGGACTTCTCTTTCTTTTCATCACTTAAAAATTCATTTTTAAACAAGACAGTCATAAACTGAAAACATTCGTTGCGCGATACGGATCGCATTCCGGAAACACGGATCACCCCGAAAATGTAATGCATTGCTCCTTGGCCTGAGAGACATCTCTGGTAAAAGTTTCCGTTCATTACTTCGCAATAATCATGATAATCCTGCTTGCGGACAAAAAAAGAAACAAACCAACACGTGTAGGCCTGTGGTTACTTTTAGCAACGCAGCATTGCATATTTCGCATTTGTTTTGCATTGTTCATACCATATTAATATGATAGTTAATTCCTATACACTAACTTGACCAAGTGCCCACAAAAACGCACTCGGTGTCCCGAGAGGGCCTATAAAAAAGCAAGTAGAGGCTTTAGATGCCCTTGCCATTACTATTCTGCCGTGCAAAGCCAAAGGCTTTTATCTGCTTACTTTACAGGTAAGCGGCATATACATGTATACTGCCTTTTCGCTTTACAGAACAGTAATCAGGTAATAGCTAGTTATACCAACGTACTTGCTGTATAAGCTACAAAAGCCCATGTTACCATGGTTACGTATATGCAATAGCATAAAGTTATACTACTTCTATTCTAATACTGCAATAGTTAAGAGCAAGGAGGTATTTTTAACTTTCTTGATAAGAGTAAGTGCTACAAGATCGAACGCCACGTACTTTAGTTTCCAATTGCTATTTCCACATGTTAAGTGCCACAAATAGCACATTTACGTGCTTTACGTATCCCTTGATGAGCTAATTAATATTTCAATGTTAGCTGTTACGTGCATTAGTTGTCCTTTCAAGTTTGTGTGGGACGGACGGACAGGTGAACGTGATGGCAATTGGCTTAAAACTACTACGTACTTAGTGATCAAAGGGCTACTCATATTCCTGGGGCCTAACCCACTAAACATTTAAGATAATCCTAACTTTGTCTTATTTCCATCGGATAAGTTAGGATTTATCTTAACTTATCATCAAGATTTATCTTAAGTTTTCTAATTGAAATGAGAGAAAGGTAAACTAATCTTAATTTTAGGATTCTTAGTGGGATGGGCGCATGGTCATTTTCAGTTAAATATTTCACCTAATTATTTATAATTAGGTGTAAAATTAGGTGTAGATTACAAGTGAATTTCAATTTCGGTAAAGCTACATCACTGCTCTGCAAAGCCAAAATACAGCATCTGCTCACTTGTAATGTAAGGCAGTGACTGACCTAACAGATGACATTGTGTGTGTCACGTTATACACACAAAAACAATCCCATAGAGAAACCCAGCCCTGGAATAATAGGGAGCTGCTAGCCAATATTGCAGCAAATGCCGAGCCAGCATATGTGACATTGGAAAACATCCGACCAGTATCGCCTGTTCCTGGCTTGATTGATATCGACTGACATCTGGCATTTCCCCTTCATTACTTTCACAGATAAGAAAAAAAGGATGGTCCAAAAAAAGTGTTTATACACTAAACAAACTGATCGATTTAAACCAGATTTTATTATATCTACTTGAACATGTTCAAGCGGTAAATTAGAGAACTATTTAATCTGTCGTCTTTTTATTACACCACTATAGATACACGACTATGTAGTCGTTCATAATTCATATTATTACCCGGTCAAATCACAGTTATTGGCAACGAAATGAGCGTTTAAATATTAGGATTTGCAAATGTTATGTCTCAAACTAAAAAAATATGAGTAATTTGCATCCACTTGAAGTTATCGCGGTAGCGAGACACAAACTTTAAGTGGATGAAAATATAAATTATTTAATTTAGTGCTTGAAGGGTTAATGTACATACTCTACTGAACATGCACATGGGTAGTAGCAGAAATTAGTAGTAGTAGTAAATCATTGCTTTACGTCACTTTTTGGCACAAATGGTCTTTTAAGTGACATTGTAATACGATAAAAAACGTTGTAGTCAATTGATGATATGAATGATGTACAGATGATGATGTGAGGGTGGGGGTGATAGGGCATGGTGGGTTATTGAGAGCGTTTTTCTTCGCTCGCCCGATAAGGGGTTCTGGGCATGTCTAGGGCATTTACCCCGAGACATGCCCAGACCGCCAGAGACTTGGGGCTTCGCTATGCAATTTAATGCTGAAACTCCGTGGCATTTTGCGCAGCTCAGCTATCCTAGGGTGGGATAGTCCCCAGAGTAACAATAGGAAGGGTAACTCCATTCATTCCTTGTGTGAGAGACCTAATGTCATCAAACACGCTATTGCCGTTTATTTAAGGCTACCACAGCCTAAAACCAGCGCCAGCACTGATGCGTGTGCTGCATTGGCTTCGCTGTTGAGCGGAGGAACCAGGGTACGCCACTGGCAATCCGCCCGAAGTTTATGGCCAGATACGAGGAGGCTGCAGCTGCCCTTGCATGATTGCTGTAGAGTAGTGCTTCCGTACAATGCCGTATACAGCATTCAACAGACGGAACAGATCCTTAATGACCCTCCCCGGATGGGGGCGAAAAGTACTACTACTAGCAATCATCCCAGTTCCCCAACATGCACATGGGATGCTTGGCTTCGGACAGGATCATGACAAGCGGATTAGTTATACATGTGTAACTTATCTCCCACCCAATGCACACCTTAAATACATATAGACCCCAAGCGTTAGTGAAACACTATTATTTTGATACAGGACACATCACTAATTTGTCCGCGTTTTTGTTGTCATTGTGATCCCCGGGGTCCTGACGGGGAGAGATTTAACCCTTTGAGCACTGATGTCAACCATAGTATAGTATGCCAGTGATTCTATCAGAGCTATTATAACCACATTTTAAAGATGAAAATGTGTCCTTAATTTGTGACACCGCTACATGCTGTGATTTAACTTTCATTAATCATCTGTTAAGCAAACTATTGTGATTAATTTACGGTGACTTGAAGGAAGAAATCTAAGTGGGCAAATCAGAAAGGACATCAAGACCGCACACCATTCCTGTGATAAAATAACAAACCGAATATCGATACTATCTCTGCAGGAGGTATTTACTGTCATTGTCTGACAAAAACAGCTGTTACATACACCCATTATAAGATCTAGATGATAATGAGGTGATACTCAATTAACTGCACCAGTAGGCAAGGTTTAAAGCTATGTGCATCATATTGTATCAACCATGGGTATATTTGATTGTGCCACACTCAATAGAAGTCATTGGTAATTATTGTCATACTTTTGTTTGTGAGTGTATAGAAATACTCACAGCTGATGTTAATTCGTTTTCTATTGTTCATTTATCATGTTTATCATCAGATCATATAGTTGTCCTTCACGTTCTCGTGTTTTGTTCTTTACACATATATGTAGGTGAATACAAGAACACAAAAAACACATTACATGACATATCAGCACTTCATGAACACGATGATAGCAAAGCATTCATGGCAATGCAGGTTTCACAATGTGCCGATTATCATGATTATTATTCATGACCGTGTCCGGTGAAAGCAATAAACAAACAAAATAAAGGTTATTCCGCTCTATATCACCATCAAACCTAACACGAGACGCGGAACAATGTTGGACCAGCGTCGCACACTGTGGAGAAACATTAAACCTTTCAGCGCGGGACCTTTATTAGACATAATAATCTAACGTGGTAGTAGTAGTAAATCATTGCTTTACGTCACTTTTCCGCACAAAAGGTCTTTTAAGTGACATTATAATACGATAAAAACGTTGTAGTCAATTGATGAGATGAATGATGTACAGATGATGATGTGAGGGTGGGGGTGATAGGGAATGGTGGGTTATTGAGAGCGTTTTCCTTCGCTAGCCCGATAAGGGGTTCTGGGCATGTCTAGGGGATATACCCCCAGACATGCCCAGACGGCCTGAGACTTGAGTTTCGCTGTGCAATTCATAATCTGACGTCTATAACATGTCTAAAATCGACCCCGGCACTGAAATAGTGAAATGTTTATAATCGCGGTAGACCCATAACATGTATTCAAATGAAGCTGAAAGAGCTAGCTGAGACATTCATGATGATTTCAAATTGAAACAAACTCATACTGAAATTATACTTAAGTTAGTAGTATGAAGCAAAAAACATAAGAACATAATTATTGTTAAGCAGCGGGTGTGTGTCAAGATTATTTAAAATGAGCATTAGAAATTAAATCGACTCGCTGAAAGCAAATTACATCTAACAAGGATATCTCGGGGAAAAATCCTATTATTATAGGGCGCTATCAAATACATCCACAGGCATTATAACGGGTACAGTGAACATTGCGTAAGCATGCTGTGCACAACTTATGACGTCAGAGCCCCCGGGCAAATACGTGACTTTGAAACAGACTTTGACTTTGAGACATTGATACAGTGTTATTTCAATGTTGGGCCAGCGTCGAAGACGGTGGACCAACATTGAAATAACATCGATTCAATGTCTCGTGCTTGCTAGGATAAGTGGCTTATGAAGCTGTCTATTGGCTGAGAACATAGCCCGCAGGTATATGCCCATCATGGATCATGTACATGGCGAGAAGGTCAGGTTACGGCATAATACGTCACTGAACATGCTAAAGGGCGTATCTGACACTTGTCCAAGTGTCAAGAACATAGTACCCCTAACCCTTAAAACGCTAAACATGACTGCAGTCGTTTTTAATCCCTTTTATTATCCCATCTGTTATTAGAAATGGAAATGGAATGGGTGCTTAAACATTAAGATTTGCAAATGTTAGGTATTAAAATAAAAATAAAATATATTCATGAGCAATTTTCACCCACATGAAATTGTGGGTCGCGCTAAAAGTTTAAAAGTTAATACCTCGACGACGAAGCTATTAGTCTTTGTAATTGCAAGTCTACCGTCCAATATACTATGACCAGAAGGCTTACGATGGCAGGGGAAACATTTTAAATGTAATGGGGCATCTGGGGGATTATGAAAAGTAATCCGTGGGACAGGAATTCAAACTCCTGGATTTACCCCGGGAGTTTGTAATAATGATTGATTTAAATTAACCTAGTGGGTAAATTTAAATCAATTATAATTTAAAATTTATTTTGGCCTTACATCGGATAGGTTTCTAAATTCCTCTACAAGCCTATCCGACATACACGACACATTGATCCACTGCACATAGCAAAAGGTTGTTGTTATATTTACACACAGTTCTGATTAAAATGTTCGACTGACTTCACGAACAATTATTTATTTAGGCAGATTTCACGAACCGCTTGAACTGTTGAGCTTCGGAATATTGGATATTATTTCGTGAGACGTGCTGGCAATATTAAGTTTCCTCCAGATCTAAACGAAAGACGCATAATTCCGCCTCAGGTGGATGGATATTAATTACTCAACGTCTCGCGTTCTTTCAACATAGCAGAGAAATTCGGATATTTTGACTGAATTTCGAATTTACATGACAAAAGCAACTGTAGATTTAACGTACTTGTTTGTGAAGCTTGTATACGCGAGAAATGAAATATTTTTCGATGCAATCAATTTTCAATAGATATAAAAATATTTGCAATAGGAATTTTCTAAATATTTTTTTTAAGAAATTGCGACTAAAGTAATGCCAAAAGAACATATGGCCACACATCCAGGATATCTTGTGCAAGAATATTGGCCCTCCTTTAAACAATTTAAACTAAAAAAAAAGATGCAATTAGGAAACGACACCCAAACAGTCTGGAAAAGTAGGACTCTCAGGAAAGGTTCTAAGGATGGTCGAACCATTCCTCCTTCCGCCATATTTTTTAAGAACCTCTCCTCAACATGCTATATACGGAAATTGAATTTCGTTTTTCAAATAGGTGCGAAGTGCAATCTTACAAATAAAAAATATTTTCCGTCGTTCTTGAATGGATTGTGTGAACAGCTGGGATAAACTTGGCCAGAAGAACATATATCGAACCGGACGAAGAAAATTAATATAAGGAATGTACCAAATCTCTCGGCACATGATTCGAGACCGGCTTGTCTCTTGTGCACGTGAAAAGAAATCAACTGTCCCAGTGAACAGAAACATCTACCCGATGTCGGCCCAATCATGTTAATCAGTTAATGGTCGAGCAGCGGGGGTCTAACAGAAAGTCGTCGGCATAGGGCAATTTTAAGAAAACACGCGACTTTGAATCAATGCTGGCTTAATGTTGGGCCAGCGTCGCAGACGCTGGGCGAACATTAAACCAGCATTGACTAAACGTCGCGTGCTTGCTGGGATTACAAAGCAGTCTTTCATGCTGGAGCTGTGAAGGGGAGGAATTCAAACGGCGGGCAATACCGACACACACGCCATGGGGAAATCACATTCTCTGATACGGCTTACAAATAAACCCCAGGAAAAACAAGAACAAACACTTCTATGTAACACGGCGGGAGTCGCACAATACAACGTCTGAGCTCTCTTGGTTGAGACTACAACACAACCACGGCGCCACGCCGCTCGTCTGTAGATCTATATGCTGTCGGACTTTGTATAAAACGTTGGATACATAGCAAAATTCCTTGTTAAGGACTGCAATGCTTAAACGACAGATACACTTGTATGTAGTATATATGTGAAAACAACCAGCTGATGGTGTCAGACCACAGCTTAAATATTAGTCACTATATTCCTTTATTTTCATCTTGTAGGCCTGCCTATGTGAAAACAATGTGCATAGATTAGGAGTATTTAAATTGGCCCCCTTCTTCAATATTGAAGTTTGGCCAGTATTGGTAGAAGAAACGTGATGTGTGTTAAAAACGCATTGCAGAAATGAAGAAAATAACTTGCGGATCTAGATATGGAGTGGGGTTGTAGGCCTTGCATTGTTGCAACCCTCTTAATGTCTACGACTAATATAATTATTAAACTGAAGAGGCGCGCCAGATAAACTAAAAAACATCTATTTCATAATAGGAAAGGTCCATATGACATGCATACGACGTCAACATGATTTTTTTACAACAAGATCGTCCACTTAGATCATGTAGATATGAAAGGACGCAGCGGACAATCGAACTAACTTCCACTTCACAAAGTCTCAGATATACCCTTTCATAAGTGGACGAAGTGTATAACAGGCGATTAGGTAGAATGACAGTATTACTGTGGTATTTTCAAGCATTAATATAATAGAATTATTGATAGAACTACTCCAGCCCTCCATTTTATCAGTGTTTATATCACAAATATCATCATGTATCCCCGTGGCGCGATAGCACACAATGTGCTCCTGCCACGTAACTTTCAGATTCAGATTCAGATGTAAACTTTCCATACGATTATTGATTAATATGGACATTCAATTATTTTGCCAAGACTTATTTCTGTGTTTGAATTTATGTTCAGAGAATCTCCATACATACAGTACGAGCTGACATAAGAGAGTCAGTTCTGCAATATAAGGAAGATCCCCACATTATTGTATGTATGTGGGCATAGTAGGCACGTGGCTAAATATACACAAGTACAAACTATCAGGCTGCTGTTTAATAGCTTAATCATCAGTCGATGAGATAATCTTGCACAATTGCCGAGGAAGGATCAATAATAAAATAACACAAAATCACCGTCTCGTGCTAGGTGGCCATCATCATGATCATCGACTTACTTGGTGACATGATCATTATATATAATGAATATATGCTGAATGCATATATATTTGCTAATATATACCAAAAACAAATGTATCCCTTACATATCAAAACATTCAAATCGATAAACCATGACCAAATCTTTTCATTTCGCGGCCAGCTACATGTAGGTGTGTCTACATCATACACGTACTATACACGAGTGATTCGGATCAGCGGTTCTTGAGATATTGCGTCCACAAACCCTACGAGCGGCCGCTGAACAAGTTGTATTTTTACAACCTTTTTTTCCTATTATTTAAGCTGAAATTACACGCAGTAATAATAGTCGACGCACTTTGCAGTTTAAAATGTTTGAAAAATAGATATTCAGCAGTACAATTAGGCTTTTATATATGTTGTTGTAACCAACAGTTGCCGTTGGATTAGGATTGACAGATTTGCAAACAGAAAATCTGCTGAAAATAAAGCAACTGGTAACCATAGTAACTTCATCTACACAGACTACACAACATTAGGGTGTTTGCCATCAGGGAAAAAGGCGACAAAAACTTGATCGTCCCTACCCCCTGCCGAGCCACGCCAAATAACCAAGGGAGTCGCGCCCAGCAAACCCGATACATTCACACAATGTTGGGCTAATGGCGGGCTATCGTCTACGACGCTGCCCAACATTAGCCCAGCATTTGTTGAATGTGTGTGTTTGCTGTGCAATGAGAAGAAGGTGCTCGCGTCCGACTGATAAGTAGGCAAAGAAAAAATATATGCCAGTGTGAATACTGTCGATAATAAGATATCATCTCACCCAGCAAACATGAGGTACAGTGTACTCCCAGCAAACACAATACATTGAGCCTTTGTTGGTTCGATGTTGGGCCAGCGTCGTAGACGGTGGACCAACATTGAGCCAACAATAGCTCAATGTCTCGTGTTTTCTGGGCTGTCCCAGTGTAGTAGACGGGGGGGCAACGTTAATCTGGACAGCACCGGGCTAACGTATTCTGTATGCCAGAACAGAAAAAATGTCCATCTAAAATATTTAGTTGAATTAGACAAATTTTGTCTTTAAAAATATTACTTTGTTGACCCCGTGTGTCACTAATAACCATAGTAACGACATCCGTGAATCTTTATATTAAAAATAATTTAGCAAAGTTCCATTTACAATATTGTGCATATTTCAATGACCCTTTAATTCCAAAGGCAACGTGCATATCATGTACATATCGTCACCTTGTTATTAAATGGTGTATCTGCAACTTTGTGAAGTGGCTGATACACACAAGTTTACTACTAAGGTTATGTACGTAGTTGAATCAGCTAGTAGAACAGCCACAGCGATAATAACAATAAACCCATTAACCAATTAAAACTGCGAGTGATGAATGTAATTTTTTCAATAACACTAATCTCGAAGAAAATGCTGGGCTTACACTTCAAA
The DNA here is from genome assembly GCA_964017125.1 of Flabesymbios commensalis. Lineage (NCBI taxonomy): Eukaryota > Metazoa > Annelida > Polychaeta > Terebellida > Flabelligeridae > Flabesymbios > Flabesymbios commensalis. The sequence continues at coordinate 29,879,159 of OZ024912.1, forward strand.
CAACTCGTCGAAATACAGATGTTGTGGGATTACGATAGTACATGTTACAGTTTGTCAGTATGATGACTGTACATGACATGTACTTAAGTTACTGTTACTATCAGAAAGTGGAGCTGCACAAACAAACTATTTAATCTTATCTGTGCACAACAAGGATGTGTACATACTACATACCTAACCAACCTGAAAAAAAGGTATCATGTTAAACAGTGTGCTGTACATAGATATAAAATCTCCTTTTACACAGTGATGTAGCCAACGTGCTAGAAATTGACAGCTCATGGTGAAATTCAAGTTGACTGAATATATATATGTAAATTTAAACTGAAAGACTGTATTTATTATACTAAACTAAATACCCATATTCCAGAAACGCCCACCCCTGATTTAAAAATTTAACTCACGATGTACACGTGTGTGATTATTGAAAAAAAAGCGCCCCCCCCCCCCATAAACCCAAAAAAGGTAACGGTGTGGCTGAATGGTTTAAACCCCCTCCCCCCAGACAACCCCCCCCCCCCTTGTGGAAACCCTCAGGTTTTTCATTGTGTTGGACAAAACCATTGTCAAACCAGTAAACTTTACTAAACACATGTACTATGAATGCTATGTGGCCAGGTGTATTTATCGATGTAAAAAATTGTGCTAAGAGGGTTAAGACCAATTTTAAATCTCTAAGTGTTATACACGACTAAAATTGATTATTTTTAATTAATCTCATAAGCCAGTCAAATTACTAATATTGGGAATGATAGGAGTGTTTAGACATCAATATTTGGAAATAAAGAGTAATTTTCACGCACTTGGGAGTTGTGGGTCGCCACTAACTGTGAATGGTTCGTTGTTGGGTGTTCTTCACCAAGGATATGTCATGATATCAATTTAGTTGTAAACTAAGTGTTTGTAACAGTGACTTGAGTGACGACGACAGCTTCCTGTCCCCGCATATGTTTTAACCTACAAATGCTCTTTATTTTTAGATCAATAATCCATCATAGGAAATAAAGACTTTGCCGGTGATATTTTAAACCACAGATCATGCTAGATGAGTTGTTATTTCTGTGTACCAATAATAATAATATCAGCCGATGTTTTCTTCAAAACCCTTCAGATATCACTAAATTAAGAATTTTGTACATATCCTACAAATATATCAGCATTACTCTGGAGTGGCATTTGTTATTGACAACGTCTCCTATTGATTTTTTTCAAATCTTCCTGTAATATTGGGGTTAATAAATTATACAATTTACTATATTTATTCTAGATAATAAAAACCAAGGGCGTTATTAGAATACCACCTAAGATTACAGGGGGATGGGTGCTTATTAGTTTTGTTAATGATCATAAAGTGTAGAGCCTACATAATGTGGGTTTTATTTTCAAATCAGGGGGGTGGGTGTTTATTGGAATATGGGCGTTTATTAGAATAAATGCAGTATTTAAGCATTGTAGGAGTTACTGCACATTAAATCCCACAGAATATCATGGCACTGCAATCAATCTTAGTTCCGCCATCCCTGTATTAATAACAAAAGCAATTTGTCATTTCTTCGCCATGAGCAGCAATGCTGGCAGAGTAAATTGATCCAGCTACACACAACACCTGCAGCAAATCTGATTGATCACCAACCAACTATATACTGATTCATTCCTAAATGTATGATGGATGTAAACTGATTGAACTCACGCTCACGCATTATATTCTCCACAAAACATATTCAAGTAGTGGGTTGTGAAAGGATAGCATAGTTTTAGATATTTTAGACTGTACAATGTAGGCGTATTTATATAAGCTATAGCTTTTCAGTGCAAAAAGCCACCAGGTCCAAAAATTTCTATGTTTCTATCACATTTTTTGGTGATCCTCATTTCAGAAACAAAATATCCATGCAATATACATGTACATATTAATAATTTTAATTTCTTAAGCACTAAGTTTATGAAGTAATGACAGCTGCAATAATACCTTTGTGGCCAAAAACACAATTTGACAGTTTAAAAGTTTGGGGCTGACATCAGACATGATCAGATGATCATTGATAGTAATCACTGACATCATAGTTTTGTACCAAAACGGAAGTAAGCCTCAGCCTCTAATCATCGTTTAAAAGTGAAAAGCATTTGAAATAAGAGCACTCTACAATAACCTGCCATCATTATTGAAATTGTCCGAGAACTGTTATTAGCAGCATGCAGTACAAAAATCGCACATTTTGTTCAAGTTAGTAAGGTCTAGTTATCTGGTAAGGTTTTCCACTTTTTACGCATATTGAAGTCAAAAGTGGCTGCAGGTCAGCTATTTTGAATTTGATCAAGTTGAATTTTTTCCTGGTATATCCCTACCTGAAACTGCACATTTTGTTTAATAGTAATGATCTAGCTATCGGGTCTGTTTTTGAAGATTACGCATATTGCAAAAATAATTGTCAATAATCGGCCATTTTGGCCGCCATGACCTAGTTTCTGTCCGAATCTTGCCCAATTTCAAACTCATCTGAGCTATTACTGAAATGGATATATGGTCTAAATTTTAGAAAGATACATAAAAAAATGTTGAGTAAATTGCGTTAACAGGAAAATTTGTCGATCGGAAGTGGCCGCAGGTCGGTCATTTGAATTTGATCAAGTTGAAATTTTTCATGGTATATCCCTACCTGAAACTGCACTATTTTGTTCTATAGTAATGGTCTAGCTGTCTGGTCCAGTTTTCCAGAAATTACGCATATGGGTAGTTTCACAGTCAGGGTACACACTCATATATTAGCCAATATGGCTTATTTGCTTTTGCTATGATCATTTAGCATTTCACCACAAAAAATCAATCAGACCCAAACGATGAGGCTACACTGCAAGAAAAATGAACAAAATCGGATAATTTGTACTCGTTTGATGTGCTTTTATACCTTTTTTGGACAAAAATAACCGTCTTACATAAATTAAAACAATATTCCTATGGTGTTTAAAAAATTCTGTGTACTGGATATGTAATTTATCTGTGAATTAAGTATGACTCATGTGTTTACTGCAATGCTGCCAAAAAAATACAGCAGAAGAAAACAATTTTTTTGTAAAAATGTCATTGTGCCATTTTTGTGATTTTTTTCTGTCAAAAAATGTCCTCTCCGAATAGCACATCTTTAACAATGTCTATTTTTTCAAATAAAAAAATATAGAGTTGATTATTTTATGTTTATCTAACTGTGAAAATGTGTCCTCTCAGAATAAAACAATTATGTCAATAGTATGTCAATAATTTACAATACATAAAAAAAATCGTATTGATATGCCTAAGGTGTGTCTCAGTGCACAAAACTAACATACTTTTCTATGTTTTTCTCGTCTGATTTACCTGCAAATTTCCATGTAAAAAAAATGTCCCCTCCGGATAATTAGTCCTTGTGTACAAATGGTGCCTAATACACAGGCTAAACAGGTCTTCAACTCTGTTATTGGTTCTAATGTGCTCATACATCCAAGTATCAGTGAGTTTATCATCTTTGTTTATTAAACAATGGTTAAGTGAATATTCTTCATCGCTTTATGTCCATGAGAAATTCTGTCAAAAATTGTCCTCTTCGAATAAACTAATTATACATTATTTTTGTTCAGTAAAGCATGATTTGGTTTATCTATGCCAGAAGTAGTAGCATTGTGATATTAGTGCATATATTAGCTATAATTGATTCTTTGGCTATATATCTACTCATTCTTCAGGCATGTCAAAAAAATATCCTCTCCGAATAAAAAGGAAAGATTGGATTTAGAGATTTTGTTCAGAATTGTAATATTATCTCAATTGTAGTAGTAATTTAAGTACTGTTGGCAGTTAATCAAGTTATGTAAAACATTAAAAAAGGGAAAGGTTTTCTTTCATAACAATTCATAAAAAATATTATTTTACTATTCGAAATGCTCTGTTTCATTGTTAAATTTGAAAAAAAGACTAAAAAATACTTTTTTATACTATTTTAATGGAAGGAAGTCCATGTAAGATTGCTTGAGCTAGTGAAATAGCGAGGTAGAACCACACAAAATACATTTCATATACCCCATGTCAAAAAATGTCAATTCCGAATAAAAAAAAGAATATTTTACCACTTCTTCGACAAGTGATATTTTATTAACTACAATATTTACAAGCACAATGTTTTCAACACAGCATGTGAAATATGCTCAGTGTTAATTTAATAATGCATTATTTGAAATAATTGATGTGTATTGATAAATAACACATTGTGCTCTACCATGGATTTAAATTTACTGTACCGTTTTTATGCTAAAAAAAATAATTTAAAAAAAAATGTATATGTTTTTTTAAAAAAGGTGCTTTAGTATAACTTATATGACAACTGTGATCAAAATAAAATTAATAACTTTTGTGAAACAACATTTTTGTTCAATAAAATGGGCTTTGAATGAAGCCAAAAATAACCTTTAAATTTCATCGCAATTGAATCAATCGAAGCCTATAGAAAAAAATCTATGATAGTTGTAGGCCTAAAAATTTACATACATAACTCTGAATATACATACTAACAGAAAAATAGAAAAAGAAAGCAATCAAAGGATTTCAGATTTTTAGTAAAATAAGACACTTTCATGTACCCTGACTGTGAAACTACCCATATTAGAAAAATAATGGCCGATAATCAGAGCGATACATGAACATTTTTTTGAGTGAATCGTGTTAACGACAAAAATTGTCCATCGGAAAAATTTCAAGGTCAAAGGGGTCGCAGAAATGTCAAATGCGAAATTAGTCAAGCTTTAGTCATGATTAACCTGTTTATGAAGTTTCATGTGCATTGCACTTTAGCGAAACAAGTTATAGTGCTAAAAGTGACAGACGGACGGACAGGCGGACGGATGCACCTTATGACAATAGGCATACGCCAAAATTTTAGCTGCTCACGGCATAAAAAGCTGAGGCGTAGAAAAAAACGCACACTATGGTATGTACAATTTACAGATACAAAGGCAACACTAATAGCCAGTGTTTCATCTAGCCATTTCTAACATGGCGCAGCGCCATGTTGCGGCTTGCCTTTTGTAAGCGCCATGTTGCCCTTCATGTGCGCCATGTTGCCCTTCAGGTGCGTCATGTTGCCCTTCTAATATTCAGACAGAAGTTCCTTATTGAACTATTGTTACGTTATATTTAATCCCCTAGGCCATTGTCACAGTGGAAAACACCCCCGTATGTCTCGCGTTCACACCTATGACACAATACCTGATAACGACTTGTGTATATAGTGGTGTTAACTGGCGATGTCTTAACTGATTCTGTTTGTACCCTTAATTGCTGCAAATCACACTCTTTGCGCACACTTCTTGCTCATTCAAGGAGTGTGATTTTCCACACACCACTATGTGACCAACCCGAGCACAGGTGTGGTCCTGAAGGCGAGAGTGATTCACACAATCCAGCTCTGGTCATCGACAAATGCTGGTCCGAGCTACTGGCGACTGTACGCCAACCCTATAAGCACCAGGCCCTGAATTAACTGACCTGAATAATAAACTTTTGAAAGCTTAAAGAAAATTGCCACAGACTACAAGAAAAGATATACCAGTAATAATACACTGGGCAATCGTCAAGACAGTTTTTAACATATATATGGTTCCAGCACATGTTATCAGAAATGTCTGCATAAATCGGATCTCTTTGTCCAGAACAACATTCAATTAATGTTCATGTAGTAGATTGATGTATATGTATGTACAGATGATGGGTGATGTGAGGGCTGGGAGATAGGGCATGGTGGGTTGTTGAGAGTGTGTACCTTCACACACCCGATTATAAGGGATTCTGGGCATGTCTAGGGGATAGACCCCGAACAAGCTGATACAAAATTCCGAAGTGTTATTTTTTACACATTGTTTTAATTTGACAAATATGAACTCTGGAATGGTATTTAGATCTATACATTTTATTGAAATGATTCTAAGAACTATTCCTCTTTATTTCAGATATTTGAAGTGTCATAAAATATAAATGATGAAATTTGAAAATTGAGCCTGTTTGAGCTCTACAAAGAAACCAGAGCTGTTTGCCACCCAATACCCCCAGAGCCTCGTTTTTGATCCCACATGAAAACAGATTTTGTGACAATTGCTTGACATTTGACTGAATGGATACCGAAAAGTTAACTTTCATTTTGGAACATTCTCCACTGTGGGACAGATTGTCCCCATCACAAGTATCAGTCTTTGAAGTTGACGACTTGAGTTGAGCACAGACCATCTTCAAGCAGTCACAGTGCACTGTAACTGTGATTGTGAGCATGGACCGGTGAGACTGAGTCTACAGTTAGGTACATCAGAAAAAGAAATTTTGCTGTTTTTTTTTCGTGTTTTTTCAGGATTTATGTGAATTTGTGAGACACTGCAATAAAACACATATTTTTCTGTTTGTTTGTTCCTTTTGCTCAGTATTGCTGGTATAAATGAAGACATCATTGTAAAAATTAAAAGCATTATTCGTTTTGAATGGCACTTTTATCACATTTTCCAGGGGTTCCCTGATTAGATTTCTCCTAATTACAAAAAATGGTGCCAGCTCTCGCAGTAAATTCCATAATTGAAGATAGACTATGTCCACTGCCCTATAAGCATGATGAGGAAATTTTCTGAAGATCATCATTAAGGCCGTTTGGACAGAACAATGTGGGAATCTGTAAAAATTGAGATGCCCGGGTAAGGCTGTGCACACTAATTTGCTAATTTTAAAATCCATTTAAATTTTCTTTTTTCATGACCCCCTCGTGGACTATAAAAAAAAAACTATAAAAAAAACTATAAAATTAAAATAAAGATCCAAATTTCTTATTGTTATGTGGTATATTTGCTTCTGTTACATTTTTGCGGGGCGCTCATTGGGTGCACTGATGTATAAAATACTGTGCAAGCACTCAAAGTCAAACACCCTCGCCTGATGCAGTCACTCTAAATGTCCCCAAATCTGACACAACTGCTTCCAATACGTTATGACAATAAAAGAAGTTCAATGATAAAATCAAGATGGCCAGTATAACCTCGGTTTGGATCACACATGAAAACAGACAATGCCAATAGACTAGCCGACCCCGAAAACCTACGCATGTGCAAGGTTTTAAGGCATTTAACTGTAAATAAAAACAATTTCTTAAAATTAATAAAACCGAAATGGCTGCCGCAGCCTCGTTTTCGGTCTCACCTGAAAACGGACAATGCTAATAGACTCGCAGACCCCCAAAAAATCTATATACCGGTACCAGGTTTCAACATGTAAAAAGGAATTCTAAAAAAAAATGTTGCCAGGTGGCGGCCACTTAAATTATAGGTGGAAAGCTGACAATCTAATCAGGCTATCTCCATACTCATGTGTAACTTCACGTAGTGAGACATCCCATAATTATTTTTTGAGTTATCACATTAACAAGGAATTTATCAATTAAAAAAACAACAAGGCCGACAAAGCCTCGTTTTCGATCGCACACAAAAACGGACAATGCCGAAAGACTCGCAGATCCCAAAAACCTATATACCACGTTTCAAGTGAAATCTGAAAAAAAATAAAAATTTAGAAGTGAAAATAAAATTCAGTCGCCAGGTGGCGGCCATTTTGATTATTGGTGGAAAGTTGAAAATTTAATCAGGTGATTTCCATACTCATGGGTAACTTCACGTCAAAAATTAAAAATTGGAGAGGTCCAACAATTCTTTTTCAAGTCATCTCATTAACAAGAATTTGTTTGAATCTTTGACCTTGACCTTTGACCTCAACCTATGACCTTGGGTAAAAAAATTAGCAGGGAGGGGTTGAATGTTTGTATGAATTATGAATTCAATCTGTTGCACCATGTTGGTGTAGTAGCCAAAAGACAGCGAGCGACGGTGGTGGAGACACATTCATTCATGAGATAAACATTATCTGAATTCAAATATTCACATCCATCAAGTCAGTGAATTCTAAGCTTATTTTAAATAATCTACTTGAGTTATGAAATATATTGAGAAATATATTTGGTGTCAACTATTATCTTACACTCATGCCAGACCAGTCATGTACATAATGTAGGCGTACATGTACATTATTCACATTATAAATCAAACTGATAATATAACTTACTCAACCATGTGTCTTTGTGAACATAGTCAAATAGTAAAAAAAATAGTAAGCCTGCTCTTGCCATCACAGGAACTGAGGAAGCACACATCATGCAACCAATGTTCACTTAGTTTAATGACGGGTAAATGGCGAAGACCAAGAATAACATCCAATATCAATTGGCTAATTTATGCCCATCCCAGTCAGCACGATGCACCGACTCAATGTTGGTTTAATATTGTGATACTGGCCCAGCATAGAACCAACATCGGGTCAGTGTACATAATATTGTGTTTGCCGGGATGCTCGTCGGGATATTCCGATGATCAAGCTTACCTGTGTAAGAATAAGATGGTTATTTTTTTGTAAGTGAACACGTGTTACAGTCTTTCCCAATAACGTCGGACAGAACGGACATGTCTGGTAAAACAGAGGTAGGTCCGACAAAATACCCAGCCACATCTGACCTACAATCCGGTTATTTTTTTGTTCAGGTTTGTTTGTTTTTTTTCGTTTTTTTGGTCTCACAAGAATCGGCCATTGACCACCTACTGTCCGGTGAAATTTATTTTGGTCTGTTAAAAGTTTTAAGTTTACAGGACCTACTGTCCAGTGAAATTTTGACCTTATTGGGAAAGACTGGTGTTACGTGGAAGCGAGCCTGGTACCCATCAAACACGAGACACCACAACAATGGTAGGTTGATGTTGTGCCATCATCTTAGATGGAGGCCAGCAATAACACGACAGTGGCTCCATACCACATGTTGGCCTGGGTTATGCACAAAAAATACAAAACATTTGAGTAAGGTTGTTATAACAGTGTACCGATACTAGCGTCTGCAACACAGGGCTAACAATGAACCAACACTGGTTTAATGTCTGTGTTTGTTGGACGCCGCTGTTATGCCAACCAGGAGGAATAGCGATCAGGCCGCTGCGGCAGTCATTGTATGACCATCCCGGAATTATAAAGCTGTTTACAACCATAATTATGTATACTATGCCATTGTCATTTTATTTTCAACAAATAAAGTTTGTGTAAGTTATAAAGTTATATAACATGCATAAGACATATAATGTGAATATTGTTCAATTCTTTTGACGTTTTGACACAGGCCTATAATCTGATAATCAGGTTGTCAACATGGCAGCGATTCGGGTAGATATGATGTCATCAACTCACCCGTTTCCACATTATAGCATAACAATAGAAAAGGGTATAGAAAGGATCTCACTACTCGACACCTAATAATCACACCGGATCTGTGAGCATTCACATCTCCTATTTTTACTAATACTAAGAATGACTCCATAAGCTTCCATATAACACACCAGAGAAGGTGATGACGTTACTCGCGTAAGTTTTCACTGTCACTTTTCACACCACACTCTTCTCATGAGCAGAGAGCACAAGATGTTGTTTCACAGATTTATGAAAGCAATGTACAAATTACTTTAGTAATACAAGACAATGAACAATAATGTGTATATTATATCGATCATCATACAGTCTAGATTTTAAATTATTACGATAATGTTACCCGATTTGTATGATATGCTTTGCACATGTGTTATTGTTCTTAATATGCGATTTTTATAATATGGTGATCGTCAAATCGTCCCGATTTAAAAGTGACTAGATAATGTTTCGCAACCTGTACAATGTACTACTGTACTCTTATTGCTAGTATAGTGAATGTTATATTGTTTAACTAATGTGTTACTATGCAATGACATATAATTATTATTGTAGACATATCAGTGTCAATAAAATATCTATCTATTTGTATGCGATGCGACGATGTTTTTATAGCTTTTAAGAAAATTTTCACAACATTAATACATTCTTATTGACTGAAAGTGATTTTACAGTGTTTTAGGTGGGTAGGCCTAATTGTTTCACAAGAGGCCTTGGAAAGTTTAAATAGAAATAATAACATTTAGCATGCCTAAATAAGTCTATTTCGGTCTATTTCGGGGTTTATAGTAGACTATATTTCGGTATATTTCTGGGAATGGACGTACCGGCATTAGACTACCTGCTGGTTTGACTTTGACTCAACTAACTCATTTAAAATTTTGAACATACATAAAAATAATAAAAAATAAAATAATGGTAATAAGCCTAAGGCTAATCATAATTGAGTGCACTGCTGTGACTGCATCACTCGTCGTGTTTAGCCTGCCCTAGGCTAGATCTAGTTTAGCAGTGTTTTAACTGTTTACTTTAAACCTTTAGTTTAGGCTTTAGCCTAGGGCTAGGCCTACTCTACTGCGTTAACGGGAATGACGGTTTAACTAAGTTTAGGCAGACAAAACTGCAAATTTTATTTTGCAAGCTTTGAAGTGAAACTCAATTAGGCCTAGATTTTACACTTAGGCCTGGGCCTAATTGCATTGACAAATAAATATTGAATTCAACATGATTTTTACAATCATCATGATCATAACATAAGTAGATTTGATTGATCTACGTTAACTTAGTCTTAGGACTTAGGCTAACCATGTCCATTGATTTGATAACCGGCGTAGCGGGAAACAAACGAATAACATGAATAACGGTTAGCTTTACCCTGTTATTTCTTTAGAATCAATACTATATCACATAATATCACTCCCTGTAAACACATGTGTAAACTACAACAAACCTATTACCTTGGATACATCACATATTGGGAAATACTGTATAATCGGATCGATCTTTCCGCAGTTAAACTCACTCAGCGGCCATTTCCACTCAGACTGTCAGAGTGCAGGAGTGTCGACCTGTCAGTTTTGATTCGTCGAAAGCTACTACTTATCCCCCCTCTGGTGACTAGAGCGAGAATTAGACGAAAATTGGAGGGCCATCTGGTGAATGCTGTCAAGAGGAGAGCTGGGGTAGTTGCAAAAACACATATTACCACTATAAATCCACTGACAGTTGCATTTCACAAGCTTCAGCAAATTACTAGAGCAGAATCCCTCTGCATCTTAAATGTATTGAACCTCTGAGCGAATGCGACCTTTGTGGAGGAGCCAGCCCGTTTGGTTGGATAATACATTGATCTGGATGCTAGCACCCTCTGTAGACCTGTCATGCAGATCCTCTCTCTAACATGGTGTCATGCGTGATACTCTCTCTAACATAGTGTCCTGCTTTCTAATGAGCCGTCAACAAGCGCATATGACGACCAGTAATTCACAGTTTTCGTATATTTACATATGCTAAAAGTTTTCAATTGTTTTATTAGATATTTTATGAATAGCTGTTGTACCACATTGCAAACACATGTACGAATTGGAATCGATTTGCTGTGTTTCTAAGGTGAAATAGACGCCTGCTCACTAGATATCGGCATGAAAATTGACGCTTTTGTTGATTTTATTTCAACATGGATAAACCTGCCGCGCCAAAAAATCGTCTGAATATACATTGTTGTCGAATATATAAAATCGATATCCCACCTGCTCCAATATTATCCTTGCAAGTGGTTTAGATTGTCAAGGACACCATTTTTTTCAGGTATTGCCTTATTTGCCAGATACAAAATCAGGTCAAATTAATGAATACGTCTACAGAACACATTTTACAGTGCAATCAATCAGAGCCACTATAGCTGACGCTAGTGGAAGGATAGTGGATCTGATAAATGAGAATGAGAAGTAATAGGTCTACTAGTATGTAGGAATAGATTTTTCTGCCGTGGTTGACTGACATGTGGTGTTGGCCGCTAAACCAGCAGAAACTTACCAGCAAACACAAATCACAAAAATATGAGCCTTTGTGATCGACCGTCTCAAAAATGGACAAGACGGGCAAATTTGACACACGAGCTTTCCAATTCCAAATGAATATTTACAACAGTTTAAAAATTTAACCAGATATGCGAGTAGGAGCGCGGCATGCATGTATAAAACACCAAAAGTAGTCTACATGGAATTTAAAATATGACAATCTTATAGCGCTTGAAATGCACACACTTCTAGCGCTAGAAGATTGGAAATAACGTTATTATTATTAAAACAATTACAGTAGACTTTATGTCGAACTCTCCTCTCAAATAAGGGAATAACGAAACATTATCATGTGTAGCATATATCTACCCATTCTATTTTAAAATTATTCAAACTATTAGAGTCTAAACCCGAAATCAATGATAATTTACATGTTTTGTGTTAGCTGGACTTGTATTCAAAAGAACCGGAAACAGCTAACTATTATACATTTGTGATTATTTTAACTTAAAAAAAAAACATGGTTTATACAAAAATATTTAAGCGATTTAGGGTTGAAAAGCTAATAATAGAGCTCCTCACAAAAATACAAATACCCAGCAAGCACAAAACATTTGTATATCATTTATACAACGTCGGCCCAAAGACTTTGCTGCTGTCTGATATCCCAGACAGCAGTTCCACCACTGCAGCTTGCAGCAGCACATTTCACACTAACAGGATGCTGTTCCAGACCCTAGGCCATGTCTATAGACGCAGTATTCAAACAATTCAGATTAGTGAACATTCGTTTACTGTTATAGTTAAGCCATCAGCAAATTCAGCATCGCCGCGCTTTTAGCGTTAAGCCTATTAATATATACAAATTTAGGCTTACCCTGAAAATATGAGCCTATAATAAACGCAAGGCCGTTTTACTGTTATTGTTAGACAATCAATATAGCCTAATACATCACCCTGGTCACTGTCATCAGCATCGTCGCGCAATGCCGTAAATGAGTCTCAACCCTTTAACTGCCAAATTATTCAATTTGAGTTTTCACCCACTTGAAGTTGTGTCTCGCTGACGCGATCCACAACTAAATTATTCAAATTTGACAAAATGGAGGTTAACTCTTTTCAAATCTTGCTGGTTGATGTCACATTTGTTCTTTAACATATTTAAAATGTGGTACTTAATGTGCTAATAAAAAATGAAAACCAGAAAATATGCGGCACCGGAGGTTAAAGGGTTACCTTAATATTATTATTAGGCCTACCCTCAAAATATAACGCTAGGCCTGTAGCATAGCATAGCGCTTATCGAGGTAGACTATATGTCGGACGTAGCCTACCAACACTATAATAAAACATGCACATTGTTATTGACAATGGTATCCCGGCAAACAAGAGACATTCACCCGAAAACTATATGGTTTTGATGTTGGACCAACATCTATATATATTTTTTTTATCTATTTGTAATACAAGGACTATTATAATAATATGGACTTGATCAATGATGTAGATTTATTTTTGATCTTGGCCAAGGTTTGGGCAATATCACAAACATTGGGCCACCGTGACTAAAACGATTTCAAATATCGTGCTTTAACGATGAAAATTTGATAAAGTACGAGACTTGTCAACCAATCACGTAAGTCAGAGGTTGAGGTATCACACATCTAATTGCACTCCCATAGACATGGTAGACTTACATGTATATAGGCCTAATCACCCACACGCTAGAGGCTACAGTGTAGTGAACTAAAAGGTCTACCGTCTTCATTGTTTTTATTTGTGACCGAACTTAGTGATTACCTTCAAAAAGTGGACAAAATGAAATTTTTAGTGACTTTCGTGGTTTAGAGATTGCTTGTGATGCGATTCCTCATATCAATACGTCACTTTGTATTTCATTTGTGTTTTCGGTGAAAACCAACTATTGTCGGGAATAAAAGCCACAACAAAATTTTTCATCAATATTCTTACCTTTCTGACCACAATAACTAGCGGGGTTTGACAAAAATAAAATCATAATAGTCCAAACTTTTACTGAATCCAAGTAGACCTAATTAGCTGCGTGGGACCTTGGTAGTGATTGAATGAGAAACATCTCTCGTGTTTTCACGTTGATGTTGAGAGACAATGCGAGATATTTCAACCAATCACGTCAGTCAGCAGTCAGAGGTGATAATGATTGGTTCAGGGACATTAAAGAACTGTCAATCAAATCTCGGCCACAACCGAAAATTCTGACGTCACAGTAGGTTTGACTACATAAACCGTCTCGCCACAGAGTAACAGCGGCCTGCCCTCAGATAGCCGTAAATATCCACCCAAATATTGCTTGATACTGGGCCATTATGTCAGCATTTGTCTAACATTAGGCTAGCCAGCTTTGTGCAAATGTCTGCTGCTTGTTAAATGGTCAATAGTGGATGAATCAGAGGAGACTGATTGTAATAGGGCATGTACAAATAACAGAGTGGGCGTGGTTTGTAGTTCATTATAGACCTACGCTTCTGAGCCTATAATTATAGAGCTCACTTGTGAGTAAATGAGCAGATACTGCCATTTCAATTTGCACGACAATAAACTTGAGCCATCATGCGTAGCAATATAACATATTATATTTACATTTGCATGATATCTCTATCATTATTTTTCCCTAATCACATTGGTAAGGAACCCTGTAGTCTGGTAGTAGTGCAGTTTGTTTTACATGCATTCCACCGGGACGGAAAGATGTTTTTTTACAAATAGGCCTACATGTACTGACTATGCTTTGCGCCTGTATTTGCATACTCTCAATAAAAAAAACAATTCATTCTTAGGTTTTTAGTAAGTAGGCCTATTAGTATATAGGCCTATTTAGTTTTTTTTCAACATATAGGCCTACGGAACCCATATCGGGTCAGGCAATTAAATAATATTGGAGTGGAGGGAGGACGAGGTATAAAATCGTGGGAACGAGCCATGCAAGTCGAAGGGAGACGTGGGAACGAGCTGGTAAGTCATGGGAACGAGGTAGTAAGTCGTGGGAACGAGTTAGTAAGTCGTGGGAACAAGTTAGTAAATTGTGGGAACGAGTTAGTAAGTCGTGAGAACCAGCTATTAAGGCGTGAGAACGAGTTAAGAAATCATGGGAGCGAGCTAGCAAATTCGGGGATCGAGTTACAAACTCATGAGAAACAAGCTACTAAATCGTGAAAACAAGTTATGTAAGTCCGGGGAACGATATAGAACGTCGATATAGAATGAGTTACAAACAGGCAGCTATAATTTTCGCTAACTCGTTCCCACGACTTGGTAGCTCGTTCCCACGATTAGGAACTCGTTCCTACAACTTAGACCCTCGTTCCCACAAGTTAATAACTGGTTCCCACACTATCGTAACGCGTTCCAACAAAATACATTACTCGTTCCGACAGCATATTTTTGTCGATCCCACGAAATATGCTATTCGTTCCCACAACTTACATGACTTATTCTCACGAGTTAGTAACCCGTTCCCACGAAATACATAACTCGTACCCACGACTTAGTAACTCGTTCCCCTAACTCGTTCCCGTTTGATAAAAGATAGGCCTATATGTTATGTCCCCAGAAAGGCTTCGTTCCTATGAGATATATTCCGCACATTGATATATTTCGTTATAGAGTATTCAGATTTCCGATGCGCACAGGTTGTGCAACCGTTCTTGGCAACAGACAAACAAGAACCAATGTTCACATTTTCTGTATTTTTTATCTTAGTAAATACAATCACAGTTTTTTTCAAATGTTAAAAAGTATTGGAAATTACCGGTTAAGCCTATTCAGAGTAAATATGCTCTCCGGCGGCTATCTTGAATTTAACCACTAAATAACACTGTGATTTTTATATGTGGGGCTAGATATTTTTTTATTTTTCACAAAATATCACTAAAATATGCTGTAATTCCCGCCTCCCCTGGTATATAAATGTATTATTATAAATGTATAATTATGATAAGTCAAACATGATTCTGACGTCACACTTGCCTAATAAACATGTGTAGCCAAATTATCCAGCTTAACGCAACTTCGCATTTGAGTCCATATTGATAATTATCAAAAAATATAACAAACTCTCTTTCAGCTTCTTCTTGAAAAAGAAAATATGATATTACATAAAACATTATGTTTGTCGTGTTTTATGCAATGTGAAATAGGCTTTATATAGGCATATGACCTCTGGTAGTTAAAAAACGAAACTAATATTATTACGAGAAGAGTGTCTCGTAATTTTAACTCATTCAAAGTCATGCACATTTACTCCATAGCAACGATTAGGGCCTATTATAGGCATACACAGTAAATAATAACAATGAATAGAAATAAATATAATAGACAACTAGTAAAGGAGTTCCCGAACTCCGAGGCCCGGCTTTAGTCTGCTTGAGACAATAGACAAAATATCAGTGTATTGGTCTTCCTCATAGGCCAGAATTCTAAATAGTGCTGCAACAGACCACCAACAGACCACCAAAAAGCCGTATTATTTTTAGAGCAACCTTCCATGAAAAAACAACATCTGTTATCATATACCGTTGGAAAGCTTGAAATCACGAGATTATGGCTAGGGGGGATAACAAGAACGAAATTTTGGACGAATTTGGCAAATTAACCCTTTGTGAACCAACATCACATATTTCGTTAATATTTATTTTCTGCTATGTTTCTCGATATATACCTGAAATAATATGCAACAAACCGTCACTCAGCACCTGGCACATATTTTCAGCCTCCCATGATTTAAAAAGTATATATATGTATCATTTGATAATTTCAAGCACCCTTTTACTGCTAGAAAACACAAAAAAATGTTATGTCCTTAAAATTGTAAAAATGTTGTGTTCGTGAACTATCAATCAATAGTATGCAGTAAATAACTATTAATTACCATAAAGTAATGTTTCTACGTCCATTTAACAACATTTGCTTGTGAACATATGGTCATTGACAGACATTTTGATACCCAAAGTAGGCCTGTCTTTAGTATTGAGAAGCAGTATGTGGTGTCTGAAAACAGAAATGCTTGAAGCCCCATAGATTTTTCTGATATGTTGCGAAATACATTACTAAGAAAACCATAATATCTTTTCACTGTTTCATGTGTGT
This sequence comes from Flabesymbios commensalis, assembly GCA_964017125.1. NCBI lineage: Eukaryota > Metazoa > Annelida > Polychaeta > Terebellida > Flabelligeridae > Flabesymbios > Flabesymbios commensalis. Next base: position 29,896,094 of record OZ024912.1, read on the forward strand.
CAGAAAAGCATCAAATTATAAAATAAATTTACACACCCTTTGCGCACTGGGAACTTTTATATTTTATTGACAACAAATAAACTTCAATTTTAGACATTATAGCTGAAGTAATTATGCCTAACAAAAACTGACCTATGTTTGTTTAAATGTATTGCTAGTCTAAGTTAGCAATCTTGGTATTAATTAAAAAATAATCAATTAACCCTTTTAAGGCTGATCATAATGGAAAAAAAACTAAAACTATATTATGACGTCTATAATACCGAGCCACACAGTCGCTGGTAAACATCGTCGTTTTTACGTCAGACAATGAATCTCTGATGATCAGAAGCGCAGCAGACGGAATCTGATTATAAAATATACATTTATCAACCCTTGTGTTGCTGCACCGTATATAATTAATCCTTGTGCTGTTATGACCATATATAATTAACGGCAAGAAGTTTTACATATCACCAGGTTGCTAATGGTTTGGCTGGTGTTTTTTATCAGTTGCAAGTAACAGTGATTATAATGATTATGGTCAATTTAAAAATGGCTGCAGTCAAATAGGGTAGTCTTATACTCTATAGCTTCCGTGCGAATGCATCTTCCTTACCTTAAGTTATCTTAACTACGAGCCCGCCGGGCGATACGTAAGCACTCGCGTGAGACTGGCCGAGGGAAGATGAAGCCTACGAATGATGTTGAAGCTCATACTACTGTGTACACTTCTTCAGCAGTGTCATCTGTCTATGGGTGAGTGGGCTGTCGTTTAGTCTAACGAAGAACTTTATATTCTATATAAAGTTCTTGGTCGAACAAAAGAGAGTATTATCTTTGGTCTAACTAAAGTGACGAAGCCACCAGATGGCAACCATTCGTCCGGCAAGACGCCTGGTTAAGTCCCGACGTCCTGGGTTCATAGACCTTTACACATATAGTGGAGTAATATTGACTTTTAGGGTGGACAAATCAAGGACACAGAGCAAAATCGACAGAGAGGTTTAAAATACCCCACTCAAGCTTTTTAGAAAGTTCCCCAACATTCCCGGGGGTGGAAGACACCTAATTTGCATATTTCCAAGATGGCCGCCACCGAAAAAGACCAGGAACCTAGTAACATTTAAACCAAAAGAGCTACCAACACGTTCAATATATCTAATCCCATCAATTTGTGGTTGTGGAATTCATTTATAGGGGTTATAAGTAAAAATAAGGTCATTTAGGAGCTATAATATGCTAATTTATTGTACAAAATGCTCAAAATCATGCATAGTCAGCACTAATGTATTCGTATATATAAAAGAAGTAGGATAAAATAACGTTTACACTCCTTGCTGGTATTATGTATTGTATTGAGAATGCCAAGCAGCAGCATTAGAGCAATAATCATTTTAATAATCTATAAGTTCCATGAATCTGCAGCTGATATAGCATACATCTAAATATATAGTGTATCTAAATATGAGTATGTTAACTCACCAGCGAACTATATCCCATAGAATAGACAGTATGTGTCCACTTACACTGAAGTTCTAGTCAATATCATCAAAAACGGGTACATTAGCACATGTCTCTCAAAGATGGGTGTACATACGCGACCTGCTTTTCTGCATTTGCAAGAAGTAGTTTTGCACCCCATTTTACAGTTACGAAATACCAGGTCGAGCAGTCTTTTGGGGGCGGATGGGTTTTCTGAACCCACTGGAAGAAGTACATCTGCTTGCATCTCCCAACCCCACTGTGTACAATTAAGGTCGTTTCCACGACACTGTTGAATAAGAAAATATGCCCTCAGACTATGCTGCTTAGCGGAACCTTGCGTGAGGGGCAGGATGGCGAGATTTATAACTTTATCCACAGACTGCTTTGCAATCATTTGCTTGAGTTTAAAAAGTCTTGCAGTATTCAATGAGGAGAACTTCACCATACAGCACCATACCAGGCAAGGAAGAAGCGTTCCCTGGAACTGCTGCAATTTCTTCTTGTGATGCATCTTTATTGTAGAATATTGTTATATCTGCTCTGAGGTCAGGTTGCAGTCTTAGAAGATTGTATGCCTGAGCCTTACCTCGACGATATGCTGCAGATGTTGTGTCTGTCCCAGTGAATGCGTGTGCAAAAAGAATGACATCCTTTAACAGAGAAGCTTGAAGCCTGCCAATATCTATACACTTTGGCTCTAATCCACCAAGTTGAGGACGAATTAATGTGATTTTGTCTCCGGGTGGCATTCTATCAAGAAGAGATATCATAACATCTACATCCTTGCAGATAACATCAACACCCGGATCTATCTGACTGTACTCAAGCGCTGTGCTAACGATTAGGTTATCAGCATCAGCCTCAGCTTGGTGGGTCATAATTCCAACTGCATTGAATTCTTCTGGAACCAGCGTGATTAGTGACGTCTTGTTATGTCCATTCCCAAGAAACTCCTCCTGAGTGGTAGATGTGTTTTTCGATGGTGATACAGATATGTCTGCAGACGTAACCTTACTGGATCTCCTGGATTGTTCAATAACCTTGGTACTGAGCTTCTGATAACCGTATCCATCAAAGACAACAACGGCAAAGCGATTTGGGAAATGTTTTTTAATGTGCAGCACATACCCCTGTATCACATCTGCATAGAGACAAGGTGCATTCCACACAACAGCATACAGAAGATGACCTCCGTCGATGACTGAAGGAACAGAGCCTGACGTTGATGAGGCAACTAAGTTGGAATCCACATCAAGGCTGCGATTTAAAGCTGCCTTTGCTGTTTTACGCATGGACACTGCATCAAAGAGAGAAGGGGCGAAATTGACAAACTCATATTGGACATATTGTCGCAAATCATTGCTGGTTTGAAGAACAGCAAGAATCCTGTTGAGCATCTGTTGCTCAATGACAACCAGTGACTCGCTCCGTACTTTGATAGTGGAGCGCATGGCTGATAATGGTCGAACTCTTTTATTTCTTTGTAGTTTTAAGTCTGCAAAGTTTTGTCCTATCATCTTTTTTTGCTGCTGTGACCCAACTGAAACAGCATTGTCACAATCTATGCTGCTATCTGCCTCAACTCCGGTGAATATGCAGAACAGCTTGTCAGTATATTCAAATGGATTATGGGATCTGAGCCAGCCACACAGGTGTTTCCGATCAGTATCATCGCGAGTGACTCTAGCCTGCCTCAGCTCGGCATGATCTTTGTGCAGTGAGTGTTGGTCTGATGTCTCGCAATGAGTACCAGCTAATTCTTCCAGAGCTTCACACATGGGTATACATGATGGTACAGCTCGCACCCACTGTCCGAGAGTACTATTACTGATTTGCCGACCTCTTTGTAAGTCCCCCATTTGTTTTCATCGCCCTCATCAAAATTTGTTCGATAGTCATGTCTCACCAGACTCCAGACAAAAACTTACTTGTGCGGCGGATTGTGAAGTAGCCATTGTGAGAAAAAATTTTGAAGTCTTCAGATGGCATCTTTTCTTCCAGATCTTCCATAGTTTGTAGATATACTTGAGATGACTTTGCGTGCTGTAGTCGCCCTGCAGCATGAAAATATGGTTGCATTTGAGCAATGACATGAAGATGAAGAGCAAAGTAGCCACTGCGCTCAGCACGTACAAACTGCTGCATTAATGATACTTGTTCAGCATATTGTATCCATAATTTGGCAGTCCTACTCTGGCAACTGGCTGTCTGGTACTGCTGATTCAAGACCTTCGTGAGTTGTAATACTTCAGGTTTCAGCATTACATCACTGACCCCTATCTCTTCAGTTGTCATTTCAAACCAAATTTGATTTAGTGCTAGCTCATCAATACTGTGTAGTGCACCTGTTGTCTCAAAAAGAATAGCGACAATGGCCTGCGCAGTGAGTGTGTGAAGCCGCAGGGCACGTGAGTATGCATGGCCATCAAGCATGTGGGTAACACCGTCACTGCCATAAATGGTCTGCCACAACTGCTCAAGGCCACTTCCTGCCATTATGAAACCTGTTGCTGCGATAAAAGACATCAGTAGATGAAATCCGCCAAGCCTTGGGATGATGTTGGATGACTCAGGACTGGCCGCAATTATATCAACAGACTTGATGAAGAGTGGCTGATCAAAAGTAACTATGCAGTAGTTACGGTTATACCTGGATGATTCTCTCTGAGCGTAGATCAGTGCCGTGTATACCGTACTGAGATTGCTGGGATCAAGATATATGAAAGGAAGAGCAACTACATCACTGACTTGGAAATCACTGCCCCGTTCAGTCACTAAGTGATTGAAACCACCCCAGCCAGGAATAGACACATTTCCCACGGATGCAGATGACAACCACAGCGAATCCAGATGTAGAGCTGCTTTGATTTTACATGCCACCTTGAATTTACTGAGACTGTTTTCTCTAGCTAGGAAAAGTTTAAGCTCGGCCTTTGATAGTTTCTTGTATACATGGATAGGTACATCACCATATTTACCCATCTGAGCAGCTCATGGGGTATGCTTGAGTCTCAGAGGGTTGGGAACATGATATGATGATGTTTTATTACGCCAAGTAATACACTTTATTTCTCCCATGCTAATAAATGATTTGTTCCCATTCAATTAAAATATATTCCAATCTGCATTGTCGTATACAAGCTGAACAAATGCTTCCTCGTTGTCAGGAAATGGGCTTTCATCTTTGAGAAGAGAAGCTTGATAGCATCTTGCCTCATCATAAGAACAGCACAGCCCAAAAGTGTGCAGCATGTCAATCAACATTCTTTAATCATATTTTCTGTACAGATAAACACCAAGAGCAATTTAAAATGGTGACAACCTTGGCCGTACTGCAGATAGTATTAGTTGTTCTATTGGCATACATTTTTTTTCAGCTTGCTTAGATATTTTGCTGCCTGTAGGACTCAAGATGCAAGTGATTAGTGTCTTCAGACTTTCTGGAACGGTGTCCTTCTCCATTGCGCTGAGAGATGAAGGCGAAGGATACTCATCACAATTATTTGATTTCTCTCTGATGTCTGCAGACACAAGCCTAGAAGCAGCAACTGTAATGCGATATTTTTCAGAATTGTTGTTGTCAAGTCTGTCCTGGTACCACTTGTCATGTACAATGCTGCTGAAGGCATCCCTGAAGACTACAATGCTATTTCGTCCTGGTAGATGAGTTACAATAATGGATGTAGTGAAGTGTGCTTTCAATTTAGCTAGTAATGTTTTATGCAATACCCTTTAACTCCGTCTGGGAGATAATGATTCATAATGTCTGATAGCTCATTGATGGAATACTGACACTCCTGGTAATGGGAAATCCCCGGGGGAATCCCCAGATATTCCCACAGCCTGCATCGCTTGCACGGCATTACACCAACAGTGGTTCAGAGTCTCGTGTTGGATGAGTAGAGTAGCTTGTAATATAGATGTATGCCTAATACACCAGTCTGTTAAGAGTCAACCGTTCATCGTATCTCATAAAAGAATGACTGTCAAAAAATGTTGTTTTTTGTATTTTGTTTTTACAAAATAGCCCATTAAAACCTAAATAGACTTCGAACTGATCAATAGAGCCCTGAAATGAATTCTGCACCCCAAATTCAGTGTGAGTTGATATATTGCACATGTTTTTCACTCGTTTGGTTCAAAAGTTACGGTTTTGGCCTTTTCGATGGCGGCCCTCTTGGAAATATGCAGATTAGATGCTTTCCACCCCCAGGAAACTTGGGGAACTTTCTGAAAAACTTGAATGGGATATTTTGAGCATTCCTGCCAATTTTGGTCTGTTTCCTCATTTTTTCCCACCTTTATGATAATATTGACTAATATTACTCCACTAATAGACCAAAGTCTTATCCAGAGGTCACGTGAAGAAAGGCTATTTTTTTAACCACTCCCTAAATATTGAATCACGACAGTTGGACAGGTGGCCTATGGTACCTAAATAGCGTCTTCCCACCGCAAGGATGCGGCTTCTCCCGACCTCAATCGTTGGAGCAGCCATCAAGAGCCACATGGTGACTGTTTTGGCGAAATACCACCTTATACTTGCTGAGCATGAGGAGTCTCCTTTTACTATAGGCCTACTGCTGTAGATCTGGTAATATTCGCGAGGTTTTAATTTCGCGAGGAGAAAAAATATAATAGCGCTACTAAAGAAGAATGAAAATTCGCGAATTCTAAACTTCGTGTAAAGTCCCAAAATCAGAAATTCGCGAAAATTTAAAGACGCGAAAAATACCAGATCTACAGTATTGGAATCTTCAGAATTAAATGTTCCGGGAAACTCGCCAGAACATTAATATGTGGTGCGTTTGTGAAAAAAAAAAATGATTTCACTGGCAATTTAAAAAAAGTGTGTTGATTCGGATGAAAAAAAGAACGAAAAGGTTTTGGTTGAGAGCAAAGAAAAATTTTGTTCTGGGGTGAAAACTCATAGCCCACCCCCAAGTATTATCATAATTGTAAGCCATATAAATAAATAAAAATATACAATCCGTACTGCCTAGAGAAAAGGATACCTCATAATAAGGGAGCATCAATTAGAAATTTACTAGCAAAATTATGTTTAAGTTATACTTAAAGTGACAGGCCCAACTGCCCCCGATGTTGACAAGTTTAAATTTGTGTTATTTAGGCTTATATCATCGTAAATCTATATTATCTTTCTCCACCCTCCAATTGAAAGAGATATGTAACCGATAAGTGTGTATTTCGGAATGTACATACAATTAATAACAACCATATCTTTATTATAATGGCTTTGACCAAGCCGCTGGGGGTCTAGAGAAAGGGTCCGATGTTGATTTTTTTTTTAAGGATCATACAACTCAGTATTGTGGGGAGCCTCCGTGATCGAGAGATAGCGTGCTAAGCCTCAGACCCCCAGGGCTCGAATTTCGAATCCTGTGTGTGGAGGACAGTGTCATCTCATTCATCTCACCATCCTCAGGAGGTTCTCCTGGCCCAGTTTAGCCTATATATGCCTAAAGCCCGATTCATTTCATTTCATCTCATTTGAAAGGATCAACACTGGGAAAAATCCCTTCCTTTTTGCCACTCCACCAGCCACAAGGGCGGGGGCCCTAGGGTAGTGGATAGCACCGCTGCCTTTCACGCCAGAGTTCGGGGTTCGGTTCCCGGTCTCAGAGGTTTGAAAGAAACAAAAAATGTTTCTTCCCCATCCACGTGTAAAACTCAGTATTGTGGGGAGCCTCCGTGACCGAGAGGTAGCGTGCTCGGCCTCAGATCGCCAGGGTACGAATTTCGAATCCTGTGTCTGGAGGACAGTGTCATCTTATTCATCTCACCATCCTCAGGAGTTTCTCCTGGCCCAGTTTAGCCTATGTGTGCACAAAGATGGCCTAAAGCCCGACTCATTTCATTTTCATTTACACCAGCCACGAACATCCCATGGATATAATCTGTGTATTTTGGGGATGTTCACGATGTCCTGCAAAGATGTAAAATATGTCAATTGGCCGAATTTAGGTGTTTTGTACCTTCATGTTCTGAAAAGTGAAACTCGTTGGGAAAGCGACATTAAACGACGATTTCCCGATGATATTGTAGTTAAGCTGGCAACGTATTTGACGATCTGAGACCTTACATACCAATCCTAGTACCAGTCTTTTGAAGGGAATAATCAAATCGTTGTCTCGATACAACTTTCCTGTCAATCATGGGAAACGGAAAACATGCCACTGAGTGGATCTAAAAGACAAAAATGTAATGACCGACATTTTGTCATAATTCGTCTTTTTAGAAACCTGATTACGTTGCCAACGGATGTTTCTAAAAGTTGTAATCTATCGGAACGTTGCCTCCAGTCATTTAATCACTCAAGATATAACAGAGCTAGAACAAAGACATGCCATTTCGCTGTCATCCGCATCAGGGTACTGTGTGTACACGAAGCAACACGAATTGAGCATTCCATTCAACCTACCTTTTTAAAATAATTCCCTATTAGTATTTTCACGTCGTGAGCCTATTCCCACATAAGACTACGTTTCCACATAGGTAAGGTTTTGTAGCCGCGCGGGTCCACCCGCGTGGGTCCTGTGCGGGTACCCGCGCGGGTCGTCTGTTTTCATTGGTGCAGTTTTGATATAAATCCACATGTGACACCCGCGCGGATAATAGTAATCTCCTTGGTGGTGGACCAGGTGGCGATGATGATGATGATGATGATGATGATGATGATGATGATGATGATGATGATGATGATGATGATGATGATGATGATGATGATGATGATGATGATGATGATGGAGTTGGTGGAGTTGATGGTGGTTGTTTTGGTGTTGGTGATGGTGGTTGCGTTGGTGGTGTGGTAGTGGTGGTGGTGATGATGGTGTTGGTAGTGTGGTAGTGGTGATGGTAATATTGTTGGTGATGTGGTAGTGATGGTGGTAGTGGTGCTGGTCGTAGTGTTGGTGGTGTGGTAGTGGTGATGATGGTAATTATGGTGGTGTGGTAGTGGGGATGGTGGTAGTGTTGGTGTGGTGTTGGTGTGGTAGTTTTGACGTCATTTTCTGGAATTCCCCATGCGGATTTGCCATGTGGTGCGGAAAAAATCCAGGCCTTATCATTTATGTCATTTATCAAAACGATATGTATACGTCGCTTTTCACCCTTTCAATGAGCCTACATGTTGCGCATCTATAAGCGCATTCGAAAAAGTAAAAGCATTGTCAAAATGTATCAAATAATTATACAACTCATGAAGAAATAAATAAATAATAAGTCAATCACATCACAAATGAATAGCCATTATTGCAACGTTTAACTAATGGATAAAAGCGTTCTCCCGCTGTTTTTTTCCACAAGAAATATTCAAATTGTCAGGTGCAGATCTCCACAAGAAAAAATGTACATTGATTTTAACGTGTTTTTTGTTAATTTTCAAATTTGCAAAGGAATTCGCTATGCAAACTTTAATTGAATAAAAATATCTTTGAGCGACATATATATGTACAGTCAGAGCAATGATCGGCGGAACATTATTGATCGACTGATCGAGCAATGATCGTCAGAGCAATAATCGTAGCAATGGTCGTCAGAACAGTGCATGCAGGTATGATCGTTGGAACTAATCGCCACCTAGATTTTAATACGTATCTGCTACTCTACAGTTGCAGATAAGAGGTGACTAGCGCTATATCTTGCAGCAGCTCGCTGCGCTCGCATAGGCCGTTGTAACACACGGCTAAGAGGTGACGCAATGAAGCCTTCTCAGTTGTTTTTTTTTCGTTCGCGCGAACGTAGAACATAGAACATGGAACCTTCAGAATATAGAACCTTCGGAACATAGAGCCATCGGAGCATTGACTGTGAAGCGTGCAACGTGTAGATGTTTTTTGAGTTAGATATATACGATAATGTAATAAAACCATAGACTGCAATAATGCATACAAAATTTATGTTAATATTCATGACCACACATCTATCGTGACAGATATCGTGACATATGCGGGACGTGAATAATCTCATCAAACTCTCAAGAGCCGTGCAGCTGCGTGCGGGCAGTATCCCAGCAATCACGAGACGGCGACCCAATGCCGTAATAATGCTGGGACAGCGTTGAAGATGCTGGACCAGCATTAACACGACATCGGGTCGACGTCTCACGCCTACTGACTTTTTGGTAATTGTCCTAGATGCACAGGTGACACCCTCATACTCAGTGTACATAGCCTAGAAATCATCCAATGTTATTGGCAAACTTCTGCTGGTGTAATCCATATAACATTTACAACCTTTGCCACCTTCGTAATTACAATGTTCACATTCTGATTCTTTGGGGGAGGGGGGAGGGGGGAAGGGGTGTACCAGTATATCATCACCAGCTCATAGGCGGGTCCCATTCAACCTCACAGCTTGGTCCAGTATTCCAGTGAATGTTTCGCTCCAATAACTTCTGAGACATTGAGTTTGGAGGTCATTTTATTGACGTTAGTTTAAAAAACCGTGTACCGTCACCCCGAGGTCAGTACATTCATTGAGATGAAGACCGTGCTTAACGTAAGTATCAATCATACACAAATGTTTTTGTTAAAACCAGTATCTAAGAGCTTGTCTTGATCAAACTTAAATGGTTATATCGTTTTTACACTTTTCTAGAATGTGATTTTTAATAATGATGGCATGTTTTGTAACATCCATTAGCCATGGTTGAGTGACTAAATGGACGTATTTGCCACTCTCTAAAGCGGCAAACACGTTCCCCTTCAGTTCCTAGTAGTAGTTATGATGTCTACACCTATTTAAATGTGGAGACATACTTATCATATATTGTTTTAGTTGTGGTCGTTTCCCGCCGCCGTACATAGCCTATCTTTTGACCACAGCGCCTAATAGTCCCTTGGAATTTGACATGCATACCTTATTTGTTCTATAAGTAGGGCTGGATAATTTCTCTGAATATGAAATTTTGGCACTGTATAATCCATTCGGCGACCATTTTCCAAGATGGCGGCCTACTGTCTTTGTGAGCACTCTCTAGTCTGAACCGCTGAGTGTTGCGAGTTGTTTCAAGCAAATGCATACAATGGCCGAGATCTGATTACTATGCAGTTTGGAGTAAATAAATACACCGAAATGAAATGAATCGGGTTTATGTCACTCGTGTGCACATACAGGCTGAATTGGGCCAGGAGAACCTCCTGAGGATGGTGAGATGAGCGAGATGACACTGCCCTGCAGACACAAGATTCGAAATTCAAACCCTGGAGGTCTGAGGCCGAGCACACTACCTCTCGGTCACGGAGGCTCCCCGCAATACTGAGTTTTGCGAGTGGATGGGGAAGAAACATATTTCTTTCTTTCAAACCGCCGAGACCGGGAAACGAGCCCCGAACTCTAGCGTGAAAGGCAGCGGTGCTAACCACCACTACCTATACCACTACCACTACCACTAACTACTACTACCCTAGGGCCCCCGCCGACTGCCAGTGATTTTGGACCTCGACCATTTCGGACCTGGTGCTTTCGGACGCCTATCAGTGATTTCGGACGTTGATTTCGGACGGTGATTTCGGACAGTGTGTAGTGAAATAGGATGGTGATTTCGGACGGTGTGTGGTGAATTCGGACGCCGCGGTGAATTCAAACGGTGTGCGAGGAATTAGGATGCTTAATTTAGTAGTCTTTTATATCACTATTTTGGTACTAATATCGCTGATTTCGGACGGTGATTCTGGACGGTGATTTCGGACGGTGAGATGTATAAAAAACCTTAACAGAGTACTCTTTTTTATGACCATTCCTGTAATAATATCGATAATTTCGGACGGTAATTTCGGGCGGTAATATGCATAAGGAAACCTAACACAGTTATATAGTTATCTTTTTTCAAAAACTTATATGTATAATAGTTTAAAAATACAAAAATCAGTGATATACCGGTACAGTTATGATACATATGTACATATATAAGAACGTTTGTCATCGTCACATAGGCGTATCATTTTATATATACAAAATATATTTTGATACATATGTGATACAATATAACCGAATTTGTCATTTTTATTTTGTATGCACATCTCACACCTTTGAGGTCCCACTTCGCAGACAACGGTCATACTTTTGTGGCAAGACGGCAAGTGGAAAGAGTTTCAATTGTACCCCTCCGTCATTTAGTTATGACATTTTATGTGAATGACAGAAACCTTTACTATCGCCAAGAGGGGTACAAAAGCAACTCTTTCCTTTTATATTTTAGACCAAACAATGATAAAGGTATCATCCAATTATTCATTGGGCTTGGTAACTGGTGACTTCAACATGCCAGGAATTGACTGGAGCTGTTCAGCACCTATTCTACATGTCCCGGCTATGTCAATAACTTTTTGCTGAATAACTCATTAACACAAGTCAATAAAGTTTATTCGAATAAGCATAGGGCCTAATCATATTTTAGATTTTTTGTTTACTAATGATGAAGATAAAATAAGTCCGGTGTCTGCAGTTTCAGCAGATTTTCCAACTGACCACGCCATAATGTGTTTCACTGTATATACAAATTTTGGTACAAAAAAGGAAATTCTTAGGAAAGTTTATAAATATAAAAACTTTGATTGAATTAAGGGGCTTCGTTGACTGTTAAGATGCTCCAGAGATTTGATCAGACTAATACCATAGATGTTGATCTGGCCTGGGAAAGTTGGCTCCAGTGCTATGGGGCGAGGCGGGGGCCCTAGGGTAGTGGTTAGCACCGCTGCCTTTCACGCCAGAGTCCGGAGTTTGGTTCCCGGTGTCGGCGGTTTGAAAGAAACAAGATTGTTTCTTCCCCATCCACGTGTGAAAGTTAGTATTGTGGGGAGCCTCAGTGACCGAGAGGTAGCGTGCTCGGCCTCAGACCGCCAGGGCTCGAATTTCGAATCCTGTGTCTGGAGGACAGTGTCATCTCAATCATCTCACCATCCTCAGGAGGTTTTCCTGGCCCAGTTTAGCCTATATGTGCACACAGGTGGTCTAAAGCCCGATTCATTTCATTTTTTATTTCCAGTGCTATGATGTTGCTGTTGAAGCACGTGTACCTGAAATTACTGAAAATCAAATTTACCACCTAGGTTTGACTCTGAAGTGAGATGTTTGAAAATTAAAAAGAAGCAAGCTTGGACAAAAGTTAGGAAATTTAATAGAGTTCATCATTGGGATTTTTTTTAGAAAAGTAAGAAATGAATTTTAGAAAATAATGCAGGTAAAGCACAACCAGTTCATTGCTGATTTGTCTGACAAAGAAAACCCCAAACGATTCTGGTCCTGTTTCGAGCAAAAACTAAATGTTTACCCAGTAAAATTTGTCATGAAAGTGTAAGTGCCACTAATCCCAATGATATAGCTTGCATGTTTAACAAATATTTTAAAGTTGCTTCCAGTAACAACACTGGTGAGTCAGCAGCTGTACCAGATATTAACGAATATAACAACATGTATTTGTCGAATATATTATTTTCAGAATCAGACGTCTTAAAGGTGCTCTCCAGTCTGGATGGCAGTAAAGCATGTGGACCAGATGGAGTGTCACCAGCTGTATTAAAACATTGTGCTAAAGAATTGTCTCCTTCTCTAGTAACTTTATGTAATTTAAGTATGGAACAGTTGAAAGTTCCCACTTCTTAGAAAATAGCCAACGTTATACCACCCGTTCATAAAAAAGGTGACAGGGATCCTGTTTCTCACAGACCTATTTCTTTATTAGGTATTGTATCAAAAGTGATGGAAAATATATTCACAACCATGCTAATATAATTACCAATAATCTGATTTGCTCTGAACAACACGGTTTTATAAAAAGCAAATCTTGCAGTACCCAACTAACAGGTGTTTACCATGAAATTGGTTCTTATCTGGACAGTTCAATTCAAACTGACACAATATATTTAGACTTCATCAATTTTTTGACAGTGTATCGCATAGACTTCTACTTTATAAATTAAAAATGTATGGTTTTAATGATCGATTGCTAGACTGGTTTACCTCTTATCTATCTGATAGGAAACAGCGAGGGTGTGGAATCAAGTTTGTTGAATGTTTCATCTGGTGTTCCACAAAGTTCGATCTTAGAACCTTTGTTATTTTTTATTATTTATCAATGCCTAATAGGTTAAGTTTATTTGCTGATGATGCAAAATGTTATAGGAAGGTTTTAAGTCACAATGACAGTCAATTACTACAAAATGATATAAATAAAATGAAATGAAATAAATCGGGCTTTATGCCACCTTTGTGCACATATAGGCTAAACTAGGCCAGGAGAACCTCCTGAGGAGGGTGAGATGATTGAGATGACACTGTCCTCCAGACACAGGAGTCAAAATTCGAGCCCTGGCGGTCTGAGGCCGAACACGCTACTTCTCGGTCACGGAGGCTCCCCACAATACTGATGATAAATAATTTATATGATTATGGATTACGTTGGGGATTAAAATTCAGTTTTGACTAATGTACTATGTTATCTGTTACCAGGAAGAAAGTTCCTATTGGTTTTACTTATACTATCAACAATAGACCAGTCCGTCGAGTGCAATATATGAAGGATCTTAATTGGTGCTTCTGTAACTAGTGATTTGTCATGGAATTCTCTTATAAATACATTAGTTTCCAAATGGAACAAAATGATGGGGATGATAAAACATTCAGTGGGTTACAAAGCTCCTATAAATGTTACTTCTTATCTGTATAGTACACTTGTTCGCAGTAACCTTGAACACTGTTCTACAGTCTCCATTTAATTTCAATGAAATGCAAGCATTAGAATGCATTCAACGAGCAGCTACGCGCTATATACTGCATTATCCCGATGTAAAATACAATGAGAGATGTAGCACACTTAATCTGCTACCGCTGTCATTTCGAAGAGATCGTGCTGATCTAGCTTTTTATTTTAAATATTTACATGGACTATGCGGAGTACAATTACAGGGTTTTTTAGACACAAATTTACACGACAAATCTCTTCGTTCGACCAGCGCAAATTGCATCTTTTATCATAGGCTCTCAAAAATAACGTCGTTCAGACAATCTTTCTTTAACAGAGTTGTGCCCCTGTGGAACAACCTTCCACAGGATATGAGAAGCAGTGAGTCTTTTTAAAAGTCGTCTTCATTGTTATTTTAATAATTTATTATGTGATTTCGATGTGAATAATATGTGTTCTTGGTTTGGGACATCAAATGTTACACGTGTATGTGCAACCGGCAATTATTTGCCCTGTAAATTGTAATTTATTGTTTATTTTAATATTACGATTATTGTTATATTTTATTGAATTATTATATGCATTGTTTTGATGTTTATGTGAGATATACAAATTGTAATTGTTGTTTTTTTGTTGATAGCAGATAAATAAATAAATAAATCATCAGCAGAATAAGGGTTAGTTACTTGCTGACAACGCGTGCCGCGATTCAAGACCTTTTACACTCTACGTGCTGCAATAAGCCTATCGTAACCTGCGAATAATTATGTTATGATTATATAGTACAACACAACACTCCACTTTGTAGTTGATTTTGCAACTGACCTTAATCGGATTTAAAGTAATTCTTAATGCATGATAAATTTAAAAAATAATAATTGACGTGGAATACACGTCTTGTTATCATGGTTATCGATCTGGTGTGTCTGCGTTCACGGCCCACGCGTCCATCATATAGACGGACCGGTGTCACACATAAATGTTGAACAAACATAATTATTGTAAACAATGCGGACAGTTAGAACATAGTAGTATGCTTTCTCAAACACTTCTTTGAACTCCTATCTACAATTCTTATTAGCATGATTAGTGAGTCACTCAATAACTTTAATAGGCCCCTACGCTTAAATTTATCATTCATAAAAATAACATCTTAAGTGCTTCTCGACGGGCTGACATCAAACAGGAAACGTTAAAACAATTCCGGGTGAATGTCCCATCATCGTCCGCGACGCTGGTCCAGCATTAAACCAGCATTGTTTTAACCTCTCAATGGGTGGAGAATGAAATGCCATGGTCACACAAATGTTTAATAGAATTTATGTTTTTTATTAACGCTGTATATCATTATTTTTTATACTGCATATATCTACCCTGTGATCATATTTTGTTCGTAACAATACCAAGCTACATTGGGGGAAAAAGTCTGTCGCAGAATCAGATGATGAGTTTGGCATAAAATATTCACTCAAAATCAGCAGATGTTTTTCATTGACTGTACGATTTCACCGCACACCGTCCGAAATCACCGATTGGCGTCCGAAATCACCAGTCCGAAATAGGGAGGTCCGAAATCACCGGACACCGCCCCCGCCCACAATACACCGAAAGGACCCGCTTATGACTTTCGGAAAACATTTTTAAAGCACAGTTCGTACCTTTTGAAATGAGATTATAATCAGCTTATATGCCAGCAAACACAAAACATAAATTTTGTATAACATTTATACAACGTCGGCGACCACTTTTGAAGTGGCTACCATCAAGGAGGTCAAGCTGCCTATTTGTGAGATTCCCGACTTTTATCTTATTTCAAAGGAAATTATGATACTGTAGTCGAGTTTGGAGAATAAACATTTGGTCAATATTGTCAAGGACGGAACACTGTATACTATAGAGGGTATTCTGTGAAATTCAATAGCCTTGACCTTCAATGTTTTCACCGAGCTAGCTAATACAATGAAGTATGGGGGAAGGGGTCTTATATAAAAATATTTTCACCGAGTAGCCATTCATACGATACGGTGGGACGTTTCTAGTTATCTAGTAATTTACTACAATAACTAATGGGTTTTTTTTCAGATGTTGTTGCCCTTGACCTGTATTCTGTTGCTGACATTGGTGTCTGTTTCTGGCACACCATCTCGCCAGTGCATCTGCTCTGCTACAGCTGATGGCACGGGGGTGAACATCAGAAGCTGTGGATCCACGGACTGTGGGTGAGTGAACAGCTCCCAACGAACACGACACATCGATCCAATATCGAACCAATATTGGCCCACCGTCTACGACGTTGGCCCAATATTGGTCCAACATTGGATCGATGTGCCGTGTTTGATGGGAGACGACCCGTATGTGTCAAAGGCAAACAACAGTGACATTGCACGTCAATATATAGGCTTATGTCTAAAGATGGACGACATCGAAGGATGGATTATTTCATCAAATTTCGATGAAATAATCGATCCATCGATCTCGTCCATATCTAGACCAGAGCCACTGGATCACCACTGTACTGTGGCCGTGCAAAGTTAAATACCGGTATCAATATCAAGGCCAAAGATTTGTGACTTTCACCATGTTCACCATCATTTTTCTGCTTCCAGTATTGTTCATGGCTTAGCGGACAGCTCCTGTTTGGACTTCCTGGGTCTAACAGCAGACGACTGGCTTCATGTAAAAACAGGAGCAGCCACGACTGTGAGTTAAGCCTTTAACTCTTTAGGCGCTAGATATAACTTTAGTCGTTTTAGTTTGTTTTATTAGCAAGTTAAATCACAGTTATTGGGAATTAAATCAGTTAGTAAACATAAATATTTGCAATGGTTGGTGGCCTATCAAATTAAGCAAATATGCGTAATTTTTACCCATTCAAGTTTAGGGTTGCGCTGTTCAGACGCAACTTCAAGAGGGTGAAAAATTAAATTAGAAGACTTAGCGGGTAAAGGGTGGAACGCCAGTTAGTCCAGGCTGTTAGGGTCAAAATGGGGCGAGTGTGTGCACTTTTGGAATAAATTACCATTTTTTGCCCAGATGATCAGTAACATTAACGATTAACACATAATTAACATCTCATTAGTATCCTCAATTAGCAAAACCACGGAAAAATCCGGAAAAAAAATATCTCAAGAAACGGTAAATCGATTTTATTGATCTTGAGTTGTGTTATTTATTTAACGTATAGCCTACACGATAAAAATATTCATGAGATGATTAGTGGTCAAGGTCAGGTGATGCGGCTAAGTCGAGGTCAGATGTGAGCAAAGTTAAAATTCTGAACAAAAAAGTCTGATATTGAATGTCTCAAAGTATATATAATTATTTCACATTAAAAACGTGATACACGAATCTAACAACTTTAATTTGACGGCATAATGTAGTCTGTATTTCCAAAACCGGGATCATTGTGGTCTGGAATAGTGATCTACTCATGGGTTGGCTATACCCCAGATGCGTTGTGTATGGATCGTCATCGTAGGAATAATTCGGTCGATTTCAATAGGTTTCTTTTAAAACAATTATTTTAAAACATTTCTAATGATTTGCCACTTCTTATACACTACTTTATATAGCATAAAGGTCAATGTTAAGCAAACTTCAAGGTCAAAATTAAAGTGAAATTAGGAATAGATTTGAAACCAGATGATTTCCTTTTCGTCATGCTTCCTTCTGACGCACGAAAATAATCATATAATTTTGAATCTAACATTTGTCAAACACAATCAATGATGCGTAAAAACTTTATTGGAAAGCATCAACCTGCTGGAACCTCTGTCTTCAACGTTTTTTCCTTTGTCTTGGACGAGGGTGGCAGGGCAACAGAACGTCCATAGCAATCGCGCCCATAGAAAGAAGTGCAAAATAAGCCACGTTAATAATCGGAACACTCACCTCAAACAACACTGGCCTGGAGAAGTCAAAGCTAATTTTAAATTCGTAGGTTTTGATTTGTTATTCTCACTTTGATTAAGTGTGAGAGCTCCTCTCACATAGGCCTATCGAGATTTAGAACTCTGGAATCCACAACATGTACAACGAACCATAGAGGTGTCAGGTCAGCAAGAGAGAATTCCCACTGGTGAATGGAAACAGGTTTTAGTATTTGCCATGCCAGTGTCAAGATTACACAAACTGAATATTACACTACGGCCACACAACCTGGACTACTTGAGGACAGGTGTTCAGCCTGATTCACTTTCTATACACCCATACGAGATGGATTGGACCAAGGGTCGAGCACATTTATAAGTAGTTCTCTTGTTCTATGGGTGCTGCACACGGCGATGGCACGGAAGTAAGCGAAGACACTCCGGAGAGGATTATTTTGCATTCTTGAACAAAAAGACACAACAAATTATTCGATGATTTTGGTGTCATCAATGGACACTGAGCCAAGCGCTACATACGGGACTGCAGAGGGATGTGGTGGGGGTAAAATGGGCTGAACATTTTCATTATGCTAACATTTTACCTATCCTCTCATGAAAGAGGTGTTGCTATATCCCATGTAATAACATGGAATGTGGAGAGAACACTCATCATGGGACATAACATATCCTGACATAATTTATGTCATGTAATGCAATGTAGCGTGTTACATGCATCTTATCAGAGTTGATCACTGTTTATTTTTCATAAATAGAGAAGACACGTTTTGTCAAATAAAGATTAGCCCTAAGGAATCTAAGATTAAAAAAAAGGATGGTTTAATTACGCTCAAGTGTATCCCAGTTTCTATGAAGATTGCACACCCATCCATGGTTGTAGCCTTGGCACTTCACTCGGTACCTCTAACAACACCATCACACTTTAAAGAAGAGAGTTCTCGTTCAACTTAAAGACAATGACGGTAATTGGTACATATTCATCAAAATTATATACATAAACCCCATAAATCAACATAGCATCGACTTGTTGAGAATCACATGCACCATCATCCGAACTAGCAACCAAGATAGATTTCTGTTCATCTAATGCCAGTCTTGAAAGGTTTTATGTATTTTCATATTTGAAAAACTTATCGGCAGAGCTTTCATGAAAATGAAATAAGAGGTCAACTATTGAACATAGCAACGAGTATTTTAACATTGGTTGTGTAGTTTCTCTGGATGGTTTGTTGGAAAAACATCAGAGCGCTTTAACATGTTAAATGTCTGAATACTGTTTTCACACTCATCCGCAATACAGACGTATTCTCTATACCCTGCTATATCAATATGCACAGTCAAGACACATTCTTCATCAAGGCTGTTTAGTACACAATTATCTTTCAAGCTTACTTTGCTCGTGTGGATCAGTTCTTATTAGTGATATTTTGATATTTAAAACAGTAATAACTGTCCTTGAAGGTTTGGATCAGTAAGCAATATGCTGAACCGGGTATCACTGAGCATAATGACAATTATTAGGAATGAAACACAAAGACTCAATTTGAACGCTACACACATTTGAGTACATTTCCATTTTTGTTGCTGCATCCCAGAGCCTGTAGTAGCTATCATATTTGCGTTTCAGCAGTGTATAAATATGCACACTATTAATAAACGCTAAAGGTCCTAATAGGATAATGTTACTTGCTTGAACATATTGAATAACAGAGCAATATTTTGCATCATCGATTGTATCGTTAAACTGACAAGCTCACCACGTGGGCTATTTTGCCATTTATATATGCCCTACAAGTATCGAATCTATCTTTTTAGTGCTTAGATCGAAATTATTTGACGTTGAAATAAACCCTATCAAATAATTAAAATTGGCATTAAATATAATAAATTGAATTATTCCATTTCAGAGACACCCATCACAAAATAAAACCATAAGGTTCCAAATATATTTCGAATATTACCCTGACTTTGACCTTGAAGTTATTGATTGACTTTGACCTTTATGCGATATATAATAGTGCATAACATTTTGCACAACATTAAGATAAACAGTGTATTGAAAGAAAATAATTAAAACGTGACCTTGACAATAAATGATCTCAAAAATATTTTTGTTGTGTCAATCATCCATCTGACAGATAAAAGAACTTGAAATCATTAAAATCGACCCACCGATTCTTGAGATATTATTTTCTCTGGATTTTTTCAAGATTTTGCTAATCATGGATACTAATTACATGGTAATTATGTGTTAATCGTGTCAGAATTGACTGCGCTATATCAGGATCGAAAGAGTACATGTTACCGATTATCTGGGCGAAAAATGGCAATTTCTTCCAAAAGTGCACAGAGAAACCCCTAACAGCCTGGACTAAGTCACGTACACAGTCATTTCAACACTTTTTGTTTCCCCCTGAAACAGATAATTTAAAAGACAAAATATGAAATGAGATTT
This sequence comes from Flabesymbios commensalis, assembly GCA_964017125.1. NCBI lineage: Eukaryota > Metazoa > Annelida > Polychaeta > Terebellida > Flabelligeridae > Flabesymbios > Flabesymbios commensalis. The sequence goes on from OZ024912.1 coordinate 29,916,606, forward strand.
TTCATATATGCTAGACTTTCACTAGCTAGCGCGACCAACAGCCTAAAGTGCGTAAAACTTGAAATTATGTAATATTTCCCGTTAATGATCAACCCTTTGGACGCCAATAACGGCTATAATAATTTTCAGCATATTATCATCATTTTAAGCATAGAGACGTCAAATATGAAGCGTGTCTTTAAAATGGAAAATTTCTAAATGCTTGACAACGTAATCAATGGGTCAACGTCTCGTATTTGCTCGCCATATCGTCACCTTGGTATTAAAGCGTTGTATCTGGCAAAGTAGCAGATACGACTCTTTGATACGAAGGTGACGATATGGTCTATATAAACATTTAACTGGCCCAAAATATTTTTCCGCATTATTTTAATCCATTTGAAGGTTAAACTTGAAATAAATAAAAATATTTTTCTCTAAACTATGATCGCTGTGGTCACAAATCCGGTCGACTGTCCCATTCAAGATATAATAATGTATGAGCTGATAATTGGTCTACTGGTCATAATTACACTATTTTAAATATCGGTGAAATTATTTCATTTATTTATTCACTTATTCACTGACTGACTGACTGACTGACTGACTGACTGACTGACTGACTGACTGACTGACTGACTGACTGACTGACTGACTGACTGACTGACTGACTGACTGACTGACTGACTGACTGACTGACTGACTGACTGACTGACTGATAATGCCGTGTTCTTAACTAATTAACAAATACGTAATTACTGACAAATCTCCAGGCCAAGGACATTGTCATATTTAGTGAGAGCTACGTGTCTTAACCCTGAAAGCGCTGAAATGTGTTCTGTTTAAACCATGGAAACCAAAGGGTTTGATCGATTTGGGGATTTGTTCAAATATTTACCATGTGAATTACTATAGGTAATAAAATATGCCCTATGCGATATTCAAAACAGAATACAATGTGCCAGGTCAATGTAACACCAGTCTCTTGACGGCTATTGTATGTTAATAAACATGAAAGCTATATCAGACGATGTACAGATAAGAGTAAGCCGTGTCGTCCTCTCCGAGGCCGTGGATTGATTTATTTGCTTTATCCGAAAAATCCAACATGGCGGTGACTGAGAGCGATACCGACCCCAAAGTTCGAATGTCTTATAACTTTTTAATGACTGTGCGACCATTGAGCTGAGCATGCGGGCATGAAACTGAAATGTTACTGATTCTAAAAAGAATATTTTCCGACTTATTTCTCGAGATGAAAGTCCGAGGAAATTTCCCACGATTTTGTACGCGGTCAATCTGTGGCTGTATGATATAGGCCCTACATCACCTTCAGCATTGTAAACCCAGATTTGGACTTTTCCTATACATTCTAACCTGTAATTCCCGACACATGTTTGAACTTTCAAGGCGGACAAATACTGGCAGACGTTTGCTCAGCATTGAGCCAGTATTTGTCCAGTGCCATTTCATTTCTCTCAAGCAACTCACTCTAACTTAACCATTAAAAATAAAGTTAAATCAAGTGGGCCTACTAATCACTTATACTGTTGTCTCCAGCCATTCTATTTCACCTTTAAAATGTCAAGAAACCACCGTTACATTTTCTAGACTGGCATAAGTTTTGATTCAGATTTTAAAGATATAAGTAGTCTTAGCTCTTTAGAAGCTGTGGGTCGTGGTAGCGTGACACAACTTCAAGTGGGTAAAAATTTAAATTATATAACTTATAGCGCTTTAAGGGTTAAACATTTCATGTAAAACAAATCAATGGCACAAAGTGGGTGACTATGTTTGTCTGACTTGTGCTTACAAACTGTCGTGCCACTTTTTCGAGCTGCTTTGTCACTTTTGTCGAGGAGAAAGAAATTCGATGGATTCGTAGATTCGAATGTATAAAATTTATACGAGGCGCGCAGTGACGAGTATATTTGCACCTACGTAGCCTATCTACAAATCTGTCTTAATTGGGTACAAAATTTTGACATGACAAACCTTTCATTGACAGCTTGGTTAAGCAGTGGACCCGTAATGCTGCATTTAATTATCGTGTCTGACCGGCAACATTAAAAATAAGTGTAGATTCGTGGATTCGTATCTACAGTTTTAACAATAGACTGTCCTCATAGGTGTATTTTAAATCACCCTAACTTACGTTTGTTGTAGGGCTGGATACACGGTGGCTACGTCAGCGGTCCTCAACTCTGCGGGGGTTCTGGTAAGTGTGGTATAGTACGTGTTCAGCATCACGAGAAATAACCACCAGGAATTTAACACTCGTCAATAGCATGTTCCCCAGTATAATTATGCTGGGTTAATATTGAGTCAGCTTCGTAAATGGTGAACCATAATTTGCAAATCGTCTCCGATTTGGCAAACTAAATAATTGTACTCACTTGAAGCTGTGTGTAATTAAGTAGTAAGTAAGTAATCTGTATTCAAGTAATATAAGGCATAGAGGCCCATTATACATATCATATAAAAACATATGATATGTGTGTAGCACATTTTATATGATGATAATTTTATACGGAAACGTTTCATACAACAACAGGTGTATTTTTCAGCTCGAAATTGTAGTATACATAATATGCGAGATCTTGTATTAACCCTTTAACCGCTAAATTATTCAATCTGAATTTTCACCCTCTTGAAGTTGTGTCTCGCTGACGCGATCCACAACTTCCAGTGAGTGAAAATTGTTCTGATTTGACAAAATGGATGTCAACTGTTTTCAAATATTGCTGATTGATGTCACATTTAATCTTTAACATGTTTAAAAGGTGGTACTTATTGTGCTAATAAAAAATATGCGGCAGCGGCGTCTATAGAAATTCACTTTGTGAGTGCTGCGAATTTCCCAGTCGATAAACCTATCCCCTAAAACTGTCAAGGTGACTTCCATAGCGCTGACTCCCCCATTGAAAGTGCTTTATAGTGTTGATACTTGTCTCTTTCCAATGTTTTAGTAGATTTTTAAGATTAAGACGAATTGATGGATTAGCTCCTGTTTGTGACGAGACAAGGGCGATTAACAGATGAAGCATTCCCATGTAAGGTCCCATACATCCAACTTCCAGGGTTGACTAATTGTAAATGTTTAACTGAACATGGTGGAAGCGGCCAATCTAACGCAATTTCCAGCTTCAGTGATGAACATGTGTACCGGGTATTTCAAAATTGACATCCAACAAATTACCGGTAGGCCCCATATCATTTGATTATGTGGACATCAAGTACAAACTATTCTACCAATGTCAGTGACCCGAAACTGGTCTGCAACTTTGACAAGAGTTGAAAGTAAAAATACATCCCAGCAGACACAAGACGCTGACTCAATGTTGTTTTGGAGATGGGCCAACATTGATTTAACGTCTTGTGTCGGCTGGGATAGGCTTATCATTGCCATGCTGGACCAGATCTTTGAAGATGGTCTCCCTGAGTCGGCTAGTACTCGCTGGCTATTTGCAATAAAATTTATATTCTTTCAGGACCATACACATTTGCCACCCTTTGCGCCAGCGAGGTGAACAATGAACGCAGAGATGACCCCGCGGGTAGGGGACATTTTAACGCCACCAGGTAATATTAATTTATCGCTCAAACCTATCGCGGTAACTACTTACTTTTGAAGTAAGAAGAAGTAAGAAGTAAGAAGTTACCGATGTCTGTATTAGGGTGGAATTGTATATCACGTGTATTAACCCTTTAAGTCCGCACGATGCATTAAAGCATCATTTCACATCCCTGAAAACAGACTTAATTTTCCAACAACCAAGGGTTTTAGAACGAAAATTTCCAAAAAACTGGTTTGCCAATACATGACAATTTTCTTTAATTTTTCACTCACTTCAAATCATCTTCATCCACTACAAGTCGAGAATTGCGACAGCAATTCGCGGCTTGTAGTGGATGAAGATGACAATGGTAAATTCAGGCTTGAAAGGGTTAAAGTGTTGCGTATAAGACAGTTTAGGTCTAAGCGGAATACAAATTATATTGAAGATAGAAGCTGTAGATCCTCTGAATTCAAGTGGTAATAACTATATTCTACACTTGTAAGGATGGCACTTGTTGGACCCCCAAAGATGGTAAGAAGTAGAGGACCTAGCAACGAGCGGGGTGCCATATTTCGATATCCTTTTCTTCGATGTGGCTTGACCAGTTTTTACTGTGTGGTAACGGCTTACCATGTATGACTTGAAGCACTCCCTGTCCTTACCAGTTACTCCCAACTTACAATGCATCAATGGTATCAATTTAGGGAGTCGGCATCTATAATTGTGTCAAACGCTGCTGATAGGTCGAAAAAGACAAGTGAGCATGCTTCCTTCCTATCCATCGTCTGCGGTAAATCTTGTTGTGAAAGATATTTGAAATTAACTTATAATTAAAAACAAAAAATTCGCCCAGCGCGATTTATGCTAATCCAAGTGGAATTAAACACACGTATACGAATTCAAGCAGAATTATACACACCTATTCTTATTCAAGTAGAATTAAAAACACATAATTATACTAATTCAAGTAGAAGTATACATATACTAATTCAACTAGAATTATACACACATATATTATATTATACTAATTCAAGTAGAATTAAACATACGTTCTCTAATTAATGTAGAATTTAACACACACAATTCAAGTTAAAGGGACTGGCCCAGGCTAAAATCATAAAAAAATCGATGATTTTATTTTGGCTTCTTAATATGACCATATGATGTAAACATGTCCATAGACTAGAACTGCAAAGTTTTTTAATTTTTCTGCTGCGCATTCGCCAGTTAGGCTAGATATAGAGACGAAATTCCCGTATTTCCTATTTTTGACATGGTTGTCAATAATTAAAAATCAGGAATTTCGTTTCTATATCTAGCCTAACTGGTGAATGCGCAGCACAAAAATTACAACACTTTGCAGTTCTAGTCTATGGACATGTTTACATCATATGGTCATATTAAGAAGTCAAAATAAAATCACCGATTTTTTTATGATTTTAGCCTGGGCCAGTCCCTTTAAACACATGTACACTAATTCAAGTAGAAATAAACACACATATACTAATTCAAGTAAAATAATAAACACATATATACTAATTAAAGTATGATTATACACACATTATACTAATTCAAGTAGAATTAAACACATTATACTAATTCAGGTAGAAATATACACACATATACTGATTCAAGTTGAATTAAACACATTATACCAATTCAAGTAATTTAAGAAACATATAAATATAGTAATATATTTATATAGTAATATTATACCCACATATACAAATCCAAGTGGAATTAAACACACAGCTACTAATTCAAGTATATTTAAATACACATATGAAAGCAATGAAAGAGAATACAATAAAAGTAATTCAGGCTACCCTTATAAATGTGTTATTGAATTCACATTCATCATTACAATAAAATACCCGCCACAACGAATATAAATCCACATTTCATAAATTTTTGCGATCAATGTATCGATTTGTCAACTTTAGCTTGTTTTATCAGCATGGATAATGTAATATG